>CM057045.1:46291914-46891914 GCA_029948455.1 Solanum rostratum
TATTGTCGAAGGACCTAAAGAAGTGCTCCACTTAAAGTTTTAGCTTAGAACATGAGGTAAAATGTCATGTGTTGTTGGTTAGAGAATAAAGTTGATAAGTGAGTTAGTAAAGGAATGAGAATCTAATATATTGAAGAGTTCAGGGTATCTGAAATTTGTCATAGGAAGAATTTAAGAAAGTGAAGGAATAAGACCTCATGTATGGATGGACCCTTGGTTCAAAATTAAAGGTTTTACTTATTTTTGCCTTTGAGCTCAAACATGATAATGCAATGCGTACTTGTTTAGCACAAATTTCCTAGGATTTACTCGTGACTTTTATGAAGATTGAGTTTTGATTCGAGTGAGAAATAATGATGTTTGAAATATGCTACATTTTTATATTGGTTTAGATTGTCCAATTATGATAGACGACTTATGAGGGTGCTGCGATATAGACCTATAGACCTACATGCTTATTGAGAATATTGAGGGGGTTGAAATTACTTTATTAATGGGACTACATAGATTATTGTGATGCGTTACATAGATACTTGATGGTGATAAGAGGTTATGTGCTTATGGTATGCAAAATTATTAAGGTGATTGAATCTCTTTAAGTTTTGGCATGAGGTATATGATGATTTGAATGGTAGTTGAAATTCGGTCTGTAAAAGATTGCGTGAAATTGACTTTAGGTATAATTAAATAACTTTACCTCGATGAGAAAAGTACTACCAAATTTGAAATTAACACTATCAGCTTTGTGTGTGATTTATGTAAAAAAAAATACTTAAATAAAAAGAGAGGAAACCATAGTATGAAATATTTGAAGGCGATAATGTGTAGCTAAGAAGACTTTAATACTAGTAACAATTTGAGAAAATGGTAAATGACAATGGTTATGATATTCTGTTAGTATTAAGAGCATTGTCTTTGATGCAATACTGTGAAGAGTATATGAAGTTTGATAAATTAAGTATGTGTACGATTGTATTGGGACCAGGCAGGTTGATTATGTGTTGCTAAAAATGGAATTCAAAAAAAAAAAGATAGGGTCGGATGAATGAAAATGTTTGATAGGGGCACAATGAAAGGAGTATCTTGTATCATTCAACCTTGATTCCGTGCATTCTAGTGTGACTACCTACTTTATTATGGAATACCTACCTATTTCCATTCGTATCTTCACTTTTGTAGACGAATCCTTAGTGGTGGATCGGGTGAACCGATCTTGCAATTTTCTCTTAGTAAGATAGGTGACTGTGCATATTTGATTATTTCAATTATGATAGGTTTACTATTGTTTGGGATAATTGAAGTATACGGGTGGTTCTACACATAACTTTTCTTATGTGAATTTATAGAAGAGCTACCATGAATACTTATAGATGCCCATCAATTTTAAGGCTCATCTTGTCATTAAGGTTATGTTCTGGCTATGTATGAATGAATGTGAGGCATATTGGGTCTAGCTCTACCACTCTTAAGGGTATTTATAAATACTGCTATTGATATAGTATTCCTGATAGTGTTATTAGAGATTCTGTATGTTTGAATGAATCATTTGCTAAGTTGTTACTTGATCCTTCCCTTGGTTGGGTCAGAAAATAATTTGATTTTCTATAATGAGTGTTCAATGTCTAAAGATCGCATTTTATAACTTAAGATCGTGGGAAGATTTGACTGTGAGAATGTAATCTTAACAAAATCTATGAGGGTTGGTGCATTAGAAGTGTGAGATGGTTGATTTAGGTTTGCTTTGATTATGGATGGTATTCGTTTAGAATTTTATCATGATTATGTGAGAAAAAATTTATTGAGTTATGGACTAGTGAGTTATTATTCGTATCGAATTGATGAGTTAGCCAGTGGCTTGAGAATCACTATCGATTTGAAAATCTTTCAAGGTTTGATTCGAAAGTTCAATTCTTAATAGAAGATTTTGATGGAATGGTCTTAAAGGAGGAGCTTACTTGGAGAAATGAAATACTGACTTTGGAAGATCATAACTTAATTAGTAATATCGATTATTCTTCCTTCTCCTTCTTATGTTCAAGGACGAACATGATTTTTAGTGGTGGGATAATGTAATGACCCATTAGGTCATCTTAAAAATAAATACTCTCTCTTTCATAAAAGATTCTTTTCGTAAAATTTAGATTAAAAATTTGAAACTATTCGATAATTACGGTCATTTAGTTGACGGATAATTTTAGATAATTAATTTAGTAGGTGAATTAAAATAATATTTTAATTAATATCTTATACTATTTATTCCATATTTATCAAAAATAGGCTAATAAAATTTATCACTTTATTATATTAAAATAAGTAAATAAATAAATAAGAAAGAAAATTAAAATAATAATAATAATAATAATAATAATAATAATAATAATAATAATAATAATAATAATAATAATAATAATAATAATAATAATAATAATAATAATAATAATAATAATAATAATAATAAGTTGAAGGGCTGCACAGCAGCAGCCCTATAACAAAAGCAGAAAGCAAACACAAAAAAATTGACGCGCCGCAAAAAAGGAAAAGGCGCGGGAAGAAAAAGAAAGAAAAAGAAGAGAAAAAAGATTATGATTTTCATCCCAAAACATCAAGGTAATTATTCTCATCCTTTCTATTAAGTTTTCATGAGATTATGAATAAATTTTTAGGGTAGAAACGTGTATAATTTATATTTAATTAAGAAAATATAACCCTAGGGTTCTTAGAATAAAATTTTGATTTGGGGGTCGAATAACGATCCGTTTTAGCTGAAATTTAACATATGAGTTTAGTTTATTATGTATAAACATAATCTGAAAGAAATTTTCAGATTTGAATTTAAGGGCTCGGGGTGACTTTTGACCCGATTTTTGAGCCAAAAATAAATATAGCAATATGGGTGTCATTAGAATCGTATTCTTATGTAGATTATATATTTGAACAGATTTTTATCATCTGAAAGCTTTACGAAAGATTCAAAATTCAGAGCATTATTTTATGAATTGAGGCAAGTGAATTTCTTCACCTTTGTTAAGTATATAGAATCTCGTGCTTCCTTATGTGAAGGTTGTGAATAATTTTGACAAATTGAGTTAGTGTTGACGTTGTATTAAGACCATGTTGTTGTAAATTGTGCATTGTGTTAAAATTAGTCATTTTCCCATTATCATGTAAGCATGCCTATTTGCATTGACCTGTGTGATAAGTGTTATGAGGACTGAAAAAGAATAAGGATTGAAGAGGATACTATATTTTGAGGGACGTGTCGCACGCCGCGATGGATATTATAATTCGAGGGTCGTGTCGCACGCCACGGCGGATACTATATATGATTCTAGGGTCGTGTCGCACGCCGCGACAAATACTATATATGATTCGAGGGTCGTGTCGCACGCCGCGATGGATACTGTATATGATTCGAGGGTCATGTCGCATGCCGCGACGGATGCACAGACTAAGAGTCCCCCATGGGTCCCGGACTACGAGACAGCAGGTGTGTATCACTAGGTCAGATATACATCATGATATTTGACATTGCATTGTATTGCATCACGCATCATTATTATCTATGAACTTGCGAGTGTTTTTTATGGAACTTGTGATGGATGAACTTGGTCATTATGTTGTTGAACTATAAATATTGATGTGGGTATTGAGCGATAGGCTATGTACATTGTGAACTGTTAGGTTGAGCTGACTTTATGCAGATGGTAGTTGTGAAGGTTCTGTTGGAGTGTTAGGAGTACTTGTATTCTATATTACTTAATTTTGTGTTTAGTAGTTCACTTGCTGGGTACCGTGTGTTTGGTACTTACCCCTTGCTACTACATTTTTGTAGGCTATGAGCCCGGATCTTCGTGATACCCTCTATTTTTCCTTGTCTGAGGCTTCCTGTGGAGATTGTGTGAGGTAGTTGTTTGCCATCGCAGCTGACTTCTCACTCTTATTTATGATTTTGTTCTACTTTAGAAACAAATATCATTTGAGACTTATACTTTTCTTTCAAATCTATTGTAATACCTTAGAGGCTTGTACACGTGACAACCAGGTCTTGGGGGATTTTTAATTAAGTTGACTTATCATCCGCAATTAATCTTTTATTTTTACTATCTTCCCGCACTTTATTATGTTAATTGGGTTTTTAGGCTGACTTTTCTTGGTGGGTTAAGGCGAGTGCCATCACGTCCATTTTTGGGTCGTGACACTGAGTCTAGTAGAGTCTCGAGGATCGGTATGGAGACGTCTATATTTATCTTCGAGAGGCTATGAAGACTGTTAGGAAACGTCCTTTTGTTTATTCTTTCTTTATCATGCGTCCGTGGTTCAGTGTGATTTTTACCGCTTTATTCCATTCCCTCTCTTTTATAGAGATGATTCATGCGTGATTCTTTATGTGAGTAGTTAGTGGGTTGTATGTAGACTTGAATGTTAGATCTAGTACTAAAGTATAAGTAGCATACTTGTAAAAAGGATGTGTGGTTATATTTAAAAGATTCAATGATTAGAAGAGGTTGAGTAAGGTGATGACTTGACGATACACTTTGAGGATATTTGAGTGGTAAGGTCAAACAATGGATTGAGGGATTTTATGAACGAGTTGTCCTTTTTGGGGTTAGTTATCCAGCAACACAAACAGTATTAATGTGGTATATATGATATCGAAAATGGTTCCACAATTTAAGGTGGAATCTTAAAAGGATAGGTGGATCACAAATTTTGTTTTGTAAAGTAATACTACTAAAGTTTTCATAATATGTATGGATTACTAAAATAATGATAAGAATGATGTTGTGCCAATTAAGGTCAAAATCTCTATTATGATTCTATAGATTTAAGTGGATATTAAGGAAGGTCATGATACGACTATCACAACAAATCGATGCTTACTTGATTAGAGTTATGGAGTATGTTACTTTTGCTAGCGACTAAACATATGAAAAGAATGTTTATTACTTAAGATAGAGTCATGATGGATTGGATAACGTTTTGCAACTATTGATAGGTAGAAGCATGTGGGCTGGTTTGATGCTACTTTCTTGATAGGTATGATGTGTTCTAGTGGTAGATCTAGTGGACTTTCACAATATGGCATTAGTGGTATATGAAAATGGATATCTCAATTGTCAAGCGTGAATACAAACCATTTTAGAGATTATTAATGTGTCATGAGCTCATTTAATAAGTTTAAATGTCGTATTCATATTCGAGAAATCAACTAGTTTGCTACTCTGGATGCTTGGATTAAGTATTATTTATAAGAAAAATTTTAGTGGTGGATCTTTGGTACAATTTATATATTTAAGTTGTGAGGTGTATTCGGGAGATTCTAAAAGAGGACTATTACTCCATAATAAAATCCAAGGGAGTTAGTTCTTTATATTTGACCGATATAGTTTTGGTGTCATATCAATAATGAGGGTAACCTTGAGATGAGGACAATGGCTATAGCGCATAATGGTAATAAAAGTTTGTGATGGATTATGATCAAGATGCAATCATATGATGAGAATTTTTTTATTGAGTGAATTCAGTATGGTAAACATAATCTGCAGGTATCAAAAGTTACGTTTGCTACTATGTGATGAGTAACGTGATCATAAGAAAGATGTAAAATGTGTTGAGATGCTGCTTCGATAGAATTGAAATGAGCTAGAGTCATAAATGAATAAATTAGTGAGAGGGAGGGATATTCACTTCGATGGTAAAAGGTAAAAAATATACCTTTCTAAAGAGTAGGAAATTGAATTTAAAGCCATGTGATTTCATTTGTTTTGCTTTGATTATGGTGATAGTATTAAGTATCATTGATCTAGGTTAGAAAACTATTGGGTAAGATTTGAAAAAAAAAACTATATACGTGCATCTTGAATATGATAATAATCTCTTTTGTGATTTTGAGTATAGTAATTAGTACATTGAAATTTTTTATAAAGGATATCGTAAGGTCAATAAAGAGGCGATCAATCATAAGTTAAGATATATGAATCATAAAGATCTCAAGTATGAGCTAATGCCAATAGATAAAGAATTGGGGTACAAGTTAAAATAAAGATTCAAGTTTTTCATTTTTAGTGTATATTTTTTGTAGTATATATATCTTGCCAAGATATTCATTGATAAGATAAGAAATACTTGATAGCAATGAGTATTCAACATCTGGAAGAACCTGCATGTGGTTTGGGTCATAAAATTTAGTTATTTTTTTTATTGTTGAAGGACCTAAAGAAGTGCTCCACTTAAAGTTTTAGCTTAGAACATGAGGTAAAATGTCATGTGTTGCTGGTTAGAGAATAAAGTTGAAAAGTGAGTTAGTAAAGGAATGAGAATCTAATATATTGAAGAGTTCAGGGTATTTGAAATTTGTGTCATGGGAAGAATTTAAGAAAGTGAAGGAATAAGACCTCATGTATGGACCCTTGGTTCGAAATTAAAGGTTTTACTTATTTTGCCTTTGAGCTCAAACATGATAATGCAATGCGTACTTGTTTAGCACAGATTTTCTAGGATGTACTCGTGACTTTTATGAATACCGAGTTTTGAATTCGAGTGACAAACAATGATGTGTGAAAGATTCTACATTTTTACGTTGGTTTAGATGGTTCGAATTATGGTAGATGGGGGGAGCTACGATATAGACCTATAGCTCTACACACTTATTGAGGATATTGAGGGGGTTGAAATTACTTTATTAATGGAACTACATAGATTATTGTGATGTGTTACATAGACATTTGATGACGACTAGAGGTTATGTGCTTATGGTATGCAGAATGATTAAGGTGATTGAATCTCTCTAAGTTTTGGCATGAGGTATATGAGGATTTGAATGGTAGTTGAAATTCGGTATGTGAAAGATTGCATGAAATTGACTTTAGGTATAATTAAATAACTTTACCTCGATGAGAAAAGTACTATCAAATTTGAAATTAACGCTACCAGCTTTGTGTGTGATTTATATATATAAAAAATACTTAAATAAAAAGAGAGGAAACCATAGTATGAGATATTTGAAGGCGATAATGTGTAGCTAAGAAGACTTTAATACTAGTAACAATTTGAGAGAATGGTAAATGACAAGTATGGCTATGATATTATATTAGTATTAAGAGCATGTCTTTGATGCAGTACTGTGAAGAGTATATGAAGTTTGATAAATTAAGTATGTGTACGATTGTATTGGGACCAGACAGGTTGATTATGTGCAGCTAAAAAATGGAATTAAAAAAAAGATAAGGTTAGATGAATGAAAATGTTTGATAGGGGCACTATGAAAGGAGTATCTTTTATTATTCGACCTTGATCTGTGCATTTTGGTGTGGCTACCTACTTTATTATGGGAATACCTGCCTACTTCCACTCGTGTCTTCACTTTTGTAGACGGATCCTTAGTGGTGGATCGGGTGAACCGATCCTGTATTTTTCTCTTAGTAAGATAGGATGCTTATGCAAACCTGATTATTTCAATGTTTACATATTTAGTATTATTCAGGACAGTTAAAGTATACAAGTGGTTCTACAAATACAACTTTGTTTATGTGAATTTATAAAAGAGCTACCATAAATATTTATAGTTGTCCAGCATTTTTAAGGTTCATCTTGTCGTTGAGGTTATGTTCTGGCTATGTATGAATGAATGTGAGGCATATTGGGTCTAGTTCTACTACTCTTAAGGGTTGTTTACAATCACTGTTTTTGGTATAGTATTCTTGATAGTGTTGTTAGAGATTCTGTATGTCTGAATGAATCATTCGCTAAGTTGTTACTTGATCCTTTCCTTCGTTGGGCCAGAAAAGAATTTGATCTATGATGAGTGTTCAATGTCTAAAGATCACATTTTATAACTTAAGATCGTGGGAAGATTTGACTGTGAGAATGTAGTCTTAACAAAATCTATGAGGGTTGGTGCATTAGAAGTGTGAGATGGTTGATTTAGGTTTGCTTTGATTATGAATGGTATTCGTTTAGAATTTTATCATGATTATGTGAGAAAAGAATTTATTGAGTTATGAACTAGTGAGTTGTTATTTGTATCGAATTCATGAGTTAGCAAGTGGCTTGAGAATCACTATCGATTTGAAAATCTTTCAAGGTTTGATTCGAAAGTTCAGTTCTTAGTAGAAGATTTAGATGGAATGGTCTTAAAGGAGGAGCTTACTTGGAGAGATGAAATACTAACTTTGGAAGATCATAACTTAATTAGTAATATTGATTATTCTTCCTTCTCCTTCTTATGTTCGAGGACGAACATGATCTTTAGTGGTGGATAATATAATGACCCGTTAGGTCATCTTAAAAATAAATACTCTCTTTCTGGAAAAGATTCTTTTCGTAAATTTAAATTAAAAATTTGGAACTATTCGATAATTACGGTCATTTAGTTGACGGATAATTTTAGATAATTTATTTAGTTGGTGGATTAAAATAATATTTTAATTAATGTTCTATACTATTTATTTCATATTTATCAAAAATAGGTTAATAAAATTTGTCACTTTTAATATATTAAAATAAGTAAATAAGAAAAGAAAAAAAAAAGAAAAAGAAAACAAAATAAAACCCAAAAAAAAAAAAAGAAGGAGGCAATAGGGTTGAAGGGGGCAGAACACCCCCCAAAATAGAAAGAAAAGTGGCGGAACGCAGAAAAAAATGCAGAAACGCAGAAAAATAAAAGGTGCGGGAAGAAAAAGAAAGAAAAAGAAGAGAAGAAAAATTATGATTTTCATCCCAAAACAACAAGGTAATTATTCTCATTCTTTCTATTAAGTTTTCATGAGATTATGAATAAATTTTTAGGTAGAAACATGTATAATTTATGTTAAATTAAGAAAATATAGCCCTAGGGTTCTTAGAATAAAATTTTTATTTGGGGATCGAATAACGATCCGTTTTAGCTGAAATTTAACATATGAGTTTATTTTATGATGGGTAAACATAATTTAAAAGAAAATTCCAGATATGAATTTAAGGGCTCGGGGTGACTTTTTGACCCGATTTTTGAAAAAAAATAAGTATAGCAATATCGGTGTCACTAGATTCGTATTCTTATGTAGATTATATATTTGAACAGATTTTGATCATCTAAAAGCGTTACGAAAGACTCAAGATTCGGAGCATTATTTTATTAGTTGAGGCAAGTGAATTTCTTAACCTTTGTTAAGTATATAGAATCTCGTGCTTCCTTGTGAATGTTGTGAATGATTTTGACATACTGAGTTAGTGTTGATGTTGTATTAAGACCATGTTGTTGTGAATTGTTCATTGTGTTAAAATTAGTCATTTTCCCATTATCATGTAAGCATGTCAATTTGCATTGACCTGTGTGACAAGTGTTATGAGGACTGGAAAAGAATAAGAAGAGGATACTATAATTCGAGGGACATGTCGTACGCCGCGATGGATATTATAATTCGAGGAACATGTCGCACGCTGCGACGGATACTATATATGATTCGAGGGTCGTGTCGCACGCTGCAATGGATACTATATATGATTCGAGGGCCGTGTCGCACGCCGCGACAGATGCACGGGCTAAAAGTCTCCCATAGGTCCCGGACTGCAAGACATCGGGTGTGTATCACTAGGTCAGACATGCATCATGATATTTGACATTGCATTGCATTGCATCACACATCATTATTGTGTATGACCTTGCGAGTGTCTTTTATGGAACTTGTGATGGATGAACTTGATCATTATGTTGTTGAACTGTAAATATTGGTGTAAGTAGTGAGCTATAGGCGATGTACATTGTGAACTGTTAGGTTGAGCTGACCTTATGCAGGTGGTACTTGTGGAGGTTCTGTTGGAGTGTTGGGAGTACTTGTATTCTATATTATTTAATTTTGTGTTTAGTAGTTCACTTGTTGGGTACCGTGTGTTTGGTACTCACCCCTTGCTACTACATTTTTGTAGGTTACGCACTCAGATCTTTGTGATACTCTCTCATCTTTTTAATCCAAGGCTTTCCGTTGGAGATTAGTGAGGTAGCTATTTATCATATCAGCGAGCCTCATCCTCCTATTTATGATCTTGTTCTACTTTAGAGACAACATCATTTGTGACTTGTATTTTTTTCAAATCCATTGTAACACATTAGAGGCTTGTGCACATGACAACCAGGTCTTGGGAGATTTTAATTAAGTTAACTTATTATCGATAGTTAAAATTTTCACTTTGTATTATCCTTCCATATATTATGATTATAATTGGATTTTAGGCTGACTTGTCTTGGTGGGACAAGACGAGTGCCATCACGTCCATTTTCGGGTCGTGACATAATTAGTTAAAAACTAAGTTAATCTTTTTACTTTGATAATTTAAAGAGTCTCTTTAATTGATTCATGTTAATTTGTCAATTTAACAAATTTTTTTAAAATGCTAAATTGGCTAAAATTGCAATTAAAGTGGCCAAATCTTCAATTAATTTTTTCACTCCTTTAATCCCATTTTCATCCATGATTTGTGACCCATTGGCCCATAGCACTGACCTAGTAGCTCAACTTATCACAATTCCTCTGATCTATTCATACAATTCCCATTTTATACCTACAAACCAACTACCAAGAATTTCCAAAAAGAAAAGAACCCAACGACAATACATACATATATTCCCCTAATCCAACCTACGCGTGTCACGACCCAAACCTAGAGACTAGGAGTGACATGGCAAATGGGAACCCAAGGGTAACCCAGAAAAGCCTCATAGCGTCTATAAACACGTCATTGGTTCGGAAGTGCAATACAACCATTATAAAATGATACTAATGGATAAGGGTCTTCTGACTCAAGCTATGGGAAAAAGAGACATGAGACTCATTATCACACAATTTCGACAAGTAAATCTAAGGGACGGGAATTCAGGACTCAAGCTTTGGGGATAGGGAACACGGGACTTGCCATCACACATTCAACAACAAACAAGTCTGAAACTGAGGTGTTCATCTTTTGAAACCGCTCATAGCTCAGTTTATCATCAATTGAAAGCATTGGCTCAAGAGAAATTTGTACTGGGGCAAGAACTAGTGGTGGCTGGTCCACCTGAGCATGAATCGTGGAATCCTAAGTAGGAGCCTGCCTATTTGCCTAGGTCGGTGAACCTCCGGATGTACCTATGGCACTATTTTTCTATGCCATGCCCTGGAGCACATCCAACACTCTTAGCAAGGTATCCTGTAATAGTGGTGCAACTGCATACTCTAGAGGCACATGACCTCCTCCAATCTCAGGTTCGAGCTTGGGGGAGATACCTCTCTTATAGTCTCAAACCGGTACTGCTTGTCCCATTCCTCAGCCTTTAACTTGGTCCATAGCCCTACCCCTAACTAGGGCCTCAGTAATAGTCTCAGGGGATGCCTCTCCCCTAGCAGAAGATGATGCTCTAGTCCTGGTCATCTATAAAAAGAAATCGCTACACTCAACACTAACTCAAGGCCCCATGCACGGCTGAATTGACAGAAGTAAAAGAGAAATTTTCTAATAGTCTCCATAGCCTCTCAAAGATAAACAACGGACGTCTCCATGCCAATCCTTGAGACTCTATTCGAGTAGACTTGTACACATGTGAGATCTATGAACTTGGGGCTCTGACACCAAATTATGACCACCCAATTTCGGGGCTGATGACACTTATCTTTATCCCACCGAGATAAATTAGCCTAGATAAATCACAATAATATAATAAACAATAATGTGGAAGCCAAATCAAGATAACATTACTAATAAGAAGGTTGTAAAGCATAAAGGCATAATCCAAACAAAAAATCATCCTCGAGCTGGTTGTCACAAGGTACAGACCTTTAGTATATCAGAATAAGAAGAAATAATTCAAGTCTCAATAGTGTTTGTCTCTCAAACAACACAAAACTAGTAAAATATTTGATAGTCTTGAGGCTATGCTAAAACAACAAGCAAGTACCTCTTTGCTATCAATAGTTTAGTCCAAAAAGGAGATTAAGAACGTCAACAGGATCTGAGCCCATAACCTACACACATGTATAAAAAAACAAGGGTGAGTGCCAAGGTACCAACAAGAAGACTCAATCACAGATAGAAAATAAAGAATTAAACACTCCTTCCATCTCAACCATATACCTCCGGAGTACAAAACTTGCACGCAGAAAAGGCTAGCATACACAACATTGATAATATAAACATTTATAATATCATATCGCAGTATCTCAATAGTCCAATATTCACAATATACAAGGCTCAAGTCATTCATCAGATATCATAACTTTCAATAGTTCAATCTCAACAACGTACAAGATCCTAGTCATTCAATACCTGTCACAACACTTCAATAATTCAACCTCAATAATATCAAAGATTCAGGTCATTCAATACATCATACTTAGTACTTACATCAATTTCAAGTAAGGAATAATATGATATAAAATAAAATGCTATGAAATACAAGCAATGCAATATGAATGTCAAGTAACCATGATGCATGTTGTCCTACGATATATATCTGTTGATATAATCAGACCGGTACCCATAGGGGCCAAACGATATATCCATCGGGACTATTTTCCTTAGGCATTTACTTTTATATCTTAGCCGGAAGAATTCTCTTCGGCTTTGCATTTGTTCTTTTCTTTTTTACCTGAAATCATTTTCCTTTGACTTTTCATTGCAACAAATAAACACTTCTTTGATAGGCATAAGAGTATGCAAGAATTAATATTATTCATACATACAATAATCACATCAAATCAATATCATTATCATGTAGCCAGAACCATTTTCCTTTGGCTTTTTATTTGTTTTCTTTTCTAGTTAAAACCATTTTCCTTCGGCTTTTCATCATCAATGGGATATCAAGCAAGTATATGTCATCACAATACAATAATCACGTCTACAAGTATAAGAATAAGCAAGATGTCTATATATATCATTTATTCATTAATCATCAATCATTTTCATGGTTCTTCCAATATTTGTGTCATCATCAATACATTATATAATAATCACATCATATCATAGCTTAATATTTTTCAATAATTGAATTTTGACCATAACTTAGGACAATTCAGCATTTGGACTACATTTTACATCACTTATATTAACAAATTCAATAATATCGCAAGTATGTATTTTAGCTCAACATTTCACATTAAGTACTTCACTGAACAGTTCCATGTATCGAGAATTAAAAGTTCAAGAAGTAGAACAACATGAATAGTTTTACATTTTCATCAATTGATATTACAATCCCAACTCACAATTTCAATTTACAAGCCTTGATCAAACACGATTAGACATAGTTTCACAATTCCAATCGCACATGTCATCACTTCCATATCCCCATTACCCAAACCATATCCATTAGAACAATTCACTAATCCTTAAATATTACATTGAAAGAAAATACTAAGTTCAGTAAATTCAACAAGGGTTAAAAATTTACTTGCCTTAATTTAGCCAATCAATAACTCCAACGATAGTGCTTTTGTGACACCTTAGATCCTAAGCTAAGACCCGAGTCATTCCTTATACGCGTATAGGCTCAACTTGATGACTTCTAAGGTGGTGGGATCAATTTCTGAGTACTCGAAGTGTATTACATATGGTTTAGAGTCATAAGGCATCTCTTACGTCGAGCCAAAACCAAAGGGTTTCAATTGGCTGAGTTTTGGTGTGAATTCGTATAAGAGTCAACTTCAAAGGGTCATATATCATAGCACATAATGAATTATGTGACCCACTACCTACCAAATTGTAGGAATTTGAATTATCTTCCCAATACATTTGATTTCACCTTATGCCGAGTTCAGAGTAAGAAGTTATGACGATTTTACTGAAGCCTATCTGGGCTGTCAAAAAGGGCGACGATCAATTTGACCGTCGAATGCATTTGGCGCATCGCTGAATTGGTTGTAGAATCACTTAGGAAAGTCTCATAGATTGTAAAAAAAAAGGTATTTGAAGGTCCTATTTGCCGTACTGCGGAATGGTTCGATGATAGGACCTCTGGATAACCGATTTTATCGACGGGATATATTAAAATGTCATTTTTTGACCTTTTGATGATATCTATACATTTCCAAAAAGGGGTTTCAACCTGATAAACCCACATATGCTCTCATAAGCAATCTTACCCCTAATCCTCTCCTAAAATCCTCCTAAATCCTCTCCAATTTCCATTATCTAATTCCAAGATTCTCAAGAGCTTTCATTAGAATTCAGGAATCCAAGGGAATCCTTCAAGTCTCCTTAGGTTTCCTTCAAGTAATTTCAAGGATTTAAAGTATGTGAATTTGATTCTTGGTTTCCTTTCAACCAAGAAGTCCTCTTCGAAAACTAAACTTTAAATTACGAATTTTTAATCTTTCATCTATAGGTAATTTCATAATAATTGATATTTGCTTAGATTATGATTATTCGTGCATTCTTATGATTATTTATGAATATTTATCAAGGTTTTACATGATTTGATTCGAATATTATGAATTTGCATGATTTAACCTACTCTATACTTTTTAACTTGGAACTCTCTCATGGGTTAATATGGTTTTGACCCTATATAATTTAATTGATTATTTTAAGCTAGATTATGATTCAATTACATGATTTTAGGATTATTTCACAAATATCCAAATATGAATCTAAGTTGATTTATGTTACGCCCTGGGAGGATACCCTTGGCGTGACCGACACTCAAAGACTATTGCTAGTCCCCAAGCGAGCCACTCGGCCTCGTTACATTCGTTCAATCACATTCTAGTAGCGGAAGACATCCATGAATAAAAATACTCAATGAAAAGCAATGAAAATCAATAATAAAAGGGCCAAAGGCCATACAATTTATTCATCAACCAAGTCAGATTGGTGTGAAAGGAAACTAGCCAAAAATAACATCCAGTCATACTCGGCAGTCTATTCTATGAAGCCTCTAAAACATCTGACTAAGTGGTGCCAATAACAGACCCATGACTACCTCAAAAGAAAATAAAAAGGCAAAACTCAAAGCTAGAATGAAAAACATGACATCCTCTGAAAGCAGGGGAGGACTCACCAACCAGCTGCATGCAAGTAGGTCCTCAATGGGGAACCAGTGATGACCGCTAGTACCTCTCTCTGCACCATGAAAAGATGTAGGCCCAAATGAATGTCAGTATATGGAATGTACAAATATGTAAAATGACAGAATGAAACATGTAAAGAAAGAACAACATCAACTCGGATAGCCCAACTCAAAAAGTAGGAAACTCAATTATCATGTCAAAGAGTCTAAGGTAAGAATACAGTTTAGACTATGACTACTCATCTACCATCCATGTCCCATCCACTCAGAGTACTATCAAGGCCTATTTGGGAGTTTCTTTAACCGACAACCATCACCTACGAGCTGATAATGATACAGCGAAGCGATGTCGTTGCCACATCCATCCAATATCTTGCCGAGGTATGGGATATCCCATCAATGGCTCTAAAATTAGTAACACCAAGTCCTCATTTTGGGACAATAGGAAACATCTGATTTTATGGTTCAATCCCCTCCTACGCTGGCTACATAGTTATTGGGGTCGAGTTGGACTTACTCTTACTCAATTTGGTGCTCAATACTTCTCCCAAGACTCAATATGCTCACAAGACATCAACCCTATGGTTAACTCATTCACCTAGTATCGTTGGACATTTGTCATCTCAATGCATCACATCAACTATCAACTCTTTGATTACATCATTTGAAGGTTCAACTCTTGACTCATTAGGACTCTATCATGCATCATTCTAACTCATAACATTTAGGAGAACAAATAAAGAATTAAAGCATTTAGGGATTCCATAGACTCTTTAGGCTCAAATTATGCTCATGTAAGTAAAATATATGAAAATAATAAGAAATCATGCTAGGGTTCATGTAGTATGACAAAATCATTTAATTCATAAAAATAGTAACTCATGCAAGATTATGTAGAAATACATTAGATCTTAAAAAAACCTTCAAAAAACATTCATGGGAGACTCAATTTACTCACATCACCATTAATCCAGGTTATGGGGTACATGGAAGAACAGAATGTTTTGGTTAGCCTTACATACCTGGAAGTTTTGAACCCTATCCCTTTTCTCTCTTGAAATCTTGCTTCTATGTTTGAGAGAGTCATTTAGCATAAATTATTGATTTGACATGTTTAGGGCTTTATTTTAGTGTAAAAATGTCAATATTCGGCTTTGAAAGGGTGGGAAAAGACCAAATTAACCTTTCTTAAACAGCTGTCAAAAGTCATCTACGGGCCCATCTATGATCTATAGAACGTTCCACGGCCCGTGGGGACCTTTCTGTAAAGTTTTGGCCCAATTTGGGATTTCAGGTTCACTTTCACGAGCTCAATCTACGGCTGTAGAAGTTTATATGACCTATATATTGGTAAGTAAAGTCTGGGACCAAAAATGTGAATTTTAATTACTTTTTCTATGAGTTTGCAGATGGGTTATAAAACCTTTGACGACCCATTATAGGTTCTGTAGAACAATTTTGCACCTGGCAATCTTTAGTAAAACAACGATTAAGTTTGACTCCGAACTCCAAATGAGGTGAAACAAGTTGCATTGGAAAGCTAATTCAAAGGAATTTCATTTGGTAGGTCATGGTACATATAATTATTTGTATGCTAAGAGTTATGATCATTTACATTGACCCTTGTATAATCCAACACTAGAAACTCAATTTATGGGAAAATTTTGAACTCGACTAAGTTCTAGAGGCCTCTTATGACCCTAATACATTTCCAAAATATAAAAATGAGACTTGAAACATAGGTACATATGTAGATAGAGTTGTGGGGTGTCACAATATCTTTCCCTTGGGATCATTCGTCCTCGAATTATGAGTAACTAGGAGACCAATCATGAATGAACTCAAATACTCGGATACTCGAATATGCATGCTTTAGAAATCAATCTTAACTCAGGCTCAGAATTAAAAGACTATTTCTAACATCATCATTAGGCACGAATACAGTTTAAGACATGCATACTCAAATACTTATAGACTCAAGAAGAACATTAACTCAGAGATAAGAACTCAACTCAATAATGGGAAAGTAACTCGGAGAGTAGAAATGAATTATTACCATCAATTTTATCATTAAAAAGTATGAATAGGTGAGGCTATCTAGCCTTCATATCTTCTTCATCTTCCCATGTAGCCTCTTCAACGGATTGACTTCTCCATGACACTTTTACGGATGCAACCTCTTTGGTTCTCAACTTGCGAACCTAAAGATCAAGAATTTGTATTGGGATCTTTTCATAAATCAAACTATCCTTCACTCCAACACTTTCAACAGGAACAACCAAGGACAGATCTCCCAAACTCTTCTTAAGCATAGAAATGTGAAAGACCGGATCGATGGCTGCCAGCTCTGGTGGTAGCTCTAGCTCATAAGCTACGTTTCCCACTCTCTTCACAATTTGGCAGGGAACAATGTATTGAGGACTCAACTTTCCATTCTTCCTGAATCTCATTACACCCTTCATGGGTGACACTTTCTAGTATACCCAATCGTTCACTTCGAACTCTAGGTCCCCTCTCCTAACATCAATGTAGGACTTGTAACGACTCTAGGCAGTTCTCAATCTCTTTTGAATGGTATTTACCTTCTCCATAGCTTGGTGAACCAGGTCTAGCCCAATCAATCCTACTTCACCTACCTCGAACCATCCATCGGTGATCTATATCTCCTCCTAAGAGGGCCTCATAAGGAGCCATTTGGATGCTCGAATGAAAGATGCTATTGCAGGAAAACTCAATTAGAGGTAAGTGGTAATCCCAATTACCTTTGTAGTCAATGACGCAAGCTCTCAACATATCCTCCAAAGTCTGTATTGTCCGCTTAGCCTGACTATCAGTCTGAGGGTGGAAAGCGGTACTAAGGTTCACCTTTGAACCCAAGCCTTTTTGAAAGGAATTCCAGAATTGGGTAGTGAACTGAGCCCCTCCATATGATATAATAGATAGGAAATCCATGCAATCTGATAATATCCCTTATGTGTAATCGGGCATAATCCTCTACACTATCTGTTGTCTTTACTGCTAAGAAGTGTGTAGATTTTGTCATCTGATGAACTATCACCTAAATTAAATCACGCTATCTTCGGGACCTCGGTAAGCATGTGAGGAAGTCTATGTTAATCATCTACTATCTCCACTTTGGATTCTCAAAATTTTGAGCTACTTCATATGGCCTTTGGTGCTCCACTTTAATTTGTTCGCAATTCAGGTACTTGAAAACGCACTGAACAATGTCTTTCTTCATTCTACTCCACCAGTAGACTTCTCTCAAGTCATGGTACATCTTGGTAGACCCTAGATGGATGAAATATGTAGAATTATGGGCCTCTTCCATGATCTCTCGAACACCATCAACATCTGGAATGCACAATTTGCCTTGATACGTCAATACTCCATCTCCCCATTTAGCAAAAGCCATCATCTTCTGCTTATGCAAATCCGCCTTCACCTGTAATAAAATAGGATCTTGATCTTGTTTCTCCTTCCCCTCTACTACTAGAGATGATGCAGACCCATTTTCACAAGAACTCCTCCTTCGCTCGATTCATCTAGTTGAACTCACAATCATGCCAGTCGGTGAACCTTTTTAGCCAACTCCTTTTTCTCTTCCTCCACATGGGCGGTGCTCACAATGGATAACCTGCTAAGAGCATCAACAACCACAGTAGCTTTACCTTGATGGTAAAGGATGCTCATGTTGTAGTCTTTGAGCAACTCAAGCCATCTCCTCTGCCTCAAGTTATGCTCTTTCTAGGTGAATACTTATTGCAGGCTCTTGTGGTCTATGAATACATCAACATGTGCTTCATATAAGTAGTGGCGTCAAATCTTGAGTGCAAACACCACTGCAGCCAATTTTAAGTCATGAGTTGGATAGTTCCTCTCATGGTTCATGAGTTTTTAGAAGCATGGGCTATGAACTTACCTCTCTGCATCATAAAA
Source organism: Solanum rostratum (assembly GCA_029948455.1). NCBI lineage: Eukaryota > Viridiplantae > Streptophyta > Magnoliopsida > Solanales > Solanaceae > Solanum > Solanum rostratum. The sequence goes on from CM057045.1 coordinate 46,310,873, forward strand.
CATTCCAATCCCACTCTAGAAGCATCAAAGTAAATCACAAAATCATCCATCCCTTCAGGTAGAGTCAATACTGGTGCAGTCATTAATCTGGTTTTCAACTCCTAAAAACTCTTCTCACACTCATTGGCCCACTGAAACTTAGCTTTCTTTTGAGTCAGCTTAGTTAATGGAGAGGATATAGAAGAGAATCCCTAAAATAATTTGTGGTAGTAACCAGCCAAACCCAGAAAACTCCTTATATCAGTTGGAGAGGTGGGTTTAGGCTAGTTCGTAACTACCTCAATTTTTTGCATATCCACTCGAATACCATCACCTAAGATAACATGGCTCAAGAATGATACTGACTTAAGCCAGAATTCACATTTTGAAAATTTGGCATTTAACTCCTTATCTCTGAGGGTCTAAAGAATAATTCAAAGGTGACCGACATGCTCTTCCTTATCTCTGGAATACACCAAAATATCATCGATGAACACAATCATGAACATATCAAGGTACTGCCTGAATACTCTATTCATCAAGTCCATGAAAGTGGTAGAAGCATTGGTCAATCTGAAGGACATTACTAGAAACTCAAAGTGATCATATCGGGTTCGAAAAGCCATCTTCACATTCACTCACTTTTAACTTGTGATAGCTTGATCTGAGGTCCATCTTGGAGGAAATAGTGGCACCCTACATTTGGTCGAACAAACCATCAAACCTAGGAAGGGGATATTTGTTCTTAATTGTCACCTTATTCAACTGGAAATAATCTATACACATCCTGAAGGAACCATCCTTCTTTTACACAAACACGATCGGAGCATCCTTGATGTTGCCCAAGTTACACCTTCTTTTTAGAGGATAAAATGGTCACTGTCAAGATATAGATTCTAACCAGGGTTAGGGTCGACCCCAAAGGGAATACATGGACTCAAGAAAACTCACCGATATGCAATCCAAGTAGTTAACCAACTCAATTCCCCAAAAGGGGGGGGGGGGAGTTTACAATAATCAATGTGAAAAGTAAACTAGATATCACGAGAGAAAAGTCAATAATAGAGAGATACTAAGGTATTGTTTTCTCCATGATTCCCCAACTCAGTATCACTGGGTAATCCAACTCTTCTCTAGTGTATAGCATGCCAAACAGTAATTTAAGTTCACCAAGCCCTTTGGTCAAAGGTGAGAAGTGAATTTCACTATGCGACTTGGCCCATTTCCATAGTATGCATTCCTAACCATTACCTATAAGTCCCTATACAGCCTCCCCTTGGCCAGTTCGGTTGATTAGATGAGAACACATCAATCGAATACTGTTAAATAATCTCTTTTCCAATTCATTACTACCTTGGTCTAGTCAGTAAAACTAGGCGGGTTCTAATGTTGGCCACCACTAAAAAACATGCAACACAAACAAAGTTAATTAATACATGCATATACACCTTCCAAGAATTGTTAATTATTCGATTTTACTTTGTTAATTCTTCATGGTTCCCACAACCCTAGTTGTTGATTTAGCTACTCATTCTATGTGTGGATGAAGAGATTATGAATTGAGAAGACGTAATTAAATACTTACATAATGGAATTACAAACAAGTAATCCAATGTCAATGAAAATCACAAGTTTGAAAATTGAATCAAATCATAAGTGTTCTCAAAGACCCTCTCAGAATTTCATCTCTCGAAATATTGAGTTCTCTGAGTACTAGGTCAAAACTTAACTAAACTGGAGAGATCTTTTGAAAAATAACCTAAAAACCCTATTTATAACAATTAAAATAAAGTCCTAAAAAAATTAGGAAAACTGGTCGGCATGCCATACGAAAGGTGCTTTATGATCCATATTGAACTCTACGATTTGTAATCGGGGTCTCATATTCAGCTGCTGGAGTTTCGAACTTCACTTTTATAAGACCCTTTTACGATTTGTAACTTGGTTTATGACTCATAAAGGGTGTTTCTCTGATGAATTTCCTATAAGTCCACGTCTCTGATCCTTAGGATAAAAATCCTCTTTTACGAGTCGTTAACTCTACGACTTGTCTATATGTTCGTAGAAATCAACTTCAGCAAATAGACCCTCACTTGAAATCTTCATGAAACCTTCCTACGACTTGTAATGGACGTCGACTCATAGATGGTCTCACACAACAACGAAAAGAACTTCTGCAATTTTCCCTTATATCATGGCCAACATGTAATCCTGCAAATCTAAACATAAAAACACATAAAACCCACAAACATCGGATCGAGAACATACAAAATCCCATGTTTTAAGCATCAAAAGTGTTGTATTTTAGCCGCACCTCAACACCCTCAACTTAAAATTGTTGCTTGTCCTCAAGTGATTGACTCAATCTATAGATAATATAATAATACATACCTTAACTCAACGGCGTACATCACATAAGTCTCAGACTCAAATACCCACACCAACTTTTCAACACATGATTAGATAGCTATTTAGCAAACCAATACAAACTGGTGCATGTGAGAACACGACTACGACAAGCAAGGGATTATCAACAGTCCACAATCACTGGACAACTCAAATGCTAACAATGCAATGCAATTTCCCTCACAGAAAGAAGTCCCATATCTAGCACTCAATGATGTTTCCATGTTTAGCATTGGGACTACGCAAAATTACTCACTCTCACAAAATATATTCATGCATAATGTCTAATACTATAGGCTTGCCCCTATACTCATGACTCAGACCTTTAACCAACTAGACTAGGATCACTTTAGGACTTCTAGGCTTGTAACATAGGCTCAGGGGGCTTTGGTATTATATTATAGGAAAATATTGACTAAATGCCCTCCTTGAAAATGCATTTTTCTACACTTTTGCCCCGCCAACTCTGTCATATTCACCTTATTCTCCTTTTTTCCTATTTCAAGCTTTTTTTAGGTGCTTTCTTTTTATTTTTCAGCCTTTTGCCTTGTCTTTGCATTTCATTTGCTTTTCAGCTCTCAATTAAGACATCTTTCATTTTTCTTACACCCAATACATGATTTTTTGTTTTTTCTTAGTATTCCTAACTCACCTCCCTTATTTTTGTGTTTTACCCTTACACTAGCCACCCTGAACTTAGGCTTTTGGCCTGTGTTGAGGTGCACAATATCCATCCTGAGAAGCAGGGCCATTTTTGATAGCAACCCTCAACTTAAACTTTTTGCCTCAAGCAAGGTACATAATGTTCAAGGGAAGACCAAGGCCAATTTCAGGATTTTTCACTAGATAAGGCTAGGTGCAAGAATAGGTGTTTTGAATGAATAGGTATATGTTAGGCTCAAACATTAGGAACAAGGGATATAGCATCGATTTGATTGGTCATTTTTAGGCTAAAGTGGACTTATTTAAGAACAAAGGCCTAAGACCCTTTCCTAGTCTAATTAATCTACAATCTAACTTAAAGTAACAAGACAAGTTCTAAATCAGCACAAAACACATGAATTAATGAAATTATGCTCACACTTACATGGCATTGCATACATTATCAACAAAAAGACTCACAGATCATGCTTCTTATCTCATTTTACCCTCACTCATCAGAATTGATATTGTCACACACCTAAACATGCATGGTTACTATCTAACAACTAATCAAAAATTTTGGTGGGTATCGTTTTTCAAACAAAACACAAAAACATACTATATGCCACAAGTATTGGTACTATATGCTACAAATATTATCTAAACATCCTAAAATGTTACAAGAAAAAAGAACACAGGCAAGAAAATCCCGTGATAAAAAATTGGGGTAGTTATGGATCCAAGCAACTCAGACTTCACCGAGGCCCATAACTACTCACATCCCATCGAAAAAGATGTGCATTATCCCCAATGCACAAAATCAAAGCAAGACAAACATATAGGGGTCAAAAAACATACCTGGGCTCCTAAGCACCAGTTTGTGGCTGAGTTTGGCCACCCTCCTCCTGCAGGGTAGTCTACTCAGCAATAGTGCTCTGCTCGCAGGGGCCAACACCCCTCACCTACTCTGTCGCTCGAACTTATCTTAGCTTCTCATTTTTTTCTCGATCTCATCAAGGCAAGCTCAAGCTCCTCCTCCTCTGTCATCCTCACATGTACATGTCTTTCCTTTGGCTCCTCATCCGTGCAAGGTCTCTTTCCGAGAGAAGACTAAGTAGGGTCCTCAGGAGCAAATAAATCAACTACCGACACCTGAGGTGTAGTCAATGGTAGTGCAACTAGTGCCGCTATCAAGTCAACACGGAGCTGCTGGATCTTCGTTTGCCTAGATGAGAAATATAAAGGCTGGGCCTTGCTCAATCTCTACTGTACCTTGTCCTCAAAGGCATCGATGTAGAAATCCATAATAGAAATGTGGTCCTGAATAGTAGCGATTATGAATGCCTGTGACTGACCCTCCGAGTCTGCAATAGCCTGGCAGACCCATGGCCTGATCTGATGAATAAGCTGAGTAAATTACAACTCAGCATGTGATAACCTCAATGTCAAGGCCTGTATAGAAGTGGTGGACACGTAGATCATGCCCGCATAGTAGGTTGTGAAGTAGTGGTCTTTGGTGCAGGAACAAGAATAGTGGGCTCCCTCCCCTCAATTGACTCGGGTTTTGGGTGCCTCTCCTCAGTAGCAACATTAATAATAGTGGCAGTCTCAGAACCCTTAGGTGGTGGCACTAGGGAAAATATCTCAGGCATAGGTGGAGGTTATGCTCATCGGAGTGCCACCGTGTTCTCTTCTGGTCCATCTGGTGTAATATCTCTACCCTAGACTCTAAACAGAGCCTGTAGATCAAGCATGGGAATGGGATTGAAGTGGACCTCTTCAGTACGACCTCATATATCTTCTCAGCGATGAGGTGGGCCCAATAAATATCATAACTAGCTAAGATGTTGGCAACCAAAACCGCACATTCCAGTGTCAAAGTATTATCATCAAGTGTCGGTCGAATGTGTGAACGAACAATAGCCTACCAAAACATAGCGGGGAAGCTGAGTGAAGCCTTAATAATAGGCTCCGAGTGAGTGTTGACCCAAGCGGGTTCTGGACCCTGCTCTTCAATATACCAGCCACTCATCTCATTAACGTGGCTCATCGCTCAGGATCCTTCATCACTAGTCGGTCCCTCATTTGCCCTACCTTGTAATCGAACTCTGTGGTGGATTGGGGGGCATGAGACTCAAGACAGAATAATACCCGACGGACGGTGGCCTCTGATATATCTACCTGCCAGCCCCTTACTCGCGTCTCTATCAGTCTGGGCTGAGTGAGGGCTTTCTTCCCCTTATGAAGAGAAATTTGTATGGTGGCTGCATAAGAGGCATAAAACTCCCTCACCATGGTCAGGGAGTATCATGCAAGTGCATGTGTGAGCCACTCGAGCCCATATCGAGTCATCGTGTCCTGGAGACCGGGGACACGACTAAGTCCGTTTGATATAACTCGGGGCTCCTCATAGATAGAGCGGGCTGGCTTGCCCCGCTCTTTTGGCTGCACACCCTCTCTATAATCTCCTCCATGCCCTTGATGCACCACCTACGAGTGAAGGCATCCGGTGTAGATGGTGATGATCGGGGTGCAGCGAAGGACTCAGCCTCTAATTTGTCCTCAGAGCCTCCCTCGGAGCTGGACTCCTCTCTGGACGGGGTCATATGTGGTAAACCACTCTCATCGTTATCTCCCTTCTAAGACTGGGAAGTGCAAGCAACAAGAGCCTGAGCACGCCCAGATCTGGTAGCGGCTCTGGTCTGTCGTATAGCAGCCTCTAGGTCCGGTGTGACATCTAGGGCTCTAGTAAATCACTCAGTTGAGTGGTTTGATCATCAGCCAAAGGCTCATTCCTGAACCTCCTCTTCATAGCCTGGATCTCAGTGTGTTTGGCTTTTGGAGCCATAGTACCTGAAATATCAACATATACGCACCAAGGTTAGCCCACAAATCAAGAATTAAAATGCAAGAATTTATCTGGGTTCAATTGCAGAAGGGTTCTACGAAAGGCTTTTACGGGTCGTAGTCAATACTACAAGCCATAAAGAGCTTTCGTAAACCAGTGGTTCAAACAAATTTTGTTACTAGAAAAGTCTAAGAGATCATGTACGACTCGTAAAGTGGTTTACGAGTCGTAGACTGAGTCATAGAGATTTTTAGTGAGTAATTAAGTTCAGACAGGGATCTACGATACCTATCTACGAGTCGTAAAGTGATCTATGACTCGTAGAAGGTCTCATCTGATGGATACTCAGAAATATCAGGTTTCTAGAATTGTGCATGAGGGGCAATTAGAACTCGTGGATTACTCTACAGGCAGTAAAAACTACCTGTGAACCAGAAAACTCAGTCACTTGAGTTTCTAAGTCCATCACACGGACCCCAAAGACTATTTTGATCAACAAATTATCAGCATCGAAGCATGACCACACGCACCCACATGATTTCAACACTACCATCCCTACCCCTATTATGTTTTACAAATATATGCACCCATCGAAAGTGATTAACATGGATTATCCTACGATTCCGACCACTTCTAATTGATTCAAACAATATCATGTACCTATGTCATCACCCTCCAATGCACAATCATAATCATTCAACCACATACGGTGAGTGACAAAATAAGCATAAACAATTAACATTTACATCAGGCTATAATACCCAATTCAGACTCAAACAACAATTTAATTATGGGCAACCTAATTTCAAATTCAAACAATGATTTTATGTCTAACCACCACACCCAACATAATATTCAAATCAGTCATTCATACAAGGCAAATTAAGGGTTTTAATTAAATCAAAAACTTACCAAGAATTGAGATCAAAGTGAAGAAGATGAAATATATGACTAGAAGCAAAACCCTAGGGCCGCTGGAATTCTTGCCGAAAATTTGGTCGACGGTGGCCAGAGGTGATCGGAAGTTTGAGGGTGTAGGGTAGGTTGGGTAAAGTTTTTAAATTAGGTCAATTGTGGAGTCACAATAATTTGACCCTCTATTTATATTTACCAGGTCAACTAAAAATTTTACTGGACCTGGGCTCTATGAGACCTCAATTATGGTTTGTAAAGTATTTTACGACTCATAAATCATGGTTTCACATAACACTCAAACCCTAGTTTTCAGGAATGGGTTTCACGAACTAGTCTACGAGTTGTAAAGTATTTTATGACTCGTAGAGTTGGTCGTAGAACCCTCAACACTTAGCAGGTTTTTAGAAAACTTACCTAGGGTCCACGAGCCCCATTCGTGACTCATAGTTTAATCTACGAATCATAAAGTTTGCTCGTGGACTAGAGTGCATATTTTTCTTCGCACTAGAATTCTCTACGAGGTTAGTACGAGTCGTAAAGTGTTTTACAGCCCGTAAACCCAGTCGTAGAGACTCAACTTGATTATCTTATCAGCCAAACTGGCTGACTTAGTCATATACCTACATATTCTTAATAAAATACATTGTTACCCTATATGCAACCAGCCCAATGTCCAAGATTACAATCAAAACACAAGAAAATAACTACCTATGAACCTAAAAACTAAAAACAAACCTATAACTATGCTATTACATCAAAAACCTTGGGTTGCCTCCCAAGTAGCGCCTGATTTATTGCCGCATCATGACTTAGGAAACTTGGTTACTCAAACTTTGACAATTCCCCAGACTTCACTCTTCAACACATTTGGATGCTTGATGGACTGACAGGTATCGAACACAACTTCTTAGTCATTCAATCTAAACTTGAGTTGACCAACTTCTATATCCACTAGGTCTCTTCTAGTGGCTAGGAATGGTCTTCCAAGATTATTGGGACATCGAAGTCAACTTCGCAATCTAAGATCACAAAGTCTGCAGGGAATATGAACTTTTCCACTTTTACCAACACAACATATAGTATCCACACATGCTTCTTTATCGTGCGATCCGCCATCAATAATCACATGCTAGTTGGAGTAGGGGCTCCCAATCCAAGCTTCTTATAGACCGTAAGGGGCATCAGATTGATAATGGCACCTAAGTCACATAGTGCCCTTGCGACCTCCATATCTCCAATGGTGCAGGGTATGGTCTTTTTTGGACCAAGGACCTCGTAGTAATGGCACTGCACAGTTAAAGCTCTTGGGAGAGCTCCTGACTAACAGCGCAGTTCTTCGTGACTAAGTCCTTCATGTACTTAGCATACCCTGGCATCTTCTCCAAAGCCTCAATGAGCAGGATGTTAATGGAGACTTTCTTCAACATGGAGAGAAAGTGCTTTAATTTGCCTTCCTCCTCCCTTTTTTGATTCTCTTAGGGAAGGGAGGAGGAGGCCTTGGAATGGGCTTTAACCTCTGTGGCGCATCAACCACTTCATTCACCCCATCCTTGTGAGATCATCTCCTTCATCCGCATCCTTAGCTGCAACCATCTCCTCATGAACATCTTCTTCATCAACCAGCATGGGAGGATCGATAGGGCGCTTGCCAACCCGAGTAGTAACCGACATACACTTCCTATCATTCTTAGGATTTTACAGTGTATTGCTAGGAAATGTACCCCTCTAATGCTGATTAAGCTAAGTTGACACTTGACCAAACTGTTGTTCCAGCTATTTGATAGCCAAAGAGTGGGACTTTATTTTCTGATTAATACTGGAAATTTTCGATTGCATGCCTCTTAGAATCTCATCCTGTGTCTCAGCCTGCTTTAACAGGTGATCAAACATCTCCTTAATTCTAGAATTGCCTGTACCTGCCTCGCAGTTGTGTGGTGGCATATAAGGACCATTTCTAAAGCCTTCTCTACAACCCTAATCTGCATTTGGACCCTTGTTCCTATCATAGTAATCTCAGCAATTGTCCCTATAAGCTCCATCTCTACCAAAGTTTTGACCTTGGTTTCCTTGACCTTGGTCCAATAGTCCTGATTGGACCCTTGGGCGTTGGTCTGAAAACCTCACGGCGCCAAAATCTTGATGTTGCCCAAGTTACACCTCCTTTTTAGAGGATAAAATGGTTGCTATCAAGATATAGATAACTCACCAATAACCAATACGAGTAGTTAACCAACTCAATTCTGTAAGGGAGGGGGGTTCATAATAATCAGTGAAAAAAGTAAACTAACTAACTATTACAAGAGAAAAGTCAATAATAGAGAGCAATTAGGGTATTGTGTTCCCGATGATTCTCCAACTCAGTATCACTGGATAACCTAACTCTTGTCTAGTGTATAGTATGCAGGACAGTAATTTAAGTTCACTAAGCCCTTTGGTCAAAGGTGAGAGGTGAATTTCACTATGCAACTTGGCCCATCTCCATAGTGTGCATTACTAACCATTACCTATAAGTCCCAGTGCAACCTCCCCTTGGCCCAGTTCGGTTGATTGGACGAGAACACATCAATCGGATCCTGTTAATTGATCTCTTTTCCTATTCATTACTACTTTGGTCCAGTAAATAACACTGGGCGGGTTCTAATGTTGGCCACCACTAGAAAACTTGCAACACGAACAAAGTAATTAAAACATGCATATACACCTTCTGGGAATGTTAATTATCCCATTTTACTTTGTTAGTTCTTTATGGTTCCCACAACCCTAATTGTAGATTTAGCTACTCATGCTATGTGTAGATGAAGAGATTATGAATTTAGAAGACATAATTAAATACTTACACCAAGGAATTAAGAACAATCAATCCAATGTCAATGAAAATTCACAAGTTTGAAGATTGAATTAAATCACAAGTGTTCTCAAAGACTCAAAATTTTATCTCTCAAAATATTGAGTTCTCTGAGTACTAGGTCAAAACTTAACTAAACTGGCCAGAACTTTTGAAAAATAACCCAAAAACCTATTTATAATAAAAAATGAAGTCCTAAACAAATTAGGAAAACTGGTCGGCATGCCATACGAAAAGTGTTTTATGATTCATATTAAACTCTACGACTCGTAATCGGGTCTCATATTCAGCTATAGGAATTTCAGACCTCACTTTTACAACACCCTTCTATGACTCGTAGCTTGATTTACGACCCATAATGGGGGTTTCTCTGTATAATTTCCTGCAAGTCCAAGTCTCTGATCCTCCGAGCATGAATCTTCTTCTATGACTCATAAACTCCTCTATGACTCATCTACATGTTCGTAGAAATCAAATTCAGCAAGTAGTCCCTCACTGAAAATCTTCACGAAACCTTCCTACAACTCGTAGAATGGACATCAACTCGTAGATGGTCTCGCACAACAATAAAAACCAACAACTTCTGCAATTATCCCCAAAATCATGGACAACCTGTAATCCTACAAATCTAAACACAAAAACACATAAAAAGCCACAAACATCACATTAAGAACACACAAAATCCCATGTTTTACGCATCAAAAGTGTTGTATTTTAGCAGCACATCAACCCCATGGTGAGATACTCGGCCTAGTAAATCCCTTATCCAAGAGATTTTTCAACTACTCTTTCAGTTCTTTCAACTGTGCGGGGGCCATTCTATATGGTGGAATAGAGATAGGTTGGGTATCGGGGAGAATGTCGATCCTAAAGTCAATCTTCGTATCAGGAGGAACTCTAGGAAAATCATCGGGAACGACATCAGGGAACTCATTGACAACTAGGACTAACTCCAAGGGTGGAGACACTACATCATCAGCCTTAACTCGCACGAGGTGATAGATACATCCTTTAGAAATTAATTTTCTGGCCCTAAGGTAGGAAATAAAATTACCCTTGGGCACTACAGAACTACCTTTCCACTCTATAACAGGCTCATTTGGAAATTGGAATTGACCATCCGGGTTCTACAATTGACAGAGGCATAACAAGCGTGAAGCCAATCCATGCCAAGAATCACATCAAATTCAATCATCTCTAACTCAACTAAGTTTGCCAAAGTATCTCTATGATAGATAGACACCGTGCAATCTCTATATACCTTTTCAGCTAGAATGGACTCACCAGTAGAAATAGAAACATTGAAGGGCTCAAGAAGACATTCAGGAAGGATCTCAAACTTACTAGCCACATATGGAGTTAAAAATAATAAAGTGGCACCTGGATTAAGCAAGGCATACACATCATAGGAAAAGAGTCGAAGCATACTCGTGACAATATCTGGTGCAACTTCCTAATCCTGTTATTTCCCATCGCGTATAAATGGTTTGTTACCTCGCCCATATTGGTTGTGGCACCTCTCTATGGTGCTGCTGAAGACTGAGTTTTATTACCTTAATCACCCTGCCTCCTCATTGGGCACTCATTTTGGAAGTGACCAGTCTATACGCACCTGTAGCAAGCACTTGTGCGCTCATGGTACTCACCTAGGTGGAATTTACCACACTTTCCACATGGTGGTTTCCCCCTCGAACCTTGAGTCACACTAGGTTGGGATTAAGAACCTTGAGCTTTGAAATTCTGATAGCTCTGAGACTTCTGATCATACCTTTTACTTGGAACTGGTACACTTGTTGAGGATGGTTCATAGTTCGAAGACCTTTTCCGAAAATAGGACCGATCCCCCTTACCTTGCTTGTGCTGGCTAGGCTCATACCCTGCTAACTTAGCCTTTTCGGCAAGTGCTCCTCCTTATCCCTCTTCTTGTCTTCCTCAAGTTATTGCGCATAGACCATAAGCCTAGAGATGTCCATGTCTGGAATCAACAATGTCGCTTGGCACTCCTTTTTCACATGTTTGCCCAAGCTGGATACGAACTTTCTCATTCTAGATCTCATGTCAGAAACCATCTCGTGAGCATGCCTGGATAACTGTATAAACTTAAGGCTATATTCTTTGACAATCATCCCCTCCTGCTTCAAGTTGACAAACTCCTCAACCTTCACTTCCATCAACTCTCGTGCAAAAGAAGTGTTCAAGAAAAGCACCCTCAAAGTCATCGCAAATGGCAGACTTAGCATCCTTACCTCAGCTTTCTTCTCATTGGTTGTACCAAACATTTGCCACATCCTTGAGTTGATAGGAAACAAGTTCAACTCCCTCTGTCTCAGTCGCATGCATAGCTTTCAACACTTTCCACATCTCATCAATAAAGTTCTAGGGGTCTTCCTTAACCTTTGATCCAGTAAAAATTGGTGGGTTCATCCTCAGATAATATCTCAGTCTGGTGGCAACTGTTGGCTCTTCTGAATTAGAACTAGGAGTCTATTAACTCTAGTTCCTAGTCTGAGTAGGTACCAGTTGGGTGAGTAGTGATAGATCCTATGAAATCAGCCTCTGTGGTAGGAGCAAGCGGGGTAGTGGGTGGCTGAGCAGTCCTAGTGGCTCTAGCAGGTCGGCCTCTACCCCTTGTCTCCATTTGAGGTGGCACTTCTAAAGTGGGATTCTCAGCATTGCTGGATGAAGCATTTCTCTAGATCACGGTACGCTTTGGAGGCATGATCTGCAAGAACGTAGCACATGAGTTAGAAAAGAGCTTTGTAGAGTTTTTAACTCTATCGAATGAACTCAGAATAAAAGTGTAACAATTCCTAATATCCTATAGCCTCCTACTTATAGAGTGTGGTGCACAACACCCGCATAAACAAGACTCTACTAGTCACGACATCATAGATTCCCTAGGACTCTTGAACTCTGTCCTCTGATACCAAGTTTGTCACGCCTCGGGAAGGTACCCTTAGCGTGGCCGACACTCAAGGACTATTGCTAGTCTCCAAGTGAACCACTCAACCTCATCACATTTGTTCAATCATATTCTAGTAGTAGAAGACATCTATGAATAAAAATACTCAATGAAAAGCAATGAAAATCGATAATAAAAGGGACAAAGGCCAAACAATCTATCTATTAACTAAGTCATACTAGTGTGAAAGAAAACTAGCCAACAATAACATCTAGTCATACTCGGCAGTTTAGTCTACGAAGCCTCTAAAACATCTGACTAAGTGGTGCCAAATAAAATAAAAAGGCTAAACTCAAAGCTAGAAGGAAAAACATGACATCCTCTGAAAGCAGAGGAGGACTCACTAATCAGCTGAATGCAAGTAGGTCCTCAACGGGGTGCTTGTTGATGACCGCTAGTACCTGTCTCTGCATCATGAAAAGGTGTAGGCCCAAATGGACGTCAGTACGTGAAATGTACAAGTTTGTAAGATGGCAGAATGAAACATGTAAAGAAAGAACAACATCAACTCAAATAGATCAAATAAAAAAAGTAGTGAACTCAATCATCATGTCAAGAGTCTAAGGTAAGAACATAGTTTAGACTATGACTACTCATCTATCATCGATGTCCCATCCACTTAGAGTACTATCAAGGATATTTGGGAGTTTCTCTAACCGACAACCATCACCTGTGAGCCAGTGATAATACAACGATGTGATGTCATAGTCACATCCATCCAATACCTAGTCGAAGTATAGTAAATCCCATCAATTGATCCAAAATTAGTCACATCAAGTCCTCATTTTGGGACAATAGAAAACATCCAATTTTATGGTTTGATCCTCTTCTACGCCGGCTACATAGTTATTGAGTTCAAGTTAGACTTACTCTTACTCATACTCAATTTGGTACTCAATCTCCTCCCAAGACTCAATATGCTCATAAGACATCAACCCGATGGTTAACTCAGTCATCTAGTATCATTGGACATTTGTCATCTCAATTCATCACATCAACTATCAACTCTTTGGTTACATCATTTTAAGGTTCAACTTTTGACTCATACGAACTCTATCATGCATCATTCTAACTCATAGCATTTAGGAGAACAAATGTACAATTAAAACATTTAGGGGATTCCATATACTCTTTAGGCTCAAACTATGCTCATGCATGCTCATGTAAGTAAAATATGTGGAAACAATAAGAAAACATGTTAGGGTTCATGTAGTATGACAAAATCATTTAATTCATAGAAACTCTAATTCATGCAAGATTATGTAGAAATACATAAGATTTTAAGAAAAACCTTCAAGAAACATTCATGGGAGACTCAATCTACTCATGTCACCATCAATCCGAGTTAGGGGGCACATGAAAGAACAGAATCCATGTTTTGGTTAGCCTTATATATCTGGAAGTTTAGAACCATGAATCAACTTGGAAGAATTCTCAAGTTTTTGCTTCAAACCCTAGCCCTTTTCTCTCTTGAAACTATGCTTCTACGTTTGGGAGAATGATTTAGCGTAAAAATACTGAACTGGCATGTATAGGGCTTTATTTAGGTGTAGAAATATCAATTTTTAGCTTTGAAAGGGTGAGAAAAGACCAAATTGGCCTTTCTTAAAAAGCTTTTAGAAGTCATCTACGAGCCCATCTACGGCCCGTAGGGACCCTTCTGTAAAGTTTTGGCCTAATTTTGGGTTCTCTGGTTTACTTCCACGAGCCCCATCTATGACTTGTAGAAGTTTCTATGACCAGTAGATTGGTCCGTAAAGTCTGGGACCAAAAATGTGAATTTTCAGTACTTTTTCTATGAGTTAGCAGACAGGCTGTAAAGCTTTTCCAACGTCCATAATAGGTTTCGTAGAAAACCTCTGGACCTAACAGTCTCCAGTAAAACAACTATAACTTTTGACTCCGAATTCCAAATAAGGTGAAACCAATTGCGTTGGAAAGCTAATTCAAAGGGATTTCATTTGGCAGGTCATAGGACATCTAATTCCATGTGCTAAGAGTTATGATTATTTAAAATTGACCCTTGCATAATTCAACACTAGAAACTCAATTTAAGGAAAAATTTTGAACTCGACTAACCACTAGAGGCCTCATATGACCATAATACACTTCCCACATATAAGAATGAGGCTTGAAACATAAGTACATGTGAGTATAGAGTTATGGGGTGTCACAATTTATGAAGTCCAGACATTAACCTTTATGGCATGGATTTGAGTATATGATTTTGAACAAGGATAAGATATATATGTTTTAATCGATATTGGGTTATTCAAGACCTACTCTGAATTCTTCTTAATTTTATCTGGAGTTATTATTAAGTACAAGTTAAATATGTTTTTACAAGCTAATACCTTTTGAATTAAGTTGATATTTTGATTATGCATTGTCCGTTATCATGGGATTTTGACTTAGCACCGAATGAGTTAATAGTGAGGCTCCATCCAAGGGGTCTTATATAGAGCTTCTGATCTCATAACTACGTACCACTGTAGGATATTTTGATTTTGCCTTTTTAGGCTTTTCGACTAGTAGATCCATCTAGTATTTCCATTTCTGGTGTTTACCGTGGCAAGTAGGCTCACACTTTGGCCGGTGTAGAGTATAACATCAGTATTCCATATTATAGCACATATGGTTTTGCCGGTTACAATTTTATTCCCACACTTATTTGCTTATGTGCTTCCTTCGTATTATCACAACATTGTTTTATGCTTTATTTTGAAACTGATATATTGTCAAAGCTTTAGAATTTAGGAATATGTGGTACGTATTCTTTGTCATTATAATTACTTATTGCATTGCATACCTGCATACTTAGTACATTCCAAAGTACTAACTGTATTTCGCCAACATGCTTATAATCATGTAGGACAGGTGAATTACCTTATCCTTCTCGAGGTGATCGTGAAGACTTTAAGCTTTGGTGAGTTCCCATTCACCAGGAACGAAGCCTTTATCTTTTAGCTTTGCTTTTGATATATCAGACACGTAATGTATTTTTTTCTAAGACTTTGTATTAAGGGGTCCAGACTTATATTTTTGGCTCTGTTTATTGTCTTTTGTTTGAAGTTGTGCTTGGACTACTACTTCACTTTGATTATGTCTTGAAATATTAAGTTGAGTTTCCACTTTTAGCTATGATTGTCCCTTAGTACCATTCCCCATTTAATATTATTACTTGTTTATTATTCATTATTTGAGCCTATGAAGTGTATGTATGATCTAAGAGGCTTGTTTGGAGATCTTCAGGTTCTCATTCACCATGTCACACCTAGGCTTTAGGTTCAAATCGTGACAAGCTTAGTATCAGAGCACTAGGTTTTAATATGGTCCTTCGAAGTCCACACACCACATCAAGTAGAGTCCTATTCATAGTTGTGAAGCGCGCCACAATTATGAGTAGGAAGCTATGAAATGTTTAGGATTGTTTCACTTCTTTGTTTAAGTCAAGTCGTGCCTTAGAGTAACTTAAGATATTCTTCTTTCTGACGACTTGTTCTTTGCGCTATAAATAATGCCACTGAGAAGGAATGTATGTGTATCCGAGGCTTCTTAACCTTAAGAAGAGGGTAATGTTTCCCATGTTGAGTTCAGAAATGTTATCTCCCTATTGGCTCAAGTTGTTACCACCCAGGCTACTTAGGTTCCACCTAAAGCTCCAGCTCCTCCAGCCCCCACCTAGGCTTCTAGGGTAAGAGACTTCACCCGAATGAACCTACCACAGTTTCATAAAAATAAACTTGAGGAGGACCCAGTGGAGTTCATCAATAAAGTGTACAAGGTTCTTTCCGTTATGAGTGTTTCTTTAAAGGAGAAGGCTGAGCTGGTGGCCTATCACCTTAAGAGCCTTGCTCAGATTTGGTATGATCAGTGGAAGGGAGAGAGACTACTTAACGGTCCGGTTGGTTGGGAAGAGTTCAAAGCTGCATTCTTGGATCGTTTCCTCCCTCTTCAATTAAGAGTGTCCAAGATAAAAGAATTTATGAATTTGAGGCAAGGATCGATGAGCGCTCGTGAGTACTCTCTTGAGTTCAAGACACTTTCTAAGTACGCTCATAAGCTTGTACCAGACCGGAGGGCAAGGATGAATATGTTCATTTCGGGAGTTTCAGACCTCATAAATGAAGAATGTCAGACTACTCTTCAAGGATATGGACTTATCTCGGCTTATGACTTACACCGAGAAACTTGAGGAAAAAACGTTTCGCAAGATGAGGAGTGATGCAAAGAGGCCTAGGTATGATGGTGGGTATCAAGGTAATAAGGGTAATGATGGCAATTGGAATTAACAGAAATAAAGGTTCCAACAACAAGGGTCTTCAAATGCTTCAAACCAAAGGTATACAAATGATCGGGCCCAACCTACTAAGGGTCAGCAAGGTGGAGGTGGTGGTGCTCAAGTCTATCGAAAATATTAAAAATGTGGTAGTAACCATGGAGGTGTGTCCTATCGAGAGACTGGTGGTTTCTTTGCATGTGGCCAACTTGGTCACAAGATTTCTAATTGTCCTAAGGCTCATGATAAGGGTAAGTGTGTTTGTACACAAGGCAAAGATGCTCAAGCGATTCAAAAGCCTCAAGGTGTGAGACAAGGTGGTGCTCCTCATAATATAGGTTCTCTACACTACAAAGGAGGCAAGAGGTGGATGAACAACCGAATGTTGTCATGGGTATGTTGAAAGTGTTTGATTTTGATGTTTTTGTGTTTTTAAATCCGGGTGCCAACTTATCCTTTGTGACCCCTCTCCTTGGTAATCGGTTCAATTTGAGTCCTGAAACTTTACATGATCCTTTCCTTGTGTCTACTCCTGTGGGGGAGTCAATAGTTGCTAAAACGGTCTATAAAAGTGTTCCCATGTCGATTAAGCATAAGACCTTTCCATGTGATCTCGTCTAATTGTTTATGGTGGATCTTGATGTCATCCTTGGTATGTACTGGTTACATGCCTCCGATGCTGGGTGTTTCTTCATAGGAGAAGGCTGAGCTGGTGGCCTATCAGCTTAAGAGCCTTGCTCAGATTTGGTATGATCAATGGAAGGGAGAGAGACTACTTAATGGTTCGATTGGTTGGGAAGAGTTCAAAGCTGCATTCTTGGATCGCTTCCTCCCTCTTGAATTAAGAGTGGACAAGATAAAAGAATTTATGAATTTGAGGCAAGGATCGATGAGCGTTTATAAGTACTCTCTTAAGTTCAACACACTTTCTAAGTACTCTCCTAAGCTTGTAGCTGACCCAAGGGCAAGGATGAATATGTTCATTTCGGGAGTTTCAGACCTCATAAATGAAGAATGTCAGACTACTCTACTTATCAAGGATATGGACTTATCTCGGCTTATGACTTACTCCGAGAAACTTAAGGAAAAGAAGCTTCGCAAGATGAGGAGTGATGCAAAGAGGCCTAGGTATGATGGTGGGTATCAAGGTAATAAGGGTGGTGATGGAAATTGGAATTAACAGAAATAAAGGTTCCAACAACAAGGGTCTTCAAATGCTTCAAACCAAAGGTATACAAACGATCGGGCCCAACCTGCTAAGGTTCAGCAAGGTAGAGGTGGTGGTGCTCAAGTCTATCGAAAATGTTAAAATGTGATAGGAACCATGGAGGTGTGTCCTATTGAGGGACTGGTGGTTTCTTTGCATGTGGCCAACTTGGTCACAAGATTTCTAATTGTCCTAAGGCTCATGATAAGGGTAAGTGTGTTCGTACACAAGGAAAAGATGCTCAAGCGATTCAAAAGCCTCAAGGTGTGAGACAAGGTGGTGCTCCTCGTAATATAGGTTCTCTGTACTTCAAGGGAGGCAAGAGGTGGATGAACAACCAAATGTTGTCACGGGTATGTTGAAAGTGTTCGATTTTGATGTTTTTGTGTTTTTAGATCCGGGTGCCAACTTATCCTTTGTGACCCCTCTCCTTGCTAATTGGTTCAATTTGAGTCCTGAAACTTTACATGATCCTTTCCTTGTGTCTACTCCTGTGGGAGAGTCAATAGTTGCTATAACAGTCTATAAAATTATTCCCATGTCGAGTAAGCATAAGATCTTTCCATGTGATCTCGTTGAATTGTTTATGGTGGATCTTGATGTCATCCTTGGTATGTAATAGTTACATGCCTCCGATGCCACCATAGCATGTAGAACCCTCAAAGTTAAATTCCAAATTCCCAATGAACTTGTGTTCGAGTGGGAGGGTCAAGATTTTGTGGTAAAGGGTAGGTTCATTTCATACCTTAAGGCCCGTAAGATGATTTCTAAGGAACGTATCTATCATATGGTTAGGGTTCAGGATGTGTTATCCGAAGTTCCCTCTCTTGCATCAGTCCCTATAGTCAATGAATTCTCTGATGTATTTCCTGAAGATCTTCTTAGCATTCCTCCCAAAAGGGAAATTGATTTCTGTATAGATCTCCTTCCCGATACCGAATCTATCTCTATTCCGCCCTATAGGATGGCACCGACGGAGTTGAAAGAACTTAAGGATAAATTGAAGGATTTATTGGAGAAGGGCTTTATTAGGCCTAGAAAGTCTCCTTGGGGTGCTCCCATTCTGTTTGTGAGGAGGTAGGACAGGTTACTCCGAATGTGCATTGATTATTGTCAACTCAACAAAGTCACTGTTAAGAATAAGTACCTACTTCAAAGATAAACGATTTATTTGATCAACTACAAGGGGCTAGACACTTTTCTAAGATCGACCTTCATTCTAGGTATCATTAGTTGCGGGTTAGGGAATATGATATCCCTAAAACAACTTTCAGAAAAAGGTATGGGCACTTTGAGTTCGTGTGATATCTTTTGGGATGACAAATGTGCCAACGATTTTCATGGATCTTATGAATAGGGTATGCAAACCCTACCTTGATCTCTTTGTTGTGGTTTTTATTAATGACGTACTGGTCTACTCCCAAAGTTAGAAAGAACATGAGAAACATTTGAGAGTAGTCCTTCAAACTTTGAGAGATGAGAAATTGTACGCCAAATCTAGCAAGTGTGAATTCTAGATGAGAGGTATCTTTTCTTTGTCATGTGGTAACTAATAAAGGTATTATGGTTGACCCAAAGAAAACTGAGGCGGTGCAAAACTGGCCAAGACCCTTAACTCCATCTGACATAAGGAGTTTTTTGGATTTGACAGGTTACTATCAATGGTTTGCAGAAGAGTTTTCTTCAATTGCATCCCCTTACCAAATTGACCCAAAAGAAGGCCAAATTTGTGTGGTCTGATGAATGTGAGAAGAGTTTCCAAACTTTGAAAGATAAGTTGACTTCGTCCACAATCTTGACTTTTCTAGATGGTTTGGATGGTTTTGTGGTGTATTATGATGCGTTCGGGGTTGGGTTAGGTTGTGTGTTGATGCAAAATGACAAGGTTATAGCCTATGCTTTTACAATTAAAGGTGCATGAACACAGTTATCCAACTCATGACCTTGAACTGGCCGCTGTGGTGTTTGCCCTTAAGATTTGGCGACATTATCTCTATAGGGTTCATGTTGATGTGTTTACTGACTACAAGAGTGTGTAGTATATGTTCACTCAAAAGGACTTGAATCTCAAGCAACAGAGATGGCTTGAACTTCTCAAGATTATGTCATAAGTGTTCACTAACATCCCAGGAAGGCCAATATGGTGGCCGATGCTTTGAGTATGATGACCACGGGTAGTGTAAGTTATGTTGAGAGGTGAAAAGAAATAATTGGTAAAAGAAGTTCACCAATTGGCCAGATTGGGTGTTAGGTTGAGCGGCACTAGTGATGGTGGTGTGTTTGTTCTTGACAGGTCACAATCTTGTTCGTCGATTGGCTAGATTGGGTGTTAGGTTGAGCGACACTTGTGATGGGGGTTTGTTCTTGATTGGTCTCAATCTTTCTTGGTTATTGATGTGAAGTCCAAGCAAGACCTTGATCCTACCTTAGTTGAATTGAAGAAGTTGGCTAAAGATAAGAGAGTAGAGGTCTTCTGTCACGCCCCAAAACGCGACTGACTCTTGATACCGTTATTGGTCGAGTAAGCCACTAAATATGCT
The DNA here is from genome assembly GCA_029948455.1 of Solanum rostratum. Taxonomy (NCBI): domain Eukaryota; kingdom Viridiplantae; phylum Streptophyta; class Magnoliopsida; order Solanales; family Solanaceae; genus Solanum; species Solanum rostratum. The sequence goes on from CM057045.1 coordinate 46,331,496, forward strand.
AGTTAACTAAAGTAGGGGCCAAAAGAAAATCAGGTAGTATAACATCTGAAAAATTAAGCCTGGACCCTTTAGGTTGTGACCTGGTCAACAACAACTCATTAACATCAAGATAGGTAAACCAAAACGATAAAGTACTAGCTAGCTGACAAGACTGCAACAACAGAGGTACAGACACACAATATATATACATGCCATTCCTATGACTGGATACTGAAAGGCACAAAAGAACCAACGCAAAATAACATGTCCACAATAGCCTCTAAGAGAACCATTAATACTGCCGAGACAGGGCCTCGACTATACCTAACTGTACAACAAAAATAAGCACCCTGTGAAAGCTCCATTCTGTTGAATATGACCATTTTGTTGAATGGGACTTAGTCTTACATGTTGCAACATATGATCATTTTGTTAGATACAACTTAATCTTATGTTGCAATAGATACTAACGAGTTGCAACAGTAGATTAAGCTGTTGGAAATAAGGCTATAATTTATTCCAAAATATGCAGGTATACCTCGATGAATAATTGAATAAAGAAGAAGCCGCAATAATATAGTTTTTTCTTATCCCGCAAAATATCGTTATCTTTGGCTTCCTTTTTCTCCCTCCATTTTTAGTTAATAGGATTTTATAAGGATGAACCAAAGTGTCAACTTAAAAACTTTAGAGAAACTCTGCACATCCTTCAAAATTCCTTTCCCTACTTTCAACATTAGGGGTCGAAACAGTAGGTTGAATTTTTGACAGTGCCTGCAAAGCAAGGTTTACAACTAGAGGTTTCCCGCTGAGTTCTTGTGTGTTCTTGCTTGTTCAAATTTAATGTTTAAATCTTTCTTCATTTTGGAGGTGCAGGACTGTATGACTAAAATTAAATCCATTATTGGAGTTTTAGGATCATCTAATTGATCAATCTTAACTTTGGTGGAGGACTTGACAGTGCACTAACAAAGTGTACTACTAAGGTTGGAAGTATCATTTTACGTGCCGGAAAAATGTATCACACGTTAAGAAAAAGAAAAAAAAATAAAATTTACTCATATTTTTTTATTTTTATCCTTTTCAAACTCCAAACACTTACCTTAGAAAAAATTAACCTTGGTTTGAGAACTCAAAAAGAACACCAACAATTCACATTTTGAAATAGAGGGAGTATTATTTATGAGGTAAATAAAAAATCCCAACCAACATTATATTAATTTTATGCAGATTTTTATGTCCTCAAATTCCAAACAAACATTGTCCAAGTCCGCACCGATTTTACATGTATAGCTCATATCTCAAACCAAACGAATCATAATGGGCTAAAATCTGCAAATTCCAGATCCATTCGTCGTGTGGGCGTAAATGAAGTGTACCAACAAAGTAAAACGCATGATCAGTAAAGATATATATTTCTGTGCAAGCTATACTTTCAAGGATATTACAACTAGCTGCAGTTGGACACCTCGTGAAAATAAAGGTGCATAAACTTGTACAACGAATACAAATGATTGACAACTTTCGAAGACTTATCATCCTGAATTATAAGCTTCCACAGGTGTCAAACTAATTTCTAACTACACCCTCGTTTCGATGAGTTTGAAATGTCTAGACGCGTGCCATTCACTTCCCAAAGGATGATATACATTGCACCTGCAGTCGAGGGCAGGTAATGCGTTCTTACTTACACGTGCTTCTTGACCATCTACTGACTGTTTGGCAATTAGCAGTTCCTTTCCAGTACGCTCCCATGGTGGTGCACGTATCATACCATTCATTTGTTTTCCTTTATGCCAATGAAGAACACAAGCTGCTTCAGGTAGAAAGTGGATACTCCAAATTGAGCACGCAGATAATTCCATCAGCTTAAATCGAAACCAGCATCAGCATTTATGGCATATAACAATTTCTGCTCCATCTGCTCTTTGCTGTATCACAGAAGAAATGGCTGTTACAGGCACTCTATAGTGATAAAGGAAAGCAAAGGATATACACTAATTTAGAAGCACCATATAAAAGAAACTTCTTTTTTGAAAGACCACTCCAACTGCAAGTTATTTCTTTTGCTTTTGAAGTTTTAAGTTTGTACACATTGCTGTAACAATAATACATGTCACTGAAACAGAACAAACCTTCGGTATGGCGGAAATTTTAAAAGATTCATGCAAGTAGCTGATGTCGGCAGACGATCAAGAGCTTCTTCGGAAGCATGCCCACCCGCTCTAATCAGAAAGCAAACACATAAAAAAAAAGGGTTGAATACCGAGTTAAATGCTTCACTATAAGAAATATAAAGAGTTGGACTAACCTCTGTATGCAGAACAATGGCTCCAAATATTTAAATCCGAGCAAGGGTCCTCGTGAACACCCAGTCACAAACCTGGCACCGAAAAGGAAAAAATGACGAGGTTGATTAACTCCTACTGAACATTAGAATCAACACGAATAAAAACTTGGGCACAGTACTCATTCCAGCTGATTTAGAAGTCATTGACAACAGAAAATTAACATAGCCACATAAGAGTAGATCAATGCTAAAATGACTGCCCAACTAACTCCAGTAAGCAATATTCATTTCATCTACAAGCTGTCCATCAACATTCCATATTGGGTGTTTAAATTTCTAATACGACTTGAGTACATCGTTTTACAACTAAGGGTCTAAAGACCAGCTACAACATAGATATAAGTCATTTCATACATATTCGCTTTTGCTCAGTAGGAGATATTCAAGACCTGTAGGATCAACACATTTAAGTGGAAAAATGTAGTTTTAACGGAGACACAAGCTAGTTAAATGCACTAAAGATCATTTAAGTAGATGCTCCTTTTATGCCCAAAACACACAGAATAAATCTATGGATATCTGGAAAGATGGAGCCAAAAAAGAAAAAACCTAAAGAAGGTTGTTTAATGCAACACCCACCACCATATTATCAGCAAAAACAGTTGCTTAATCCTTGGAATGCTATTCGGTAAAAAAGATCATTCATAAGATCTGATGAGAAATGAAGTGAATCTCATAGAGGATGACATAGCTTTTGCAGTGCAATAGCTTAGGACTTCTACCAAATGCCAGATATTATCAACAATCCTCTTCCTTTTACTGTTTGAACGGAACCCTACTTGTTTGCAGGCATCTTCTAGTGTCCGGGAAACAGTCTATATCTTCAGTGCTGAAGCATTAATAGTTTCCACATACTTCACCCAAAGAATCAGCAAAAAGAAAAGGATTACTAGAAATCCACATGGTACAGAGCACGGAGTAGAAACCCGTAGCACTAATTACTAAAAGATTTGGACTTAGTTTTGAATGATTAAATGTTTCCACTCAAGAAAGGTGCTCAATGAGAGTAGGTTGCTTTCTTGTCAACTTTCCAGCATTCGGTAGATACTGGCAGAAAGGATTTTTAATTATTTTTCAAAACCCATTGGATTTTAGCTTTTCACAGTTGACACAATAAAATCAACTTTTCCTAGGAAACACTTCTCTTACAAACTTAAATAAACCAAACCTCCGGACCTGCGCCCAACTACTCAATAGGACATGGTGACAAAAAAATTACACTTTGGACAGTTTACTTCAGCAAAAAAAAAAAAAGTTAAAAAATCAGGGGGAACATTATAAGAGGGGAAACCAAAAGACCAAAAAACCTCAGGTTTCCCCTTTCCTACTAGTATGTTTAGCTATATTATTTAAGGACGTTCCAAAGTTAACAACAATGGCTATACAGTGGCTGATCTCAGAAAAAATAGACAAACCTTTTCAAACTTCCGAACTAAAGATCCATTGATTGAAAAACGCAAACACAATACTCAAATGTACCAAAGAACCACCAAAATACAAAATTAAAACAAACCTTTTCAGATCCCTGAGTCAGAAACCCATCAGATGAAGCAAAATGAAAACACTTTACTCAGCGAAAAAAGAAATACCAAATCACTTCCCAAATTCATGTTCATCACGTAGCATACACATAATTTATCAGAACATCATGTTTAAAGATGTTAGAAAAGAAGAACAAAGTCTCAGGCAACCTATTGCATCCTAAGATCAAGTTACTTAAATTACATCCTATAGACCATTTAAACCAGATTAGCTTTACCAGTTTTCTATTTCTGAACAAGAATGAATCAGGAAACATATGAGAGGGGTAAAACTTACTTCAGAAATTTTCTCTGATTTTCCAAAGAAAAGTTTTTCACAACCTCCCAAAACATATCAATAACATAGTGTTCCTGTGAGAAATACTTCAGTTAGTTATGCACAGTTAAAGGACGTATTCAACTAATAAAGAATCAGAAAGAATTTATTTGATGAAACGACAAGGTAGCTCATTAACCTAAATGACTGTTACGTATGCTCAGCTTCTTGATAATTAGAGTCTAGCTTTAATCCAAGGCACATGAGCTGATTAATACCCATGACTGCTATACACGTTAAGAAAATACCGTTACCTACTTTAGTCGAGATGACCTACTAATCCATAAGCTTTAACATTTCATCATGTATAAGAAGAGGAGGATACATATCAGATTTTTGCTACTTTTCCGCAAGTGATCTCAAATTAAGCTAGAGTTTGACCACAACTTTTGAGAGCAGTTTTCGAATATTTATTTAAAATATCCATTTGGATCATCACTCTCTCTGCATATATACCATACACCATGAACAAGTAAACCTCTCTGTCTGCATCATAATCTTGGTTTTGTTCATCTGGGTATCTATCTTCAATTCCCCCTTTCTTCGACTCCCTTCCCCTTGGAAGAAATCCCTCGAAACCCAAGAGTATTAGCCAGAAGAGATTCTTTTCACATCTCTCTCTTCCCTTGTGTTTCTTTATTTTCTTCTTGTTTTCCTTTCTGAGAAATTAAACAAGAGCACTTATTTTTCTCATCACTCTCTCTGCATCATAATCTTGGTTTTGCTCATCTGGGTATCTCTTATTTGTTTGGTTCAGATATATGATCAGGAATTTTTAAGGATACGTCCCTGTTTGCTGCTCTACACGAGGAGTCCTAGCCATCTTTTCATTCAGATTGTCGATTCAGATCTCCAACCACATTCCAGGTGTTATCTTTTCGGACATATTCTCTTTGTTTGTTGTTATGGTTGATTTTTGATTGTTGTTGTTCTAGGTTAGTTTAGCACTAGTTCAAGATAATATAGTTATTATAGCTTGTTTCTTGTTTGTTCGATATATTGTAGTTTTTTTTTTCTATCTGCTTATTAGGCCAAGTTATTTGTTCTCTTGATCCATAGCGTCATATATTGCATAGGTGGTTTCTATTGCATTAGGATAAAGTGTACACATATTTTACAGTGAGTGTCTTGATTTCCTTCTCTTTCTTCACTTATTGTTATTGTTCTTGATTTCTTGTTTTGATTATTAGTTACTATGCGTGGAGTACTATTATCTTGTTGAGCTGTTTGATTTCAACCGTTGGTATATTCTGGATTTACTACAATCTTTCGATTTAGCTGTTCTTGGTTTATTCTTTTTAGTGGCTTTGGGAATTGATGGTGGACTAAGGCCATGTCTTTGGTTAGGGTCGAAAGCTGTTCTTGGTTTATTCTTTTTAGTGGCTTTGGGAATTGATGGTGGACTAAGGCCATGTCTTTGGTTAGGGTCGGGGGTGAAAGGTAGTGAGGGCAAGAGGGGGTCGGCTTTTCTTAAGTTGAGAGTAGGATCGTGGAACATGGAGTCACTTACAGGAAAGTCCATAGAGCTAGTGAAAAGCCTTAAGAGGAGAAAGATTAATATAGCTTGTTCGGGAGAATATATGGGTAGGTATCAAAGCTCAGGATATGAAATATAGGAATGAGTAGGTATTCTAGTAGACAAGGACCTTTGGAAGTGTGTGGTGGAGGTCAGGAGGATCAGTGATGGGATGATAAAGATTAAGCTAGTTATCGGCAAGCTTATTGTAAATGTTATTAGTGCTTATAAGCCTCAAGTGGGTTGGGATGAGGAAGTAAAAAAACTCTTTTGGGAGGATTTGGATGAGGTAGTGAGACGTATAGCGATCAATAAAAACATTATTAGTGGAGATTTTAATCCTGTGCACCCCCGGGATTAGTTGGGGCTCTATGAGACTCAGACACCCAGTGCAAATTAAAAAAAATGGTCATATCAGTACAATTTTTAGTGGCTTTGATGATGTTTCTGGAGGCTTTGGTTTTGGGGGGGTCACTCCTAGATTGTGCTAAAGCCTTTGAGTTGACTATTGCTAACTCGTGTTTTTCGATGAGAGAAAACCACTTAGTCACCTTTCGTAGCACAGTAGCTAAGACTCGAATAGATTACTCACTCCTTTATAAGGGTGATACAGGCCTTTGTAAGGATCACAATGTTATTCCAAGTGAAAATATTACTACTCAACATACGCTATTGGTGATAGACTTGGAGATTAAAAGGGATAGGAGGAAGAAAACCATTTATGATCGACCGAGGATTAGATGGAGAGGCCTGACTTCTGGCCTTTCTCGGGAGCACAAGTTAATTGGTTTGGGGCTTGGAATAGTAGCGAGGATGTGAACAACATGTGGAACATGATTGTTGGTTGCATTAGAAAAGCAGCTACTGAGTAACTAAGGGGTCGTTTGGTGTGAAGGATAACTAAAAATAATTCTGGGATAAAAATTTAGTGGCACTTAAATGGTTGTTTAGTTGGCAAATGTGGGATAACTTATCCCGGGACTATTAAATAGTACCGAGATAAGTTATCCCTCCTATAGGGTGGTATACTAATCCCGCGATAAAAAGGGTCAATGACAATAATATCCTTTTACACCCTTTTTATACCTCACTTTGTATATTTACAAAGTGCAAGTTAAAAATGAAGGTTCTATTTGTAAATTAAATTAAAAAAGTTTTATTTTAAATGCATACGATATTATTATGGAAATGCACACCTAAAAATATTTAAGCTAAATAAGATGAAAGATTTATTTTAAAAATGAATATTGAATAACTAAAGTTAGCAAAGAAAATACATTAAAAACTAATAAAGTGAAGGGTATTTTTATAAACACGCAACATATTTCTTAAAATTTATCCAACAAACCAAACACTCAATAAGAAATAACCTCAACATAACTTATCCAATCATTACTAATCCCAACATAATTTATCCCATCATAACTTATCCCACCATAACTTATATTCAAACCAAACGATCCCTAAGGGGTTTTGAGAGAGATCTTTGGTAGTCGTCAAGGAGGTTGGTGATGGAATAGAGAAGTTCAAGACAAAGTGGAAGTTAAGAAGTTGCCGATACGAAGTGGTTGGAGTGTGTGGATAAGGATGAGAAGTGGAAGCATAAGAATATTTATAAGACACTGAAGATAGAAACAAAGTCGGCAGTCACAAGTGCTACGAAGTCGACAACTTTTGAACGTTTATATGCTGAACTGAGGAAAAAAGGCAAGAGATAAAAAAAATTATATAGGCTTATGAAAAAGAGAGAAAAGCTCGCGACTTGGGTCAAGTGAAGTGCATCATGGATGAGGAAAGTGAAGTTTTGGTAGACGAGACCTCTATTAAGCAGAAGTAGAAAGCATATTTCCACAAACTTGTAAATGAGAAAGAAGACAAAGACATTGTGTTAGGTGATTTGATGCACTCTGATAGCCTTCGAGATTCCAGGTACTACAAGTGTGTTTTAGGGTTGAGGAGGTTAGACATGCAATTAGTAGGATGAGCAAGGGAGAGCAATCACACCTAATGCAACTCATCGAATTTTAGAAGGGCATTGACAAGGCAAACATAAAGTGGTCGACTACGTTGTTTAATATTATTTTGAAGAGAACTAAGATGCCCGACAAATGGAGGTGGAGTATAATGATTCTAGTGTATAAGAACAATGGAGATATCCAAAACTGTAACAATTACGGGGATATTAAATTGCTAAGCCACACTATGAAGGTCTAGGAGAGAGTGATGGAGATGAGGGTGAGCAGAGGAGTGTGCATTTTAGAGAATCAATTCAAATTCACGCCGAGACAATCGACTACTGAAGCAATCCATTTTGTGCAGAACTTGGTGGAGAAATATAGAGAAAAAAAGAGGGACCTCTATATGACGTTCACTAATCTTGAGAAGGCCAATGACAAAGTGTCGAAGGATATCCTTTGGAAGTGTCGGGAGGCTAAAGGTGTCTCGATGTGTTTATTGGGGCGATAAAGTATATGCACGATGGAACCAAAACTCAGGTTAGAATGGTGGGAGGAGACTCAGAGCATTTTTTTGTTAAGATGGGAATACATCAAGTATCCGTACCGAGCCTTTTTCTTTTTGCCTTGGTGATGGATGAGCTAACACGATCTATTCAAGAGGAGGTTCTATGGTGTATGCTATTTGAGGATGACATAGTACTGATTGATGAGATACGAGCCAGAGTTAATGATATGTTAGAGATTTGGATGTTAGAGGTTTGGAGACAAACTTTGGAGTCCAAAGGGTTCAAATTGAGTACGTCAACAACTAAATACTTGGAGTGCAAATTTAATGTCACTATGGATGGTGCAGACATGGAAGTGAGGCTTGCCACTTAACGTATTCCCAAAAAAGAAAGCTTTAAATATCTTAGATCCATCATCCAGGTAGTAGGGACATCGACGATGATGTCACACATCTCATTAGAACAAAATAAATGTTGGAGGCTTGCCTCAGGAGTATTGTGTGATAAGAAGGTACCACCTAAATTTAAAGGTAGGTTCTTCCGAATGGTGGTTAGACTGTCTTTGTTGGAGTGGAGTTCTAGCTAGTCAAAAACTCACATATCTAGAAAATGCATGTTGGGGAGATAAGGATGTTGAGATAGATGTATGGACATACTAGGAATGACAAGATTATGAATGAGATTATTTGGAAGAAGTTAGGAGTGGCCTCAGTGGTAGACAATGAAAGAAAAGAGACTGAGATGGTGGGCATGTGCAAAGGAGGCGTGTTGACACCCCAATTAGGAAGTGCAAGAGGCTGGATTTAGGAATTACGCGGAGAGGTTGGGGTAAACCGAAAAAGTATTGGGGAGAGGTCATTAGCCAAGATATGGCACAACTTTATATCTCCGAAGACATGACCTTAGATCTAAAGAAGTAGAGGTCGCATATTAGAGTAGAAGGTTAGTAGGGGTGGGATGATGTCCTGCCTTATGACGATTGTAGGTTTGTCATAACATTAGTCGCGTTATTATGGTTGTGTTGTTATTGCTCTTTATTGTTTTCCTACTTTTATTTTTATCTTTTTTGAGGGATAGAATCGACATTATTTTTCATTTTAGCCATTATCTTATAGCTATTGTTTTCTTTTACTTGGGGTGGATATATTTAAGCCGAGAGTCTTACAGAAACCACCTCTATCTCCATGAGGTAGTGGTAAGATCTACATATATTTTACCTCCTCAAACCCTACTTTGCAAGATTTCATTGGATATGTTGTTGTTTTTCCTCAAGTGATCTTATCACAAATAAATATATGGATTGTTTGAGGAGATTTTTATGGAACCATCTTAAATTGGTAAGTTTCGAAGCTCTGACCGTCATTTATTGATTTTGTTCCCGACTCACGGCAATAATGGCAACATTCTACAAGGGGGTTTTATTGGTTGTGATATTGTAGAGTGTTCAAGATTGTTCTACTTTAAAATACCATAAATGGAACACAGTTTTCTTGTCCTTTATGTCGGGTTAGGTTATCGACTTCATGATTAGACCTATCCAGTAAGTTGGGAAAAACTATGGCTTTGGTTGCCTTTCGATTAGAAAACTCTCCCTTTTGGTTTGGTTTGGGGAGAACAGGTTTTTACGTTTCTTATGAAATTTTATCACAAACAGACTGGTGAGTATTTCAAGTTGGTTTGAGTTCACTTTGAAGGAAATAGTTCTTGGTTTGGTTTTTCTGGAAGGAAGCAGTGTAGCTATAAACCACCTTTGAGAAGCTTTCATATGGATGAAATTCACATTTTTTTTTTTTGACTTGCACCGGGTGTCCGAGTCTCCTTTTGAGCCCGACTAATCCCGGGAGTGCACAGGCCCTCGGCAAGGAGTTTCCCGCAAGTGCACCACGGTTAATTCAGGTTTTACCCAATCCGATGGCCCTCAGAAATTGTTTGCACCCAGTGGGTTTCGATCTTGAGACCTTGAAAGGGAGCAAACCCCAAGGATCAAGTCAATTACCACCAGGCCAACCCCTGAGGGTTAGATGAAATTCACATATTAAAACAGACAAACATTTTTACTGGTTACAAAACCTTGTTTTTGAATAGAATTTGCCTGTCAAAGAAAAACTTCTTTCTTAAATGGTGGGACCCAGACCAGCTTGTGTGTATCTAAACTATTCCACCGAGTCCCACCAGCACATTTACCGGATAACTTTGCCCATCAAGGCTTAGGCATATAGGAAGAGAGAAAATGTGTGAAGAAAGAGAAAGAAAGAGTAAGGCTACCAATCAAGAAAAAGAGTAAGGGCAAAGTGCAGATTGTTAAACTGCAGACATTATGCATTCATGTTGTTTAGTGTACAAGGACACATAATACCAGCATATAACTTTACTTTAAGGGTGTCAAAATGAGTCCAAATATAGGTAATCCGTCAAAAATTTTATGGGTTGGGCTAAAGATAATTTGAATTAGGTTCAATCTCAACCCAATCAAGCCTTAACCCATTTTGAAAGAATCTTCAATTGAGCCCAATGTAATCTCCAATTTCAACCCGTCTTAAGGCACTTTACTCGCATTAATGTAATGTATGTTTTTTATCTATGTTATATTTTCTATGATTTATCTTCTTTTTTTTTTATTTGCACCGGGTGTCCGAGTTTCTTTAAGCCCTGACTAATCTCAGGGGTGCACAGGCCCTCGGCAAGGAGTTTTCCGCAAGTGCACCACGGTTAATTCAGGTTTGCACCCAGTTGGATGACCCTTTCTATGATTTATCTATCTATTTGTAACTTTTTATTTTGATTTTTATTTTCTTGAGTTGAAATTCAAATTGTGATTATAAAAAGTAAATAATAACAATATGTTAAAATTATTAAGATTGAGCGGGTCAAATTAGGCGGGTCATAACCAAACTCGAATTTTAGCCCATTTGAGCCCTACCCGTTTGAGCCCAAAGTAAATTTGGGTGGTCATAACCCAACCCAATTTCTATTTCAACCCATTTTAACATTCTCAATTTCAACCCCAACCTGCCCATTTGACACCCCTACCTTACATTATTAATACTACATTTGATTTCTGTTATAAAACTCCGCATTATTTGCCTTCGTAAGACAGCGTATAGCTTTAGCTATAAAACTCAGAATAACTAATATCTGCTTAACTTTTAGGAAATATTTTTATGATTTTATATTGGGCAAAAGATTAAATAAAAGATACATGTATTAGCAACATTAGGATTAAGACAAGTCTTGACTATGATATTGTCATAACAATCTATGTATTATTAACTTTTTGTGTACCAAACCCCAAGTATTATCCACTACATAACAATCCCCACATAATTTGTGTGAACCACATAGCTCCTAACTGCAGTATTTCCAGGGTGTGGCACTATGCAGGCCCACACCTTTTTGGTTCAGAAAAATCTTGGAGGTGATATTTGTTTTCAGTGTTGTCTCCAGTTATTTTTTCAAAAAACAGAGGAATCAATCATATCAGACAAGTAGTTTTTCCCAGTAACACTCATGAGAGATTATTGGGAATAATTTGATTTTAGATATCATCTTGGTATCGCCATGCAAAATATTATGAAGCAAATAACAACTATGTCAGTAAAGGAGTAACCAAATTAAGTTTTGAACATCTCCTTAGCAAATGTCACCAGATAATGTTTGATTTAAAGCAAACACTACCCTTAAGAGGGTGTTTGGATTGCCTTATTTAAGTGTTTTTCGCTTTTAAGCTCTTTTTCTATTTTTGGTGGTGTTTGGGAAATATAAAAGAGCTTTTCTATGAACTTACTTTTAGACCAAAAAGTACAAAATAAGCTAAAAGCTAAACGCTGGGTATTCCAGCTTATGACTTTTAGCTATTAGCTTATAAGCTATTTTTAAAAAGCCAATCCAAACACCCTCTTCGTTTATGTCTAACCTGATGCACATTGTGCTCTTCTCCAAAACCTTCTATCGATTCTGATACAACTCATTTTTTTAAAATAAAATAATAAATAAATGAACTTAAAGGTATATACTTCTGTCATTACTTTTAGAGAAACATACACAATATAATCTATCTTGTGGGAACATGACGCAAATCCCTCACGAAAATAAGGGATACAATCCACCCGCAAACATGTCCAATTCAAACAAACAGGAAACCATTGTCAAGAGAAATATTTACAGAAGAAACTGAAGAGAATTGCAGAAGCAATTACCTTATGATAACCTCCTGTATAATTGGTATGTGCTTGAAGGTCATCGATGTCAATGCCATCAAGTGATCCAGAAATAAGAAGCTGAAAACAGGGCCAAAAAGTGACACACAGAAAACTAGAACTCCTACTAATTAAGAAAATAACAATTAAAAGACATCTAGACAAGAAGAACACAACGATTCCCGCCCATTGGATAATTTCCAGTGTGCAAGTAATTTTATCTTGTCCAGGCTTCTATTGACTTTCTTCTTTGCAATTCTCATTTTCTTTTTTCCATCTTCTTAAGGCAGTATATGCAAGCTAGTTCTCAATATATGATGCTTGAAATTTAAGTCATTCAGGCAACATGCAAATCCTTCTCTTTGTAATCTTGTTCTTTCATAATTGCTCAGGCTTTTTCATTCAAATCATTTATTCACAGCAAAAAATCTTGACAGATTTAAGGCATTACTATCTTTGTAAATGGCTGAGCCGATCGCAATAACTTACAAGAGATAACAAGCCCTACAAGTTGCTTCATCCAGAGTAGTCCATCACTCAGTGAAGTAAGGCGAGTGGCTTGGTTTACTTTCTTAAGATGTATATATGCAGTTGAGATGCGAGGGACAGACAACTTTCCTGAATTTCAAGTGTCGCCAGGATATAGCCTGTCTCGGGGTATATTTTAGAGAGGCTAGCTTGTCATTTATCTTCGTTTCTTCTAATAATAAAATGATGCTCCCTCTGTCTAAAAAAGAATGGCACTTCCATATATTTTGAAACAATTTTAACTTTGAACTTCCCATTTACCTTTAATGACATGATCTTATAGCCACAAAAATCTCTATTGGCATGTTCTCATAGTAAGTGTTCATTTGGATAAGCTTATAAAAAGCAACTTATAAATCAAAAGCCAAAAGTAGGGGACGAACTTTTTGGCCTAAAGGTGAGTGCTTAAAAGCATTTTTAAACTTTTCCAAACACCTCCAAAATTAAAAAGGTTTTAAAAGTCAAAAGCACCTAAAAATAAGCTAATCCAAATACCCCCTATGTTTCAAAAGTCTTTCTTTCTTCCTTACTATATTACCAGTCAAACATCACATAAAATGGGAGTGAGGAAGTATAATAGGAAAGCCAACAATGTTTCTGATGTAAAAATGTGTAACAGAGGTATAAATGCTAGCACCTGAAGTTCATGTTCATTAAACATGTCAATCCACTCCTTTTGTATTAGCTGTTGGAAGCCCCTCAGAAAATGAGAACTTTGTTGACGGATCTACATCATCACAAGGTAGACTAAGCAACAACTATGAAAAGGATACGCATCTCACAATTCACAAGGTTAAAAATCTTGACAGAAATATTGTGATATTGCAAAGAGCAGCAGGTCCGAAAAGACCAGAGTCAATGGTTAATAACCTGAAAGTTTAAACGATGGTTGGCAACAAGATGAATAAAGGTGATGACATTCTCATTAGTCACACGTATGCTTTTCCCACCAGGAAGCAGCTCTTCTTCAGTTTGCTCTCCATATTCATTATTGAGAATCACAAAGTACAACTCAAGATCTGAAACATCACCTTCGTAATGCTGAAATTTGAGAAAATGTCAAAGAATGAGCTAATTAAAGCAGTTATAGGTAGAAGAGAAAAGTGATTTTCAAGAGATGACGAAGACATCATGTCAATAGCACATGGTCAAAATCAACACGCATACCCCCCACCATATTCTTTTCTTAAAATTTTCTCCATAAGGCTTGCCTACTCTTTTGCAGCGCCTTTCCCCTTTGTAAGACCAAAGACTAACATCAGTAAGGAAAGGAGGAGCATATTTAAATCCCCGCATCCCTCACAGGCTCAGAACATTACAAAAGGAAAGATATGTCAGTTTGATATTATGCCTTAGCAAGTAATACAGAAAATAATAACATAATTTTCCTTTTCAAAGGAAAAAAGAATAGTCATTAGCATTATTGAACCCCTAGTTTGTCTTGAAACACAAATTATAGATATTGGACTGTAATGGTTTCGACTGGTGTAAAATGGATATTGAGGATTCTTTGCAGACCCTACCTAGTTTGGCATTGATGCATAATAGTTTTGGCTGTCAATTTCCAAATTTGTTTATTGTCTCTTTTGTAGTTATGGATCCAAAAATACTTTCTGGCCTGCAATACTCATGTGATTTGGACTAGAATGAATTCTCTCTACAATCCATCTAACTATTTAGGATTCACCAGGGGCTTAAAAGACCCTTCAAAAAGTAGAGCAAACAAAAAGCAGAAAGCAAGAAAGGACCAAGGCCGAAAAAATAAGGAACATGAATACCTCAAAATCTTTTACCAGTCAATACCACTCTTAGACATGATAAGATTTTTTTGATCGTTCTCCTTATCAAAAAAAGATTTTTCGATCGTTCTTAGACATTGTAAGATCTTATAACGAGATCCCTTGATAACTCTCTTACCAATTCATGGAAAAGGTGCGTGTATCATAAAAGCATAAACAAAAGATAGAAATACGGGATAAGAAGTAGCAAGAGCCTGAAACACACTGTTTTTTAAAAAGAGAAAAATCAATCACCATGAGCTTAGGGAAATCATCACTCCCAATTCAACCTCTTTCGCAAAATTTTGCCTTACACAAACACTCGTGGTTGTCCAAGTTGCATAATGTAAGAAAGCTAAAACAGGGGAAGGGAAATAAAATTTAAAAAGGAACTTCATAGAACAAAATGTTGTTTCACAAAATTAGAAGTTGCATTGTTATTTATCCACGGAGTACAAGCGACATAAATTCAACCATCTTTACCATACAGAATGCATCAAACATAAATATAAGAATCAACTAGTATAAATAACTCAAATAGGAGTGGTAAAAAGGATATTAAGCAACATCACCTTCAGAAAAATGAGATGGCGATACAATTCTGGATCCAAGGAAGGAAGATCATTCAAATAGTTATACCTGAGAAGCAAAGTTACGAGAATGACTCAAGTGTGTGAGGCCAAATATACATGTCACAATGAGCTATTGAAGAAATAATAATTGGTTTTTCGTTTTACGTTTTTATGACCAACAAGGTAGAAGGTGTAGAACTGTTAAGACATGAGAAGGCCCTTAAAAAGATGGCACTTCAAGTTGACATAAAGATCTCTATCCAATTAGGTCAATATATCAACTTTTCAATTCCATACCCTTCCAGCCCATACTGCCTACACGCCATAGTATTTTCAGTTAAACTATAGTTCAAAATATGTGTCTATTGTCTAGTAAATAAATGCATGTGCATATTGCATGTCGCTCTTAACCAGAAAAGCATTATTGGCTTGCCTAATATAAAATTCAGTTGCTTTTAGATCCTCAAAACAATGATTGTTTTCTTTTAGCTAGTAATACTATTTTGTGATTGCATTCTTTTAGATAATTACTACTCTGCAACACCTAAAGATTGTGAAGTGTTCAAAACAAAAGGTAGTGATAAAATAATTTGATAAAACAAAGTTTCTACATGTTATCTCGGTTAAAACAGGCAAACTCACTTGAATAAAATGGCAATTTAAAGAAAGGAAATTCGCATGACTAACTGTATCTAACAATAATATTTTTATTTCTAAATGGATATTAGGCTAAGCCAAGTAAATCAGTGAAGGATATGTCATAATTTTCTTCAAGGTGTGTTCATCCCCAATTGTTGAATTACGACCGCAATCAGGAATTGTTGCACCAAATAAATATTCACAAAATACCGACTCCTTAGTTACATCTATGGAAATATCTTCATGTTAATCAGAGGGAATGCTGTTAGAATGACCCATGATTAATGGTCTATTGCAAGAAAGAATTTTCTGGATCAATAGAGAATATAGATATTACTTTGAATCAATTGCATGATCTATTGCACGAATTTAATTACAATCTGGAGCAAGAAGCTGGTTTCTTATAAAAATAAGGTAGCATTATCTACATCCTTTTTGAGTTTCCAATTATCTTTCTACGAATGTTTTATGCATCAATTCTTCCAGAAAATTTGCATAAAGCCTTCGTCATGCATTCTCTCCATCATAGGGATCCAGACAACTACAAAATAATTTAAATCACAAAAGACTTTTTCTATTAGCTTACTTTTGCTTCAACTTGCTCAAAAAGAATGTCGCAAATGGAATATCAACAAGGATGCCTTCAAACATTGCCTACAACACCACAAAAGGATTTTTTAAAAAAAAAAAAAAGGAAAACACAAAGCATTTACTGTCAAGATAAAATGTTAAAGGCACAAAAGGAAAACACCTTGAGAGGAGTAGATCTTATGAATAATGTCCTAGCTTAAGACCCATAAGCACAAAAATAATAGGATATAAGTGCTGCTAACAAGAAATTAATAAATCACTCCATCTAAATTTCCCTCTTGATAAGGTGCATTAATATTTCTCAAAATATTATCTAGTTAACTTCGTTGTAAAGGAAAATGCAAAGCTGAAGTAGATCCACCAGGCACACGTTATAATTCACCTTTCATTTTTGGTTCTGGAAGTTGAGCTGAATTTTATTGATGTTAAATGAAGAAACACACTATCATGTGTCATCATCAACAATCTTCGAATTCATAAGTGCTGAACAAGCAGAGAACTTCCCTTTCCATCATCAAAGAAAAGGTACTCACACAGAAACAGTTTCCCAGAATCACATAACTGCTGTTTTTCCCCCTTTTGATTGGTTAAATCACACAACTGGTTTCCAGTTCAAAACGAGAAGCTTTAAATAATGAAATGCATATTCATCTCAAGATGATAATGACTTGATAAATGCGCTATACTTTAGATGATAATACCTACTAAGTGTAATTTCCACCGATGCATGTGTTTTGTTTAGTTTAGAAAGAAAAAACAACAGCATGTGAGAAGATTAAGCAATCACCGATCTTCAGAGGTCATGTTGAACAAGCATTATACAAGTGTCAATACCTTAGCAAGAACTGTCCCCAGAAAATGAAAATACTGGAGGTGTTGATCATGAATCAGACCAGATCCAGGATTCGGATAGAGAAGGTGATCTGCAGTTTCCTAAATACAAAAGGAGAGACAAGATAAGTGAAAGTTAATGAACAAAACAATAATGTGAGTGTAAATCAAAGATTTATGTCAACTCAAATTACTGCAATCTATTCCCCCCTTCTTTTATTAATTTCAAATAGTGAGCCCAAGAGATTTTACCACCCAGCTATCCATGCTAGCATCTAGCCTAGGTAAAAAGACATGTATTAAAAAGATGGGAATTGGAGCTATTGATCAGGAAAGAATTGGATTTGCTAGAGTCTTCGATGCGCTGAAAGCCCTAAGATTGATCTGATTCCTCCCAAAGAATGGGAATGCCTTAGTGACTTCCTTTTAGCTCTAAGATGACTAACACGAGAGGATCCAAGGTGACGTCAACTCAAGGAAGGTTCGAGGAGGCTGATGCTTGAGTGTCTGACTCATTACTCATTCCTTTCTGACTCAACAGGAATTGCAATATCGAGAGAGGGAGCAACAATTGACCACCGATAACAGGTGAAATGGTTAGGTTACTAAAACAGGTAAGTCTCAGATAGATCATAAGACAATGAATATTCCCTTTAAGTTCAAAAACCAGCTGACGTCCTATTCGCAAGGAGTTGCAGAATGGGCAAAGCTGCCCCTCCCCATCCTCATGCCACAAACATACCAGCGATTGCAAGTGGTTGGATGGGAAAATCCAAATGAATCTGACGATGATGAGGCTCAACAAACTTTTCCATGAAACAAGAAAAACTCAGAAAAATCAAAACCATGTAAAATGTTTCCAAATGATTATTCTAAACCATGTAAAATGTTTCCAAATGATTATTCTAGGAGGTATTACATATCGTTGGTGAAATATACCTGCAGTAGAAATTTTAATTTCAGAAAAGTATCTGCAGTAGAAATTTATTGCAGCAGGCAGATATTGGGGTCTCATAAAAAACTGTATCTTAAATTGTCAATAATCCTCCAGAAGATAACCATTCAATGTCAATTAAAATAGAAAAAAATTGCATGTTGTATTTTCGTACAAACCGAAAAATTAAGGAGAAGATGGGTTGGTTGGTATGATAACAATAAACGGTGGAGACCTTAGCAAAACACAATATCTTAGCAGTGAATACTTTTACAACTAAGACAAAAGAATAGAATAGAATAGGTACCAATGAGAGTAAGTGTTGCAATAACAAGGCCAGGAGCCAAATTTGTCTAGCATCCAATCAGGCTAGATGACAAACTCCGCAAAAAAGTGTGGTCTCTCTCTTTGTGCCCTCCTTAGTGTTATCAAAGGCGAAAAGAGTCACAAAGATCTAAGCCCATTAAGTCCTTATGTGGCACCCTTTGACTTGGCACGATGTTTAGAAAAAAAGGGACTTTTAAAACTTGTGGTCTAAAATTATTATTAGATAATTGTGGCTGAGAATCATTTCATTAAGGGTAAAAAGGATATTTTAAAGGTAAATTATTTCCAATTAGAGTAAGGTGACATAATTATCTCCAATTAGAGTAAGGTGACATTCTTTTTGGGACAGACCAAAAAAGAAAGGGTTCCACATAATATGGGGTAGAGGGAGTACATCATTATACTCAACTCCATGTAACAAATCATAAATGCTTTGTTATAGATTGAGGAATCTAAATCACTAAATATTAACTCTTCCTATTACATTTTGTGTCTCATTTCTCATCTGGTGAAAAGAACTCTACTTCCTTCTACAGTTCCAGACATCTCTAGATGTTATGTCATCAACTGCTAGATTCATTAACAGTTCCCTGTGCTGCAAGAGTGAATATCTCAAAATATACAGTTCCAGGATGTTAAAATAATTGGAACCACAACTAGTTATGAGGAAAGTTGGTCCATGCACTAATACAAAACAATATTGGTGAATTAGTACCTTAAATAATCCATATTGCACATCAAAAGCTGCTCGAGTAATATTCTCCATGAAATCCTTGAATATCCCACCACCATCTATACCAGCTTCCTCAACTCCAAGTTCGTTGACAAAAGTCACACGTATCTGGTTACACAAAGTTAACCACAGGAGTAGAAATTATTTTTCCCTGAGGGACGTGTCCGCGCGCATGCACACATACTTTACATAAACATGGACATACTTAATAAAATAGAAAGCAAACATAATTACACAGACAGCAAATGTATCACCAGTCCACGGAGATCTTCATCTGACAATTCATTCAATTGGTTGAAAGCATCTTCCAGAATATGATCTCTTCTAATTCTGAATCTATGTCTAGCAAAGAGACCCTGGCTCCCATTCGTTGCTCGTGCTGCAGCAAGTTGCGACTGCCAGATGATTAAAAATCTATTAGTTCGCGATAGCTGAATGCCATGCTATACAAGAAACTGACTAACTATAGTGGCTTAATGTGTAAACTTATATCTTCAAGCAAAACTATGCAAAAGAACAAAATAAATAAAAGGGGAACGGATCCACTCATTTTCGTGGAATGGATATAGTCTCGAAAGATTTGGGAGCTATACGTAGGGGTAGAGGTAGACCAAAAAAGTATTGGGGGGAGGTGATTAGAAACGACATGGTGAAACTTGATCTCACCAAGGACATGACCTTAGATAGGAAGGAGTGGAGGTTGAGAATTAGAGTAGCAGGCTAATAGGGATGATAGGAAGGAGTGGTAATTGTCTGTCTTTTATATGTTATTTATCTGCCTTTATATGTTTACTATCTTGTATCTAGGTATTATTATGTGCTCTTCTCTTTTTGCCTGTGTATCGTATCTAGCGTATTCTGCTGATGGGTTTTTGTGACGAGGGTTTCCAGGAAACAGCCTCTCTACCTATGTGGTAGTGGTAAGGTCTGCGTACATCTTACCCTCCCCAGACCCCACTTGTGGGATTTCACTGGGTATGTTGTTGTTGTTGTTGTTGTTGGATATAGTCTCGAAAGAAAAGAGTTAACCGTGTAAAAGGGCAAGCGAAAAAGAAAGATGCCAAGCCTGTTTTATATTCAAGTAAACGTATTCTCATTCTCAGGGGAAGGCTGTGAATTGGAGGTAATTACAAGTGGTTTACTTTTTAATTTCTTTGTTTTATTTCAATTTTTATTTTTATTTTTATTTTTATTTTTATTTTTTCATTTATTTTTTATTTCTAACTATTCTAAATTCTTTCTATTTTTATCGTTTTAATATTTTTAAAAATATATTTTATTTATAATATTTATCCTTCTCACTCTCAACCTTTTAATTTCATATGTGTAAATAGCACATGACTTGATATTTTAAATTACAAGCCATTTATTTTTTAGTTTTTGTTAAATATTTTAAAAATTTTGCTATGATATTATACTTATAATATATATGTTTTTGTCAAACATTGCATTTCATATGTTCGTACAAAACGTGTATCTTTAGTTTTTACGATCAATTTAATTAAAATATACTAATTTAAAAAATAAAAATTAATTTTTTTATAATATTAGTTGGCACACTCCGAAAGTCATCGAGATTTTGGTTATTGCAGGCGGTTCAGAGATAAGGAGGTTAGAAGGGCTGTTAGTATGATGAAGAGAGGAAGGGCGATCAGACCAGATGAGATTCCGATAGATTTTTGGAAGAACATGATCAATGATGGCATAGAGTGGTTGACTAGACTGTTCAATGCTATTACAAAGACTGCCTAGATGCCTGAGGAATGGAGGAGTACAATGGTTCCGCCTATACAAGAACAAAGGGGATATTCAAAACTATAACAATTACAGGGGCATCAAGTTGTTAAGTCATACTATGAAGGTCTAGGAGAGAGTAGTGGAGATGAGGGTGAGAAAAGTATTGTCTATTTCGGAGAATCAGTTTAGATTCATGTCGGGGCGGTCAACTACTGAAGCAATCTATCTTGTTCGGAGATTAGTGGAGAAATATAGGGAAAGAAAGAAGAACCTTCATATGGTGTTCATTGATCTCGAGAAGGCCTATGACAAAGTTCCGAGGGATGTCCTATGGAGGTGTCTAGAGGTGAAAGGTGTCCCAATGGCATATATTAGGGTGATAAAGGACATGTGCGACGGAGCCAAAACTCATGTAAGAACGGTGGGAGGATAGTCAGAGTATTTTCCTGTTGAGATGGGACTTCATCAAGGATCTATGTTGAGCCCTTTTCTGTTTGCCTTGGTGATGGATGAGCTTACACGATCTATCTAGGAGGAGGTTCCATGGTGTATGCTTTTTGTAGATGACATAGTACTAATTGATGAGACTCGGACTAAAGTTAATGATTGGCTGGAGGTTTGGAGACACGCCTTGGAGTCCAAAGGATTCAAACTGAGCAGGACCAAAACAGAATACTTGGAGTGCAAATTCAGTGTTGCGAGGGATGAAGCAAACATTGATGTGAGGCCTGCCACTCAACTTATCCCCAAGAGGGAAAACTTTAAGAATTTGGGGTCCATCATCTAGAGTAGTGGCGATATCGACGATGATGTCACATACCGTATCGGGGTAGCATGGACAAAATAGAGGCTTGCCTTTGGAGTATTGTGTTATAAGAAGATACCACCTAAACTCAAAGGTAAGTTTTACAGAATGATGGTTAGACCATCTTTGTTGTATGGGGTCGAGTGTTAACTAATAAAAAATGCACATGTTCAGAGATGCAGGTCGCAGAGATGAGGATGTTGAGATGGAAGTTTGGTCACACCAAGAGTGATAAAATTAGGAATGAGATCATTCGAGAGAAGCTAGAGGTGACTTCTGTGGCTGATAAGATAAGGGAAGCAAGACTGCAATGGTTTAGACATGTGCAGAGAAGGAGTACCGATGCTCCTGTTAGGATGTGCGAGAGGCTGGATTTGGGAGCTACACGGAGGGGTAGAGGTAGACCGAAGAAGTATTGGGGGAGGTGATCAAACAAGACATGGTGAAACTTGATCTTACACAGGACATAACCTTAGACAGGAAGGATTGGAGGTCGCAAATTAGGGTAGCAGACTAATAGGTTAGTAGGTTGATGTCTGGCCATCCAGTATAGTAGGGTAGTAGGAGTTGTCCGGTGTTGTCTTTATCTGCCTTATATTTGTTAATTGTCTCGTATTTACTTGTTATCATGCGTTTTTCGTTATTAGTCGCTCTTTCTGTTGACTCTCTTTCACTTCCTTTCCTATTTTCCATATCTAGTTTATTTTGCTTAAGGATTTTTGTGACGAGGGTTCCCAGGAAACAACCTCTCTACCTCTATGAGGTAGTAGTAAGGTTTGCGTACATTCTACCCTCCCCAAACCCCACTTGTGGGATTCCACTGGGTAGGTTATTGTTGTTGTTGTATAATATTAGTTAAGAGCATATGGTTACTAATTAATATATTTTCAGAAAATGACAATATATCTCTTAAATATTTAATTTAATATTACTTACAAATATTCTTATTTGTCTAAGATAAATTTTTAAGTTTAGATAATTAACTTTTATTTTTAAAATTTAATATAACCTTGTAATTACACTTGTGCAACTTACAATGTGGCAAACAAAAAAGATACAATAATAAGTAGGCTCTGTAATTACTAGGTTGGTAATTATTATCCTAGTAATTACACCAATTTCAATTACCAGGTGGCTTTCCAAACAGACCCTAAAAGAAAATAAGGTAACAGAAACTACTCCTCAACTACTCCTCCACTCCATCAAAAACTGTCATCTCTCAATAGTAGCATCCACCCCATGTTTTTAAGATTCCAAGACTTAACAAGAGAAATTCAAAGAAAAGCTGTGCAGATTTAATTACTCACAGTAAATATTTTGGCTCGGCTAGTAAATGGCACCAGGAATGGGGCTTGCTTTAGTATATCGTTGGCTCTAGTATTCTCCATCATTGCCTGGAAGAGACTTCCAATTACCGAGACAAATATATGAAACATAAACCAGACCAAAAGAAACATAAGTTGCAGTTGATAGTATTACCTGAGATATGAAATACTCATTTACACCATCAGCATGAAATTCACTAGGAGGTGTAAATTGCCGTCTGTTGTTCCAATCTTGTAACTACAATAACCCTATGTTAGAACACTAATTCAATATAATCTTCATATATCAAACTTCAATTTTAAATTAATTCAACTACAAAACAAAATATTGCACGAATCGTGTTTGAAGAGGACTGAGTATCTACCTGTGATAGGAGTTCAGATGCTACAACGCAAACCCTGTGCTGGAGGAACTCTAACGGATGCTTCTTCATAGCAAAGACACCAGTTGTTGATTTACCAACGTTAGCAGGCACTGTAGGGTTCAACCAGAGGAGCTGCCACAAGGCCTAAGTATTCAAAGCATAGATGCATTAGGCACAAAGAGCCCTGATACAATATAACACTAGCCATTATAGTGGGATTTTTTGGTTTTTGCAATTTCACACATAGCACTCTCCAATTAAAAGAAAGTGGGATATTTGGTTATACGCAAAACTTCAAAAGCCAAACAGCTGCTCCAAAGAGCAATGCTATCTGGTAGTTTTAAGGAATGAGATCATGTATCTATACATGTATTTTTTTTACTTTTTTTTTGAGCCTGTATCTCTATATGGTTGTTAAGGAACCTCCGCCGTCGGATCATAGAAAGAGAAATTGTTTCATTATATACCCTTCTGTTAATCACAGAACATAGTTCAATTAATCCAAAACAGAGAGCATATTTAGAAAATCACAAGAACTAATATGGGAACTTCCAGTCACACCTACGTCTTATTTCAGTTCTGTGGAATGTAACACCAGATTTTGTTTATACAATAGTTTCTACATGCTAACTCTAGATCATAGCCGGTCAAAAATCAAAATAAAGGAGAAGGATTGTGCTAGGTTTATAAAGCAGCAAAAAAATAGTAAAGAATCATCATAGTAATGAATGTGTCCGATCTAGCTGTCCTAGCACTCGTTACATTGACACCAAGGTGTAGCACTAAACAGAAAAAAGGTATCATCAGATAATTTCTAGATGTTCCGATCTGTTGCTGCCAGATGCTTTACTTGATGAACAAACATTTCTTAAATCATAACCAAGGATAGAAGGAGTAACTTTAATCATCAGTAACTTCTTGTGGAGGTCTTGAACCAATACCCATATGATCATGCCTCTAAGTCAAAGGTTTTGCAGAGCATTACTACACATAAAGGAGAGAGGAGAACATCCGTTCTTGTCCTTGGTTCAGATGGTTAATTACCAGCCTACAATTGCAAGCAAATACATTTTCACAGTATCCACAGAGGATTCTTTCAGTCTTCATCAATCACAATGGTAATCAATCTCCACTTGTGACTCTTACACAGGACGACCTGCTGTGGCCAGAAGCTAATCCTATCATTGTAATGCTTCCTCTAACCATCACCAGTATTTTCCAAGGCCGGGATGAAAAGACAACAACTTTAAAGTTCTTTCCAATCAGTACAAGTTTTAAAGTCCTTCAGTACTAGTTTACTGATCCCTTATAAGTCATACCTGTCTAAGGATAACAATCAAACATCTGATATCCTTCAGAGATAATGGCTTCTCCTGTTCATAGAACTCCTCATTATCAACAATCATAAGCATGTGCCTGTTTCACCATAGAGAAGAGGATATGTTATTTACTCATGCGCAGTCACACCATACAACAGCCCTAAAATATTCCCCCAAATGATACAGGCTGAATATATTGAAGCCATAGGCTCTTACTTATAAACTGGGCAGAAAACAGATAAAGGTAGCAGCCACCCAGGAGCATCTGCTGGCAAATATGGTGATTGTTCTGAAAAGGATGACCATTTCTGATTTTCATGGCATTGTTTCATGACATTCCAAAGGACAGGAACTAGTTCTGTCCGATAGGCTAGTACAGTCATAATACGTTCAAGCGGCAAAATGTTGAAAGTCGCGTGAAGGAAAGCACTAACTGCAGTAACAGCTGCTATATGATTTTCATCAAGCTGGCCGCTATGTGAACCATTGACAGGTAAAGACCCACCAAGTAAAACAGTAGTCTGTTCATTAAATATAAAACATTATTCATCATTGAAATGGATAAAACCTTGATTAACTAACAGTGAACCATAGTCTGAACTGTAAAATTATGACTACATACCAGCTGTAGAAGAAAACGTGGATCTATAGCATTTGTTATCTGTTGCTCCAAACCCGAATTCAGAACTTTTTCTGTTTGTACATCATCAATGACCATTTCATCCTCAGACACTGAAGAAATTGAAGAAAGTGTAATCAGCTCACAATATAATTAAGAAAATGTTTACAGTTTTTCCCTTTCTGAAATCTCAAATATGTGTGCAAATTATATCAACTGAAGTAACTGCACGCAGGTATAATACAAATCTAATACAAGGACATACTTTCTATACTTCCCATATTTGATGATTGGAGAGAAGGAAGTGCTTCCAACAAATAAGTCGTAACCGTGGCAAAATCAACGGCCTGTGAACAAGTATTGGAGGAAGTTACTGTGACCGCTGAAGAACATAAGCGAAGAAAACATGGATCTATAAACAATAGTTTCGCAAGAAATATTCTCTTTTGGAAAATCAGATTCCACATAGCACAACTAATGAGCAAAATCCAAATTCCCTTCTCCTTATATGTGGTATTATATCAGTCAAAATCAAGTATACCCTCTAATCTAACTCATTTCAACCAGGAATAAACTATGCCATCAATGTGCATATAACAGCATGAAAAAACAAGGTGGATATAACAATACTGAAGGTGAACTAGATCAGCAACATTTATTTTTACTGTGGTGGGAGAGAATAGACCTTCGGCCTAACTCAACCACAAAAGTTAGCTCATGATGTATGTATTGCCAAAGAAAGGAGACATATTCCCAACCAATGTTTCTTACACGCCTAGAATTGGACAAGCGGAGTGTGGACAAACATCACATTGGGGGGCCAACAATTGAGATGAATTTGGCACTTAAACCATACGAAGAAAATAGATCTTGGGCCTAACTTAAACCTACTGTTAGAATAGGAATAAAAATAATATCTACAATCCTACTTAGAATAGGAATAGGAATAACAATAGTATATAGAATCCTACTTAGAAAAGGATTGTATTATAGTATCTTAGTTGGAAAAGGAGTCTAATATAGTATCTATAAATAGGGTCTCAATGTAATAATGTAGACAACAATTCAATAATATTCTTCTCCAATATTTCTCACATGGTATTAGAGCTTCTACGGTCCTGGTAGAAAATCAAAGAGCTTCCGCTGCCGGCGGGCGGCTATTGACCCATATATGCTGCTCGTCTGGCTAATAGTTAGGTTGACAAAAGTAGGGTCAATGATATATGTATGATTCTCATATTCAAGGGAAGAAAACTTAATCAAACAGGTCACTGTGCATCAATTTATGGTGACTTTCTAGGGTTGTTTTGTGTCTAGCCCACATTTGTTAGTGTTTGTGTAGCATCATGCCATCATTCCGATGACTACTTTTTTATATCTAATTTGTGTAGCACCATGTCATCTTCTCGGTGACTACTTTTTCATATTTATATGTGTAGCACGTGCCATCTTTCCGGTGACTACATTCTCATATTCAATTTGTGTAGCACCGTGCATCACCCCGGACTACTTCTCATATTCAGTTTGTGTAGTACCGTAAATTTTTCGAACTATTCCCATATATGAGTTGCATAGCACTGTGTCTTTTTGGTGACTCAGATTTGATTTGCGTAGTTCTATTCGTCTTTTCGGTGACTCGTCAAATCTAATTTGTGTTGGGTCATGCCATCATTCCAACCCTACCCATATAATTTTATTTCTCAATTTGTGACTACTTTCAGCCATCAAATCTAATAATTCGGTGCATAAGCAGGTTTCGACCAGTTTTAAAGTGACTTTCTTAGAGTAATTTCGAGATGATCCATATTATCATTCTCCATTGACCTTTTAATCAGTTGAATATTAAGAATGCTTTTCTCCATGATGATCTCGAGGAAGAAATATATATGGAGCAACCTCTTGATTTTGTTGCTCAGGAGGAGTTTGGTAACCTTGTGTGTCGATTGTGTAAATCACTTTATGGTCTAAAACAATCTTCTCAAGTTTGGTTTGGGAAGTTGAACAATGCATTCCCGGAATTTCATGAGAAGACTAAGACAATGAGGTTGTCTGTTAATTTTGTGAAGCCGGAAGATCAACTTGTTGATATCTCAACATACCTGTCATCGATCCTCGTATTAATTACATTTGTACCAAGCTAGGTACATATAACGTGTATGCACTAGCTTGAGGGGGAGTGTTAGAATAGGAATAAGAATAATATCTACCATCCTACTTAGAATAGGAATAGGAATAACAATAGTATATAGAATCCTACTTAGAAAAGGATTGTATTACAGTATCCTAGTTGGAAAAGGAGTCTAATATAGTATCTATAAATAGGGTCTCAATGTAATAATGTAGACAATAATTCAATAATATTTTTCTCCAATATTTCTCACACCTACAACTTAGCTTATCAGGTGAGAATAGTCCAAGACCATATAAGAAGACAACTCTTTCACTTTATCAATGAAGTGAATTGAGCATCATGAGGTCTCAAGTTCAAACTCTAGCGAGCACCAAACAATAGGAAGATCTATTCTAGCTTTTGTGGATAGAATTACTTAATACTTGTTACTGACGGGAGTTGGCAGGTATCTCGTGAAATTAGTCGAGGTGCGTGCAAGTTGATCTAGACATCAAGCTTATCAAAAAAAAAAAACTACGAGCACTAAGTTTTTTCTCTTTCCAAGAATACAATTAATACTTTGCCTTAGTCTCAAACTAGTTCGAGTGGAAATATCATACATGTACGTATCTTGCTCAATTCAAGCTCAATTGACAAAGGTAAGTTTTTTACATTTTAAGGCAAATTAGCACTTCCCTAAACTAAAGTTCAATAAATCTCATAGTTGTTCCTATTTGGACTTAACATATGTGAAACAGCAATAACTAAGTCTTAAGTTCCACCTAATCGACATCCTCACATGGATCTTTTGCTTATGTTATATTTTATTTTTAGTTACATCTGCATTGAATCCTTGAGAACATGAGATGATATGTCTTTTGAGATAACTCCTTTCCATTTAGGTTTAGGTCTAACTTGCCCTTTTTAGCAACTTCAATCAACACAAATTTGCAAGTAGAAAAAGGTGTTTAATGACCTTTGCAGGATGTCTACAAGTCATCCCACCGTCCTCTCATTTTATCATCCATCATTACATATTACAACTCAATATGTTGTGATAACTTTTAATTGTTTTGATCATTTCAAACTTTGTATAACTACACGTCCATCCCATATGTCATTGTTGGTCAACCAACAATTTTGTAGAAATTCTCTTTCAAACTAAAAAGGTTATATGGGAGAGGTGATTAGACAGAACATGACGTACCTTCATATTACCGAGGGCATAACCTTAGATAAAAGGAATGGAAGCCGCGTATTTGGGTAGAAGGGTAGTGGAAGTAGAGTGTTGTCTTGCCTTGCGAGGTTTAGTGTTGGGTGTAGGATTAATTGTGCCCTTGTAGTTCTTGCATTAGGTTGTTTATTGTATTTCGTTTATCACACTATTTTGTTGTTGTTATTATTTCATTCTTGTAGATTTTATATTGATTTTCTTATTAACTATTACGCTTTCTCCACTTGTTTTTTTTCTTCTTTTATTTGAGATTGATGCACTTAAGCCGAGGGTCTTCTGAAAACGGCCTCTCTACCTCCACGAATTAGTGGTAAGGTCTGCGTACAGTATACCCTCCTCTAATGGGATTCCACTGGGTATGTTGTTGTCTATTATTATTGTTGGAAACGTTATATGGGAGTGAATGGTGAGATTCTGATGCAATTTTAAGTTCTTTTGCAAATGTTCAGCAAAACAAAGATGCTTGTGAACACAACATTCAGTCATCCTTACACAACTGAAATCATTTGTTAAATGCTCTGTTTGCAATAGCATGTGGCTTGAAACTGATATAACACGTAGACCTGTACCAAAACTCTCGACTATTTTACTATGCTCCCTCTACTACAATTTATTTGTACCTCTTTCCCTGTAAATCCATTCAATGAAGATTGAACCACTTGGATTGAGTGTGTGTACAATATTTACTACACCCAAAGTTTCCCATTCACTAGCCCACCCTACCATAGCCTTGACATGAAATTTATCCCCAAACCCCAACATATCAAAAATTAAAAATTAAAATTTTGCCATTTTCCCCTTCAAAACAAACTACCATCTTTTTTTGTTTTTTTGACAAATGTAACAATAAACAACCATCTTTCTTAGAACTATTACTTCAATAACTCAACTTTTTACAGATAGGCTACTCTACCCCAACCTTTGACATTACTCCTTATGTTTTAATAGAGAATCTAAAAAATAAATAAAAACTACAGGAGTTCTCTTTATGAGTCATCACTAACCATGTTCCCATTTAAATTCTCAGGCCAGAATAATATAACATTAAAAAGGAACGAAAAGTAATAGAATTTCTCAATATTTCCTATTGCATAAGAACCATTAATAAGGTCAAAAGACTCTTTGAAAGCACAAGTCGTAAAGTAAACTACAAACATGGCTGAAATATACTTTCCATTATTAGTATGACCTCTGTAAATGTTTTTCTTTCATTGTGCTCTATCTTTTGTCAAGTCAGCATTAAATCCAACAGCTTATCAGTCTTTCGAGATACCTTACATCCATGTAAATTTAGGTTAACTCAATCCCTTTTTTTCAGCAAATTAACTCAATCCCTTTTTAACATGTTCACTCGCTACAGAGCACAGATAGGTGCATCTGAAGGTTGACACAAGACGTGACTAACCTCTCTCAAGAGAG
Organism: Solanum rostratum; assembly: GCA_029948455.1. Lineage (NCBI taxonomy): Eukaryota > Viridiplantae > Streptophyta > Magnoliopsida > Solanales > Solanaceae > Solanum > Solanum rostratum. Next base: position 46,361,724 of record CM057045.1, read on the forward strand.
CTCATTGTATCTTTAACGTGTGCTACTTGCACCTTTTGGCAAACGTATTTATTTTTAATCTTGTCTAATTTACATAACCAGAATAGTCAAAAACAAAAGTGCAAAAGAGCACTAAACTTTGTTGGAATTTTAAGCACAATATAAGTGTGGGCTTTAACGAAGAGAAGAGCCAATGAAGAGAACAAAAACTATGGAAATGCAATTCAAAAAGTGTAGCTATACACAAATGATAATTTTTGGACAAAAGAATGAAAAAATTATAACTTAGTTTTCTCTCTTTGTATGTATTTTATACACACAAAAAAATGTTGTTGTGCCCTTAAGTAGAATCCATCAGTGAAGGGGCACATGGCCTAGTACCTTGACATACACAACAGAGCGCCAATGAAGCGAGGTGAAGCGCACAACTTTTGCTTCACCGAGCTTCATAGCTTAACAGTGCCTTAAGTGAGCCTTTAACAACATAAATGAACACACATCCACTTTATCATCCGTATCTCTGCAACACTCACGTTGTGGATGTGTTAGACTTTATCGACCATCATATAACATTGTTACCCGTATAATTGTTTAAAAACTTACCTTTCTGTTTTGGTAGCTATTCTCTAGTCATATAACACTCTAGTAGTACTTTCCATTTCAAGTACCGGATCTTGATTCTATATGTAACATATTCATCCATCATTCATTACCTTGGAACCACAAGCCTATCTATCTGATTTGTCTAAAGTAAGGCACCACAATCTCATCTAATCTTAATCTCAACTACTGCAGTTCTAGCTTGAGTCATATATTTAGACAGACTTCTACTTATCATGAAACTACTTGTCTCTAGATTGTTTCTCCATTGTTCAAGCTTATAGTTGATACCTTGTTGGTTTCATTAATTAATACAATATATTAGCAAACAGCATACACCATGAAACCTCATTTTGTATGTGTTGGTTAGCTCATTCATAATTAGGGTAAACAAGAACCTGCTCAATGTCAATACCCCTCGTAAACCATGGTTACGGGAAACTACTTTGTATCAACTATAATTGTTTTCATGCTAGTGACTTCTCCTTCATACATGTCTTATAACATAGGTTCCATACATAAATAACAATATTTTATATAACTTGTAACCCCCCCCCCAAAAAAAAACTCTCTTATTTGAGTAAAGCTAATAGCATGTTTTAAGAGGTCGCTTGGTAATGAATAAGAATAATGCTAAATAGAGTGTAGTAATAATGCTTGCATTAGTAATGCATGTATTAGTTATGCTTGTATTAATTATATATAGAATATTTTTATGCATTGTTTGATTTGATGCATTAAAATAGCATGCATTGCATAAAAAAAATTATTTTCAAAGATATCCTCCACAATTATGGTAAAAACAACAACATACCCAGTGGAATCCCACAAGTGGGGTCTGGGGAGGGTAGAATGTACGCAGACCTTACCACTACCTCATAGAAGTAGAGAGGTTGTTTCCTGGGAACCCTCGTCTCAATTATGGTAAAAAAGATGTTAAAAAAAATTGAGAGGAAATTTGGTCTTTAATCATGCTAATGCATGCATTAAAAGCATTGCATCACTAATACCTAAAAATCCATGGTTTTAATAATACACCCCTTAATACACAACAGAGTATATAACTAATGTTTTTATACATAGCATGAAAAATGTACCAAACAAGGTACTACTAATACACCAAGTTAATGCATGCGTTATTTTTACTAACACACTCTACCAAACGATATCTTAGTCTTTACCATAGTGAATGATTCTGGCTGAGCAAAAGCAAGGGCGGCAACTTCCAATAGATTCCCAAGAAGGCAAGCATAGCCAGGAAGATCACTCGCTATATCAGGAGGGAGGACATTGATATGGTCTTTCATGCATAATTTCATCTGATGAAAATAATGACGACTCACTGATGGACTTGTAAAGATCTGCATAATGAAATAAAAGCAGCTGATTAAACCTTTAGTAAATACAAAAGAAATATGAATAAATAAAACAGGAACTTCACAGAAGCATAACTCAGAACTTCCACATGAAGATTTACAACTATATGGCACAGATATGAGATATGAGCTGATAATTCATGCATATCATCCTAAAAATCATTTTACTTGAACTAGCATAGAGCAACTTGATACTTGATTGGCAAAGGATTATCCCTTAATCTGATCCTCCATTGAAAAAGCCATGTTCTGGTGGAACATTGTAACCAATTACCTCTTTTAGGTGAGGGAAAAGCCGCCACAAAAATGGAATTGTAAGAATCTGGGAGGGAAAGCAACATTGTGGGTCAACACTTGGGCAAGTACAAGTGCTTTGACCAATATGAGAAGCAATTAGTGCAAGCATGCGTTCGAAAGAAGATACAACCCTGTTGGAAGCTGGAAAGCTTCTATCCTGCAAAAGATAAGCTGCAACCTGTCACTCTTCAAACTTTTACAAACACCAAGACAAGGAGATATTTGGATTCTTGAGATACTAGTACACCAAAACAGAAAAACAAATGAATAATGCACGAGTAAAAATAAGGTCGTCCACTTGTCTTATTTATATTGTCTCTCATCTAAAAAAAAAATACGTGCATGTATATTGTCCAAAGCATTTGTAGAAGCTCCTAAGCATAAGATAATTGTCCAGAGGATTCCCTCGGTTAGAATAGGAATAGGAATATATAGTCCTATTTATATATTAAATATAAATATATAATATTTATACATTATATATTCCTATTCTAACACCCTCAATATCTTCTCTTCACTCATTTCTCATATCATATTACAGGTCACAATCTCTAAGATGTTCAATTATTTTCTGCTTACCACTGAGCAGCTTTTTTATAAGTAATACTAATAACAGACCAAAAAGAGTGCCAAAAGTACCCTATACCTTTTTTTTTTTACGAGAAACCTATATCTTTTGCAGAGAATGTTTAAAAGTTGTACAAAATGAGAAAAGAAGAGAGATGTTAGGGAATGAATTGTTTGATTATTCATATGTTAGGGCTTAAATAGTATTCACAAGTAATTCTAAAAAGAAAAAGGAAAGTAACCCTAACGAGGAAAGGAAAGTAAATTTTATTTCGAATTACACGATTATATCTTGCCATTTAAAAAAAAAAGACAGTACTAAAACTGGTAACTTTGTTTATTCCTCAAAAGACAGTACTAAAACTGTACCAGTCAAAATTTACCTTGTACTTCAAATCCTACTAGCTTTTACTAAATTGAGTCTAGTACATCAATTATGGAGGGAGATAGTATCGTTTGAGTATAACTGATTACACCAAAAACATAGTAGCATAAGACAATTTATTTGGACTTTTTGCATAAATATTCTCTACACTATGAAAAGCCCTAGAGTCCCCTTCCTTCCATATTGCCCACCATACATTAGCTGGGACAATTCTCTATCTATCTTTGTTCTTGGATTGCTTTCCTGCTTCCTCCCAACTCTGGATTGCTTCTGTGATCTTGGCAGGCATGGTCCATGACATACCCTTAAGATTCAAGAATAACCTCCATAGTTGGTGTAGGAAGAGATGGTTAACGGTCTCAGCAGTTTCCCCACAAAAGAAATATCTAGAACATAATGGTATCCCCCTCCTCTTTGAGTTGTCTTGAGTTGCCATATTTATAATTCGCTAATTCTTAACATCCCTCCTCAGGTTGGAGCGTACTTATTAATTCCCCTAACTTGCCCCAAATAAACACAATTCTGGAGCCACAAATATACTCAACCTCATCTGAAGAATGCTTGACAAAGCAGCAGATATTGTCAGCACAGGCAATGAGTCACTACATGGACTTTGTGTACCAGGTTGAGCTTGCAGCTGATACTGAGATGATAATTGTTGCTTTGGAATCCACTGAAGGTGAAGATAGTCCTCATATCAACACTAATCAAGGTAATAGAATGAGGTATTGGATCCCTATTGCATCAAGTGAAGGTAGGATTCCAATTCCATTTGCCTAAACTACCATTTGAATTTACGAATAAGAAGAAGAAATCCTTTTTTGTGTGTGAGAGAAAGATTAAGAAGAAAAAGAAGATTGATTTGGAAGGAAATAGTCATTATGTTTTAATTGAAGCAACGTTTGGATGAGAGAGAAAGAATTTGGGGGGGGGGGGGGGGGGGGGGGGGGGCCCTTCTCAAACTATAGAGAAAGAAATTTAAGAGTAAAGACTCAAACCCCTTGGCTTTGATTTCGGATTAGGAACTCAAACCTTGGCTCAAGTAAAAGAATTTTCAGATAGGGACCCAAACTCTTGGCTCTAATAGAAAATTCAACATCAGAGAATACTGTGGTCGCATAGAAAGTAGTAGTACAGGTCATCGAAGAGATAGTGGCACCATAACGGTCGTTAAAGAGATGAACGATTCTTGCTAGATACAAGGAAGAAGAAAAGAAAATCATTGGCAGAACATCTTGGCCGGCATTGCCTGCCGTTAGCAAAAAGCTATTCGAGTTTCTACCAAGATCTTAGAGGCTCCGATACCACGCAATAATATCATAAAAGAAAGAGAAATATCGAAAATGAATTACTTCATATTCCCTCACATATGTTAGGCTCTAAATGGTATTCAAAGTAATCTTATATATATATATATGTATGTATTATTGTTTTAAAGATAGTACTGGGACTCACCTCAGGGCTCGCCCCGGGGGCGGGGCTATAGCAAAACGTCCCGAGACTCATGTGTGGGGCTTAGTTCCATAAGATTTACACCCTAACGTCCGACTATACACACTATGTACACTCACCGCCCAACGCTCGGGGCTCGTTTAACGGATCTTACAAAAATTATGTGTTAATGCTTTAATTAACATTAGGTTTTTCGTCTATAGAAATAAGAAGATTGAGAATAACTCAAATAACAAGTCTTAGTATCATATATTTACTTTTCGGTAACATTTTCTTTTAAGAAATACATAGTCAAATTTTACATCTTCACTTATCATTATCTTCATGTTTTTGTTATATGTCTCAAAATTATCACATTTTATTATTTCACTATTTGAAAGTAATTTTAGTTTCATGCATAATGGAGTAATATTTTGTTATAATACTAATAAGCAATGTTTAAAAAAATGTTTTCGGGACGAGCTTTAGGGATAGATGATGATTTTATTTCAAAAGTTATCTCGGCTATTATCATTTTTTGTATTGTTACCTTTCTCAAATAACAATTACAATATTTTTTTCTGTGATTTATTTAAATTTATTTGCAAAATTATTTAAAGTTTTACTTATTTTCGTAGCATTAAAACTAATAAACTTAATATATATGAGATATACTCCCTGTAGATCCATGGATCCATGGGACTTACACCCCTGTATTAGGACTTACGCTTCGCCTCATACTGCATCCCCACCTTTTAAAACACTAATATATATATATACATATATATATATATATATATATATATATATATATATAGAGATATATATATATGAAGGCAGTAGGTTAGCGTTGTGCCCATTTTTTGTTTACCCAAAACATCCCAATTACTATTCTAAATATTTCTTTAGCAGTAAGGACAAATTCATCTTTTGATAAACCGGCATGACCTAGATCTTCCACCCACTTCATCATGTTCACCTCGCATTCTATCAGGGATCATCTCGGTTCAACAAACTCCCATTCTTTTAGCCAATTTGTTGTCCCATTTTAGGGGGAAAATGATTTTTTAGACACTAATTAACATGTATTCTTGACCCACCGATCATCACTCTATTCACTATGATACCATTTCATTTTGAGAATAAAGGTAGAACAAGCCCCATTTCCCTCCGCGTGAATTTTCATTACAGAAATTAAATGTTGGGTTTGTTACATGTCTTTTATACTCATTAAGAGATTGACAATAATCTTAAGAATTCAAACAAATCATAATTAGTCTAAAGCAGAGCAACAACAACAACATACCCAGTTAAATCCCACAGTAGAAATGTACTTCCCACAGTCTAAAGGAGAGCATGGTTAAATTTATGGGGAGACTTATCAAAAAGAGAAGGATGGAAAGCAAAAAAAAAAAAAAGATTCCTCAAGCTTCGCAGATGAAGAGAATAAAATGTAAGAGGAAGGAATAAAACAGTAATTGACTTTAGTTTTTGGTGGCAAGACAAAGATATCCCTCTCAATCCATGCATTAATGACATGTTGCCAGAAGCTTTTAAGGAAATTAAAAAATTGGTACCATGCTAACCTACTACCTTCAATTCAGAAGGTTAGCAAAGCCCTATATATATAATATCACACATTCAGTAATGTAGCCCCTATTGTAAACATTTACGACACCTCATGCTGAGAATAAACAATACTTTTAACAATAAAAATAAAACCCCGAAAAGAAAAGGAAAGTAATCCGAAAACGGGAAGGAAAGTAATTCCAACTTCTCATAACCCAATTATAAGGACTAAACATTTCCTCTGGATACACACACGCGCGCACATAAATAAACATATTAATAATTTACTAATTCTTAAGAAGTGTATTGGAAGCATAGGATTTAATAGAGTTGTATGAGAGCCCGGCAATTCAACATTAGTCTGGATTATTAGAAATCTCCATGAATAATTACAAGCCTGTCACACACTCCATCACCTTTTGCTACCTACTTCCTAGCCCCCAACATTAGAGCACTTTAAGCAATAAAGCTAGTTAGAAAATGTGATATAATCCATAACTACAAAGTAGAGCACTTTAAGAAATAAAGCTAGTTAGAAAATGTGAAATAATCCATAACTACAAACTATTTGGACTCCCTGAAAATATACTTAAAAACTCATAATTAAGGAATACATATGCTGTGGCAAGTAGTAAAATAATAGCTCTTGTACAAAAAGTAGTAGTCAGGAAAATATACATGGTAGAAGAAAGAATCAGCTAAGTTCATGTTGATGTATATTATACCTTGCCAATCAGAACAATTTCCCTAAATAAGGCATATATATTTCTTTGAAGAAGATAGGTGACAGTGCTGCAAGCCCAAGCAAGCCCTAAATCAATCAACAATGTTACTGCATCCAACAAGAGGATTGCTGATGTACAGGACTTCTCAGATTCCATAAAAAGTTGATCTTTCAACTTATTCCTGCATGAGCATGGTTAAAATAAGTAAAACAAAGACGTGAAAGCACTTGTTTAGCAATCCAATTGGATTTGAGTCCTACAAAAATTGGTAATTGGTGTCTAACAAATATTGTCAAATTCTATCAAGATTTCCCTCCTCCCATTCTGTATTCTTTTCGAAAAAACTTACGGGAAGGGTTGATTTACGGATGAGGAATTAGCATATTGACTCATTTTCTTTCATCCCTCCCGTTCATAGACCAAGGAAAACTCTCTTTAGTAAGAATTAGTATGCTAAAAACCAATAAAACGGCTAGTTCATTAGTTCATAATTTATGACTAACTCGAATATTTTTTATTTTCTTAACTCAATTTAAGAAAAAATAAAAGAAGAAATAAAAATAGGGGCGAGATAATATAAAAAAATGTAACCGTTTCTTTTGTTTCTTTGGGCCACCGGCCATCTATTGGGAGTTTCGAGTTTAATACCGCTATTTTAGCAACAAAATTCAATAAATGTAAGTGAAGTGCTTGGTGTATTAATTTTTTTTTTTAAAAGGGAGTGTGCAAGTTCTTCAATTTTAATAATAGGCTGGACCAACCAACTGTTCCCTTTTCCATTTTAAGTAGGAAAGAGAGGTGCATGATCTCGCGAATTGATTCTGTATAAATTCAAGAATTATATGTAAGAACCATAGCATTTCACCAAGGATTACGGGACAAAATATAAATCCACTTGTTTTCAGACTGGGTACAATCGAGGTCTATCATTTCTTTGGTTTTCACAACCCAAGAATTATTCTGAAGCTTTACAAGAAGATAAAAAAATAAGAGATTGTATCAAAAATTATGTACAAAAGAATATGAGAATGTTCTCTGGCATTGAGGGACTGCATGTATAGAGATTCAAAAAAGAACCGATCTGATCCATGTCATAATCTTTAGAGAAAACTAAGCTCATGCACCTTTGAAACAAACTATTTACATCCATATAACCCTTTACATTTATGCCCCCTTAGCTAATTACAATTAATATAACCCCCCCCCCCCATAATGTCTACTATTAAAATCCGCGCACTGACATCATGCTAATCTCACGCCCACACTATATGATACCTATAGGGTGTCAATATATCGGCAAAGTAGCACAGAGAATTAAATTCAATCTTATATGATACTTATATGGTATCAAATACCAACAACAACAACATACCCAGTGGAATCCCACAAGTGGGGCCTGGGGAGAGCAGAATGTACGCAGACCTTACCACTACCTCATAGAAGTAGAGAGGTTGTTTCTTGGGAACCCTCGTCTCAACAACCCATAGGCGGATTAGACTATATTTTCTACTAATTTTAATAAATAAGTTTGTGACTTTAATAATTTTCTCTTAATTGTTTTATTTCTTAAAAAAGAGTAACTCTATATGATACCAATATGGTATCAATATATCGATGGAGTATTACAAATAACATATTTTATACTATTTTAGAGTTTAATAAATAAGTTTGTGACTAATAATTTTCTCTTAATTATTTTCTTTCATAAAATAAGAGTCCAAAACTATATGATACCGATAGGATATCAATATACTGGTGGAGTATCACAGAGCATTAAGTTCAATACTATATGACACTGATATAATATCAATATAAGGAAAAGACATAAATTCCCCCCTTCAACTTGTCTCAAAAAGTCAGTAACACACTTACACCATCATAATGACCTATTACACACATTTACTATTCAAAAGTGAATTTATTTACTCCTAAAACTGGCGTGGCAAAAATTTTAAGAAAAATAATTAAATATGCGCGTCAGAAAAAGTAAAGTTAAAAAAATAAAAGTCACCCCCCTTCCTCTCTTCTTCTTCACACCTCACCCATTATCCTCTTCTTCTTCATTCTTTTTTTAATCACAATTGTTTATTTCTCATCAAAATATGTTGCATTACTCTATTTTTCACTCCCTATTTGCTAATTTTGTATTGGGGTAAAGGGATTTGTATGATAGTCCTAAAGTTTGTACCTTTTCTATCAACCAACCCATTTATTCTTTTCTTTCTTTTTTTGGCTATGCAACAAAGAATTTTACAAAGGAATCGTTTTCCTCGTCTTCAGAAGGTTCCCAATTTCAGCAGATCAATCGATTTTTATTTTAAATCTTAGATTGTTGGGTTTCAATTTATGAATTGGGTTTTTTAAGTTTGAATCTAATTCAAATGTGGGGTATTCGAAGATGTTCCTAATTTTAATGTTTAGGATTAACAATAGATGTCAATTTTAATTTTTCTGATAAAATTGACTAGATTCAAAAAACATAAGAAAAAGGAGTTTGTTTTGGTGTTTGTCGTTGATGACTGATTTGAGTTTTTAGGCGGTTGTTTTGTGGTGGTTTAGGTGACTGTTTGGTGGCTATTTAGGTGGTTGTATGATGGCTATTAATTCGCCGAAAAAGAAGAAAGAATGTATTGTGGAGGTGGATTTAGGGTGGTGATGGACTGGTTGTTCTTCGTCAGAGAATACAAAGAGAATTGTGATATATATTAAAAATAAATTTTCAGGTGAGATTAGAGATGAAGTGGATGGGATTAAGTGATTAAGAAGATATGATTATTAGAGAATTTTAATAATTAATTAGTATAAAATATAGTTAACAAATGAAAAAATAATTAATAAAGAGAAAAAACAAAAAAAAAATAACAAGTTGTAATTTCTGACATGGCGCTGATAGGGCAGCTAGTGTAATATACCACACACTGTGACAGTGGTATTCCATGTCTCAGGGTGACATTAAATTTACTTTTAAGTAGTAAAGGTGTGTAATAGGTCGCTGTGATAGTTTAAGTGTGTAACTGACTTGTTGAAACAAGTTCAAGGGGGAATTTATGCCTTTTCTCTATCAACACCGACGGAATATCACAAAAATATATTTTCTACTAATTTAGAGTTTAATAAATAAGTTTGTAACTTAAATAATTTTTTCTATATTGTTTTAGGTCTTTAAAAATGAACCCAAAATTATATAATACCGATAGGTTATCAATATAACGAGAGAATTAAACTCAGTCATATATGATATTGGTATATGATCAATAAACCAAAGGAGTATCACAGAGAATACATTTTCTACTAATTTAGAGTTAAATAATTTTCTTTTAATTGTTTCTCATTTATTTCATAAAAAACGAGCGTAATCCTATATGATACCAATAGGGTATCAATAAACCAACAGAGTATAACTGAGGATTAAGCTCATCCTATATGATACTGATATGTTATGGATATACTATTTGAGTATCACAAAAGATTAATTCATAGCAATCATGCTGACATTGTACTAATGTCATTGGCGAAATGAAAAAGAAAAAAGTGAGGCAATAGGGTAAATAGTTTGGGTCATGTGTCCATTAAGGGTAACTAGATCCAATTTGAGTAAATAATTTCACATTAGGTTTATTTTGTGTAGTTTTCCGTAATCTTTATGGTATTCCCAAAATTAAGAATAGAAAGTCGACCGTGCAAAATAAAATGACACTATATATGAGTAAAACTTTATCAGTAACCAGTGTAGTAGCACTATCAAAATAAATGCCTACCACAGGCAACCTTATCAAAGATAATAAGTTTCAAGGTTTAGAAGAGTAAAAGTTTACCCCCCGCCCTCCTTCTCATAAAGAATTCTAAGTCAGCAGCTATAAAACGTGTCATCAAAGTGTCAAAATAATGGAATGATGAAACACATCGTAAAATCGCATATTATGTAGTTATATGATAGAATACAAGTGATGCATGAGAGTTTCCTCCTATAATAGCTACTATGTTAGGGAAGAAGAGAAAGTTGCAAGAGAATACAAGTAAAAAGGGGACCATAGCTCTTAAATGATAAAGGGGACTGAATATCATATTCGGGGAGTTAGAGCATCTTGAGGGTCATTGAGATTGTGGGTATCATAGGTGCATAAAGATTGTTGAGGTTAAGCGGGGTTATCTGTAAGATGAGAAGAGAGGGCCAAACAAAATAAAGTGGATTTTTGGAACAACACAGGCGATGCTGGTTTAGTTTTATCAAAAGCAAAAGGTGCAGAAAACCTCTAGGTTTGTTCGGGCTTTACGTACAAAGTAAAAATAAAGTGTGGGCTTTAATGAAAAAGGCATAAGAAAGGCTCAATGGCAAAAAAAAAATGTCTACCTTAGAACCTTGACGACAACAATGAAGCACACATTAAGCAAGGAGAAACGCTCAACACGCTTTGATCCTCGCTTCAAGGCTTAAGCGTGCTTTAAGTGCGCCTTTGACAACACTGAATTGGAGTGGCTGACTGGGTTGCTTAATGTCATATTTAGGACGGCTAAATGGTCAGAGGAATGGAGGTTGAGTTCAATAATTTTATTGTACAAGAATAAGGGTGGCATTCAGAATTGCAACATCTATTGTGAAGTAAAATCTGCATACACTCTACCCTTCTCAGAAACCACTTTGTGAGATTTCACTGGTATGTTGATGTTGTTGTTGTAGTGAAAGTGAAGCTCCAGTTGTCTTTCAACAAAATTCACATAGCACAAAAAGAATAGAATGGAATGCCAAACACTAAAGCCTGAACAATAGCAATATAAAGATTCAGAGTTCAGGTCCAATAATAAATGTACACGCATATATATGTATATACATGTAATATATATACACACATACATGTTATGTGTGTGTGCGCGCGCGTGTAAGATGCATCAGCACAGTGCAAAAAGACTATACAAAACCCCAACCAAGCTTGGGCTATTCCTTCACAAGGATCCTATCATATCAACTAGTGATTTGGCTTTCTCAACAAAGCTTTCTTTACACCAAAATAAAAACAAAAATAAACAGTTCATCTTGATTTTCTACACAAAATTGTATTCGTCTTCAAATGCTCTATAGTTCTTTTTCTTGAATATTACTCCCTCCGTCCCATTTTATGTGACAGTGTTTAAGGAAAAAAGGAAGACTTTTGAAACTTGTGGTCTAAAATCATCCATACATATTTGTGTGGCTTAAAATCATTTCGTTAAGGGTAAAAGGGGAATTCTAAAATTAAATTGTTTCAAATTCTAGTAAGATGACATTCTTCTTGGATGGACTAAAAAAGAAAGGGTGTCACATAAAATGGGCCCAAGGGAGTATATATCTTCTACACAAATAGTTTGGTTTTAAACTTATAAGATAATAAGGTCAAATTACTCTCTCTCTCTTCGACAGAGACAAAAGTAACACTAACCAAATGAAGTTCAGGCACTTCATATGGGAGAGTAAATCAAGAAGAAATGAAGGTATTGAGTCAAACCTGTTTTCATAAACAGCCCGAATACAAGCATGAACAAATTTCTTCACTCTGTATCTCACCAAGGCAGGTTTGGAAGCATACTCCGTACCAGCAAAAAGGCTAACAATATCCTCTGTAAAATTCCTGCACACTGTTAATGCTAATGACAAGCTTCTAGCATGCAAACTCAAGAGGTTAATAACAGAGAAACAAGGGAATAACATGTAATGATAAGAAAAATTCAAATTAGAGAACAAAGAATTAGTTTTTGTAACGTAGTTAAATTTGAACAAGAAGATGCCTTGCACAAGACATGCACTTAAAAGAAACAAGGTCAGTTGTGTAATTAAGATTTTAGAAGTATCTGGTAAGTGATAATCAGCATAGATAATGAGTTTTCACAAGGCACCACACTCCATAATATCTGGTTAAAGAAAAATTAACTTAAAATCATTAAATCATGCCATACATCAATTTAGGAAGGGAACACCGAAAGATCAAGAATACAAAGAGATACCTAATAATACAATACAGTGCCATTCAGTGGACTTCCATTGAAAAGTAACTGAAGTTTCACAGATTACTAAAACCATGGCACCAGCACAAGGAGACATGATTAAACACTCCACAAAGCCCAAAACATTTTCATGCAATCATTTGTTTGACGTGATGCACCATGCAGTTTGACTTCTAGAGTTTTAAAATAATCAATTCATGAGCTCCATAGATAGTTTAAACATTAAAATGTAAAGTGATAATATTTTCTGCTTAGAATAGAGCTAGCTACCATTAATCATATCTATATGGTAGATGAAACCAAAATCAAACAAGAAACACACAGCTCCACCAACTCCAAATAGATGAAGGCACTCCATATGTGCTACATAAATTGTCCACATGAAACTAGACAAAGAGGAAACAAACCGTTATCTCGAACAAACTCTAGTAGTGATCGGCATGTCTCCACAAGGACAGAAACATCAGTAGTGTATGTTGGATTGAAAAAGAAAAGTAGGTGACGCAGAAAATCTGAATCTGGACTGAAGCACTGCCTGAACACACATGGGGAAAAAAGAAAATAAAAAGCTGATCCTCACAGATTCCAGAAAGAAACTCATACAACTTCATGGGATAAGCAGAAAGAAAAGTTAACACCATCAGAGCACCCAATTACATGACCCAACAGGGGGGAGGGCGTTGCATCTAAAGCAAAATATTATATTGAAGAGAACATAAAGGCCATATAAGCAAACCTGTCAACAGAATGGCAGTGCTCCCCATGAGTTTTCAAGAAATTCTCGCGAACTTTAGAACGTTCAGTTTCCACCTCCTTTCTACCTCTGAAGCATTTCTGTATTCAGCACTTATTCAAGTCAAGAAAAAAGTAACTAGTCCTAGATGATTCTAGAAAAAGAGAAACCACACATAACCCAAAAGAAATTGAGTAAAAGAAAACCAAAATAGAAGAGACATGCATAGGAAGATAGAGAAAGTGCAAGACACAACATGAACTTGCAAAATGTCATGTCAAATGATCCTTGGTAAAATACTTTCTCGTTTCTATTGGCAAGAGCAACTAAGAACCGAATGTGGCCACTGGATATCGTTTGTTTCAAGCTCCAACTTTGGTCACTGAAATGTTGAAAAAGATTTAGAGGAATTTTCTTTGGATGTGGCAGATGGGGCAAGAAAATTTCACTTGGTGCAGTGGAAGACTGTCACATCTCCTAAAAAATAGGGAGACCTTTGATAAAGCTTGATTAGGCAAATGCTTATGAAGGTTTGGAGTGGAGATACATGCTTCATGCGGGGATAAATTTCAGAGTGCGCACAAATATCCTGCCAAAGCGACACAACAATTCAACAAATTAGGGGGGCACAAGGTGGAGAGACTTTTGGGAGTTGAGATTTAGAAGAGGTTTTCAAGATTGAGAAGTGAGTAAACTTCAATGATTGTTAGACTTATTCATAGGCAAGTCAACCCAATGGATAATCCCGATGTTTAATGGTGGGGCTGGGGAAATAATGTTGTGTTCTTTTTGAAGTTTTTTTAAGAGAAACTACTAGTTAGGGAGGATATTGAATTCTTAGTAATGCAATATGAATTCCGAAGGTGCACAAGAAAAGGTGTGTTTTCACTTGGCTTGGCCATGAGGGATCTGGACAGCTGAAAATCTTAGAAAGCAAAAAAGTTGTCAGCTGGTGTTACATGTGTAATAAGGAGGCTGGTGAGGATGTGGATCATCTTTTATTTCATTGCAGGCTAACCATGAGACTGGTGGGGTATGCTTAGGTGGTTGGGCACTCTTTGGTCAATGCCAAAGACAGTGAAAGATTTGCTATTCAGCTAGAAGAGTGAGAGGAGGAGATTTGTTCCCTTATTTTCTTTTGGTGTAACCAGAAAATTCCTTGTTATATAGAGGATAGGACGGAACTTGTAGAGAATCATATTTTATATATTCTCACCTTTTGGTACATCACATGTATGCAACCAGTTTGGCCATGCTTATGAATGAAAATACTTTTACTTGATCAAAAAAGAACCCAAAACATAATAACAAACAAGCCCTCAAGGCATTTGACAATTTGTCCAGAGTAAGAAAAAGTTAAAGTGTAGATCTATACTTTCCTACAAAGGATTGCGTACGTCTGAGAATAGCCTTCTGCTTTTAGTGTCTTTTTTTGTGCACCCATGAATTCCTATCTGTCTAAAGGCGGGCCATCTTTTGTTTAGAATCATATCTTTAAGTTGATTCTCTACTTTTTGGTAGACCTCTTGTACGAATGAGGGCTTTCTCAGTATCAACAAAATTAAATTTTGATAGAGAAAAGGGGGATAAACTCTATCATTTTTTATTGTATGTATAGAATGATTTCAAATACAAAGACACGAACCAGGGGAAAAGAGACTAAACTGAGAAGAGTCTTCAAGCTGAATTGGGAGTCTAAAACTCTATCCTTTCTAAAGCTACAGAGGTAACGAAAAAGGAAGGATCCAGGGAAGGAAGAGGGTGCAGTTTATGCAAAACCTCCCGACACGCCAATGAAAATCGAAATCTGGAACATGAGAGGTCAAAATGACTGCAGAAAATGTCGTAGTGAAGAATATACTGAAACCGGGAGCAAACTTTATGTGTCCACAGAGGACCTAAATGTCAGAAATGTTAAATACAATAGTTGTTCATTATTGAAGGCCAATAATATGAAAGAATGATGTGAGAAGCTATGGAGATGCTTCACAGATACTCTGATACACTTATTTCACCCTCACAACAAGAGTTACACATCGAGGTGCATCAGAAATGCCCTCTTAACATGGGCAAAACATGGAGTCTAACTCAATGAAATATGTAGTAAAAGAACACAAAAGGAAATGGAGAAACTCCAAGTGACTCTTTTAACTAATGGTTGAGTATTATTCATCACCAGGAAGGCAGTACTGGCGACTGTAGAACAGAAAGTAAAAGGCCTATGTACATTTCACAAGGCTTGCAAAAAGTTTAGTATGGAGTTGGCCTCCTCTATACGAAATTTTTTCAAAGATCTTCTCATCTACTGTAAGAGGAATTGTTTGAAAATTAACAACCACCAGTTCCCCATTGGCCTGAGTCAATAGGAAGTTAGGAACCACACCTTCTACCATCCAACTACCTCCTCTTCTTCCCAAAGATCCCTCAGTGGCTTCTCTAATTTTGAAGTAACTAAAGATGGAATCTAGAACAAAAACATATAATATTTTTGGGCAATGTTGGATAGGATATACTTGATAAGAATTAACTTTGCCTCCTTACGATAAATGTGGGCTTTCCCACCCTGCAACCTTTTGTTCTCTCTCTCTCTCTCTCACAGATCACTACATTAAACATGTCTCTAAAGGGATCTCCCAGTATAATCTAGGTAAAATAGCCACATAACAATCACATAGCTGAGAAAGATTTTTGGACAATTTTAACCAACCAATTGGAATCAACAGAGACTTTCTTACGCTAATAGACAGTTAACTGTTTCAATTTACAGAAGGATCTTGAAATCAGATCTCTCATATAGCAGCAAGTTAGGGTATCATCCGCAAACGAGAAATGTGGACTGTATATGCTTTCTCCCACTCACATGGAAATTATTTCAAAACTTCCTACACAGGTATTTGGAACAACTTGCTAAGTGATATCGCTGTAAACTGGAAATGTAGTAGAAAGATGTGATTTCCTTCACCTATGTCGAAAAAAAGTGAAAGCATTCGATTGATCATGATGTGAAATCTTGCCCTGATAAAGAATGAAGTTTCCCGATAGTAATTTGATTGCTCCTTTGCTAGTACTTGCCCTAGTCACTCTTAATTGTTTCTCAGGGGACCTCTCATCCTAGCTCAAATCGACTTCCAACTCTTGGAGTAGACCTATATCCCTTATCTGCATCAACATTTCCAAACACCTGTTGATTCTGTAAAATTAGGTCTTGGGCCTAACTCACACCCCAAAAGCTAGCTCAAAGGAAGGAGGATTGCCCAAGCCTTATAAAGAGTCCACCCATCTCATTATTCACCAATGTGGGACTTTTGTCATTCCTCAACACCCCACCTCACGCCTAGTAGCATCTAGTGCGTGGACAATTCGGGGGCCCAACATTGGGTGAGATGGGTCCTGCTCCGATACCATGTAAAATTAGGTCTTGGGCCTAACTCACACCCCAAAAGCTAGCTCAAAGGAAGGAGGATTGCCCAAGCCTTATAAAGAGTCCACCCATCTCATTATTCACCAATGTGGGACTTTTGTCATTCCTCAACACCCCACCTCACGCCTAGTAGCATCTAGTGCGTGGACAATTCGGGGGCCCAACATTGGGTGAGATGGGTCCTGCTCTGATACCATGTAAAATTAGGTCTTGGGCCTAACTCACACCCCAAAAGCTAGCTCAAAGGAAGGAGGATTGCCCAAGCCTTATAAAGAGTCCACCCATCTCATTATTCACCAATGTGGGACTTTTGTCATTCCTCAACAGATTCCATTCTTTCAATTTACTTTGTGACATCTTTAAGAATATACAATCTTGTCTTCCAGTAATTGAGTGGGTCTTCCATCATAATTTCCCTGTCTTCTTAAAGTTCCGATGTTGAAGTCACATCTTCTGAAACTCTAACAGAGATGAGTCCCCCACTATCAAGAATAAAGGGATAGCGATTTGAGATTCGACTCAACAAAGTACTCCTGATGGAGTCATGATGCTTCTCTTCCCATCTTGTAGAGATCATGATTTTGTCCAATTTGGCCTCACTTCTATTTTCTCCATATTTTTTCGCCCATCACAGAGATAAGTCTGTACCCCGATTATCATTAACAAAGTCGGAGAATAAACTATGTTACCAGTTTCAAAAACTAAAAAGGTCAGAGAATAAACTGTTTTTCTTGGCTGGTAGGTAGAAAGGCCTAACTTACTCATGATAAACTTTTTCAGAAAGGTAACTTGTATTTTAAACAAAGGAATACACTAAATGGTAGTTCAGTACTACTTTCAGTTCAAAACCACAGAAGTATAATTAACCTCCTATGAACTCATTTAAGTAATCCAAAATGCTACGAACATCCCCTACTTCTTGAGGATACTTACATTTACACTAAAAATAG
Organism: Solanum rostratum; assembly: GCA_029948455.1. Lineage (NCBI taxonomy): Eukaryota > Viridiplantae > Streptophyta > Magnoliopsida > Solanales > Solanaceae > Solanum > Solanum rostratum. The sequence continues at coordinate 46,379,733 of CM057045.1, forward strand.
AAAACGACAAGACAATTCATCTTCCTTTCTGAAGAGAACAACTCCTAACTTCAAAACACCTCTGATTCCTTTCCAACCAAATAGTCCACCATATGCATGCTGGGACAACCTTCCATCTTTCTATTGCCTGACAGATTTTCATCCCTGTTCCAACAAGCTAAAGCTTCCTTTACAATTCTTGGCATAGCCTGGCTAATGCCCCTTCGGTTGATGAAAATCTGCCACAGTTTCATTCTCTACAATGTAGAATGCAATTTTAACGTTTCAGCCTCACATTCACAAAAAGAAGAACTAGAGCACAACTGGAATCCTCTTTTCATGAGGCTATCCTGTGTAAGTGCAGCCTGCTTGGCCAATAGCCAAGTGAAACATGCCACCTTAAATGCCATCTAGACTTTCCATATCATCTTCTATGGCCAGTAAACTTGTTCTGTGCTTGATCTCTGAAAGCTTCCGTAAGCTGGCCCTATTGAGAATCTTTCCCGTTTTGTCTGGGAACCACATCAGGTTTTCCTCATTTGTATTAAGGCCCTTGCATTATTCCAGGGTGTTAGAAAATCAACCAGCCTGCTCACCTCCCTGTCATTTCATGGTTCCCTGAATCTGAGATTCCATCCCTGATTTTCTCTCATCTCCGACTGTGTCCGCATTCTGAAGACTCAAACTGAATAAGTAAGAGAAACTGGCTTTACGAGAGCCTTGCCCCACGCAGCATTCGTCCCAAAACAAAGTCTTATCCCCATTTCCTACCTTGATGTTAAAGTTGTTAATAAATTTGGACCACAACTTTTGATGGACCTCCACACTCCACTTACATATGGTTGTTGTGAGAAATATGGGAGAAGAATATTATTGAATTGTTGTCTACATTATTACATTGAGACCCTATTTATAGATACTATATTGGACTCCTTTTCCAACTAAGATACTATAATACAATCCTTTTCCAAGTAGAATTCTATATACTATTGTTATTCCTATTCCTATTCTAAGCAGGATTGTATTTACCTATTCCTACTCTATCACTCCCCCTCAAGCAAGTGCATACACGTCATATGTACCTAGCTTGTTACAAATGTAATTAATATGAGGATCGATGAAGAACTTGGTGAGATATCTGCAAGTTGATCACTCGATTTCACAGAATCGACAATCAATCTCAGTGTGCTTAGTTTTCTCATGGAATACTGGATTTGATGCACAATGTCGATAAAACACAATCTGATAAGTTCTTAAATTACAGTGTTGAACTTCCCAAACCAAGCTCAGAAGATTGATTCATACCACAGAGTGACTTACACAAACGACATACAAGGCTATCAAACGACATTCAAGGCTACCAAACTCCCTCTGAGCAACAAAATTAGGTGGTTGCTCCATATAGATTTCTTCCTTGAGATGATCACGGAGAAAAGCATTCTTAATGCTCAACTAATCAAAAGGTCAATGGAGAATGATGGATCATCTCAAAATTGCTCCAAGAAAGTCACTTTAAAACTGGTTGGAACTTGCTCATGCGCCGAAATTATTAAATTTGATGGCGGAAAGTGATCATAAATTGAGAAATAAAATTATTGGGTAGGGTCGGAATGATGACACGACCCTACTGAGAAAGAGAATTGTATGGGTCGGGTCGGAATGATGGCACGACCTTACTGGAAAATAGAATATATGTAGGATCATATTGATAGCATGACCCTACTGCAAAAGAGAAATTGTATGGATAGGGTCAAAATGATGACACGACCCTAGGAAAATTAGATTTGATGAGTCACCGAAAAAATAAATGGAACTACGCAAATCAAATCTGAGTCACCAAAAAGACACAGTAGTATGCAACTCAGATATGAGAAAGTAGTTCGAAAAATTCACGGTACTACACAAATTGAATATGAGAAGTAATCCGAAGATATGCACGGTGCGACATAAATCGAATATGAGAAAGTAATCACCGGAAAGATGGCACGGTGCTACACATGATAAATATGAAAAAGTAGTCACCGAAAAGATGGTACGGTGCTACACAAACACTGACAGATGTGGGGTTGACACAAAACAACCCTAGAAAGTCACCGAAAATTTTAACGCACAATGACCTGTTTGCCTAAGTTTTCTTCCCTTGAATATGAGAATCATATATATATATATATCACTGATCCTACTTTTGTTAACATAATCATTGGCCAGACGGGCAGCATATATGGGTCATAGCCGCCCACCGCCAATGGAAGCTCTTTGATTTTCTACCAAGACCGTAGAAGCTCTGATACCATGTGAGAAATATGGGAGAAGAATATTATTGAATTGCTGTCTACATTATTACATTGAGACCCTATTTATAGATACTATATTGGACTCCTTTTCCAACTATGATACTATAATACAATCCTTTTCCAAGTAGAATTCTATATACTATTATTATTCCTATTCTAAGTAGGATTGTATTTACCTATTCCTACTCTAACAGTTGTAATGATGCTTAGCTGATCCACATATTCTCCATTCCATATCTTGTCTTTATTGTATCCTTCCTACTGATTATTCTTGAGAAGCAAACCTCCACAACCATTTCTCCAGGAGTCCGTGATTTTGAGACTTCAGATTCCTTATCCCGAGACCCCCTTCTCTCTTGTTGGCTATGACTTGATCCCACTTAACCAAGTAGATCTCATGATTGTTTGTGTCACAGTTTCCTTGCCATAGAAAGTTTCTTCTGATAACATCCAAGTATGTCCCTCACATTTGTTGGCATAGAGAATGCATCTAAGATATTGTTGATAAGTGTATCTCTACTACCCAGGGATAGATAATGGCTTTTCCAGTTGACTAGTTTCTTCTCATATTTCTCCAGTACACTATTTCAGATACCCAAAATATGCTCAGCCCCCAGAGGCATACCAAAATACACTGTAGGCAGCTCGCCTATTTTCCTAAAGGATGCTGGCCAAACAGGCAATCCTAGGTGCCTCATTAACGGGGTAGATGAAGCTTTTGCCCCAGTTGAAGTGTAGACCTAAGAGGCTAAGACTGCTTCAAATAAAATGAGAATGACTATTAAGTACTTCAGCTTATTGCTGTCTGCATCACAAAACATCAGGGTATTATCAGCATATTAGAGGTGGAAGATCTTCATAAGAGGAATTAGAAATGGGTAGCATAAAGTAGGATCATCACAACAAAATGTGGATACAATGGACACGAGAGATTCGCAAAAGATGTCACTAGCCCCCCACGGGGTTTCTTTTACGAGAGGAATCATCAAAAGAAGCAAGGATTCTAAAAATACAATGAAATTCTGCTTTGAACACCTGTATGAAAAACTACATGACAACAGCGAGTGTACGAAGTTATATAGGCCCACCAAGGCGAGAAAGAGGAGGGTCCAACAGCGAGTGTACGAAGTTGCATCAAAACAAGGAAGGCAAAGTATTGATGGTAGCTGCACATACTAGACGAAGATTATAGACATACTTCCATAAACTCTTTAATGAAAAGGGGGACACAAATATTGTGTTAGGTGATTAAGAACACTATTAAGAGTCATCGAGATTTTGCATATTAGAAAATTATAAAGCTTGAGGAGGTTAAGGATGTTATTCAAAAGATGAGAACGGGGAGGGCGATTGGACTAGAAGAGATTCCGATAGAATTTTGGAAGAGCAAAGGTATGGAGCGGCTAACTGAGTTGTCTAAGAAAATTTTAAGACGTCTAAAATGCCTGGATGGAGGTGGAGTACAATGATCTCGATGTACAAAATAAAAGTGATATTCACAATCGCAACAACTATATGGTATCAAGTGGTTGAGTCACAATATGCAAGTTTGGGAGAGGCGGTGGAGATGAGGATAAAAAAGGGTGCGTCTAATATTGAGAACCAATTTGGATTTCTATCGACGTGTTTAACTACAGAAATCATCCATCTAATGAGATTGATGCAGATGGAGCAGTACAGGAAAAGGAAGAGGGACTTGCATGCAGTGTCCATTCAATCGAAAAAGCAGACGACAAAGTCACTACAATGGTTTTATGAATAAGTTTAGAGGCTAGACGGATACTTGTGGCTTATAGGATGATTAAGGACAAGTATGATTGAGACAAGACCCCAGTGAAGACAGTGGAGGAGACTTAGAACACTTTCTAGTTGTGATAGGGTTGCATCAAGGATCAACTCTTAGGACATTTCTTTTTTCTTCAATGATGGATGAACTGACGCGCATATGAAGGAGAGGTATCATAGTGGATGGTATATGTAGATAACATGTGAATTCCACAAAGCCATCTCATAAATACTCAAAACTCCAGCCTAAGTATGACTAAACTTATTGGTTATCAATATATCAACCAATCATCTATCACGAATTAGTTGAGCTGGCATCGAATATTAATCAATCAACTGAACTTCCATCCTTAAGTAGTTGATCAACCTTAAATATTGGGTAAAACAGTCATTTGGCTGCCAACACCCACATTAAAACTTTTGTCTAACCCAATGAGGGTAAAAACATTGTGACAAAATTGAGCAAGAAAACGTGAATTAGCGAAGAGAGAGAGTGAAAGCACAGGAGGAAAAGAAAACCTGAATTTTGATGGCAGCAGAGTTCTGCTGACGCAACCAGAGGCGACGATTCCGCTCTAAACGAGTTTGCTCTAGAAGCTTCTGTCGGTCACGTTCCTTGGAGCTGCGCCCACCCAAATCGACTCGCTTCCTCGTCGAAGGATCACCGGAGAAAAACATACTTGAAAAATCACAATAATTCTGTCCTGTCGCCGATGATCAATATATCCAGATTTTGTTGAATTGATCGGAAAATAGTAATACTAGCAAGAAAAGAGGACTCGGGAAGAAAAAAAAGAGTAAATTTCACTGTGAGGTTCTTTTCTTTATTAAACTTGAGAGAAGTTCGTAATTAATAGCGAAAGGAACATTTGGTATTTCAAGTGGGTTTTTTTTTTTCCCATAAGAAATGTTTTTTAAAAATACTTTTTACTAATTTAATTAAAAATTTTGAATAAAATTGTCATCCATATCTAACAAAATAAAGAAAGCTTATTTATTCTATATCATATTAAAAATGTGAAGGCCATTAGAAATGTTCTTTGAACTCTTCACCCTTCATTAAAATACTTTGTTGTAGACAAAATCATCTTTTCCCTATTTCTCTTAATTTATTTTGCTATCTTTTATTTATTTAGTTTCAAAATTCACTTTTCAATTAGAATTTCTTTATTTTTACAATTCATTCTTGATTTAGGACTATCCTATATAAATAATTATCTAGGCAATGAAGAAAATGAAAAATATTGTATTTTTTTAATATTCAAGACTTTGAAATTAACTAAAATTTTGATTATCAAATATTTTGTTAATAACAGTATGTAATATAGAAAATTTAAAAAGAAAAGAGTAATTAAAATTACGTTCAAATATTAAACTACTCTTTTTATATTTAGGAGTCTTTTTTAAAATTAAATTCTAATCAATTATTATTTAACTCCTAACTATTCAACTCCAAATTATTACTTTATGTAATCAAAAACTCATAACTCTATATTATAAGTAATTGAATTGATTTTCTCATCTTTATTCGTTCATATAGATTAAACTATTGCATCAAATTAATAGTGTTTATTTTATTTTGTTTATTTGTTGTATTTCTTTTAATAGCAAGTACTATTTACATATAGTTTTTAAAGTGACACGATACACATGCAAAACACGTAGACTAGACTAGTATTTTAATAATTACATGGAACTAAAAAAGTTAGATATTTTTGTTTTCTCTCTTATTTTTCTTATTACATTTTTTCTTTTCATTCTTCTGTTTTTTTTCTTTCTATTTTTTTCTTTTATTTTTTTAAGTTGTGGAACTATAAACAATTTCTATTTTATACATTTTGTGTTTCTTTTAAATAAAATAATATTTAAATTTAAGTGCCAGGGATTCGAGATTATTTTTTTTTATATTTACTATTTTAAACATATATTGTAAGGACCCGGATTCTCGAACGGCTTTATCGGACCTCTTAGTATTGTCCCGAACGAAAATTTACCAAGTGTCGCTCCATGGAAGGCCCACACGGCCCGTGTGAGGCCACACAGACCGTGTGGCCTCCAGTGGAGGGGTACTTGGTCAGGTTTTCGATTAGCGTGGACTCGATGGGAAGTTTCAGGCCAAGTGTGGGCACACGGCCACCCACACGAGTCGTGTGCCGTGTCACGGGCCGTGTCGCCTACTGTGGGGCTCGCGACTTGAAAATTTTCTAAGTATGAAATCACCGTCTCGTAACTTTTTCGTGCGAAATTTTTCTAAGTGATGTTTTACAGCTTTTGGAACAACCCGTGTGGCGTTAAACGGGTCGTGTGGTTGCCCGTATAGAACCCATTAGCCTCGGAGAAATTCTAAGTGTTGGCACCGCGAAATCTGTCTAAGTGTCGTCTCACGGTCACTACTCACAGTCCGTGTGGCGGCTCACGGACCGTGTAGGCGCCCGTGTGGTCCTGACGATTTATTTCCTACCCGTTTCATTAATGGCGTTTATGTAATTACGGTTTATTTTAATTATGATTTGTGACCTTTTACCTCTCCAAAACCCCTAAATTCAGCTGAGATCCTTCCCCTTTTAATTCATTCTCTTTGAAACCTCTTCCCCTCGAAAGATCACTTTAAAAAACTCTCTACTCTCCTTTCTTAAGAACCAAAACTAGGGCTTAGTTGGAGTTCAATTTCGAGCTAGGCTCTTCCACAAATTTTATCTCCTCAATCAAGGTATGTGGGATTGATTCTTGGTCCCTTCCAACCAAGAAGACCCAAAAACTCCTTTCAATTGATTTCATGAATTTTAGCTTACTTTAAATGTGGGTTTTCATTATTTGATCTTATTAAATCCAATTGATATATGGGTTGTACTTTATCTATGATTTTAACTTACTTTAAATCCCTATCATGATGATTTACATTAAAGTTATGAACATGCATGTCCCCTATAAAGTTGATTTATGCATAGGTGATTTATATTATGATTTAGGTGTTGATTTAATTATGGATTCACTCAATTTCATATTATGATGTAGATTTTAGCTTGAATCTAGATTTTAGCTTGAATCTATATTATCCATGCCATTCTCACATCATGCATAGCATGTGCATTCATGGATATTGGTTTTTATGGAAATTATGAAGTGGGTTAAGCCCATTTATATTTTATGAAATGATTTTTGATAAGATATTGGTTATGACAAGAATGTGATCACATACATGTCAATGATTATGGCTTTTGATCATTTTGGGTGCTTGCACCACTCCGTATTTGTAATCGAGCTAGTCCTATGCATGAACATTATAACTACAAGTTATGATTTGGCATTTGAGCCTAAATACGCATTGATCGGATCTGAAATGACTATTGCCTTTTTGAAAGTATGTATACATATACACTATATGTATTCACGTGGGATGTTGACTTAGCACCGATGGATTGGGAGCGCCAGGGCTATCCCCAAGGGTCTTCTCCCTTTCCTTGAACTATGTGCCTAGCATGGGTTATGAAAATCCTATCTGAAATGAGATGGGTTCCCGTAAGGAAGGTTGCTTCATACGAAATGGGATGGGTTCCCATAAGTTGAAGTATTATGATGATATGATATGAAAAATCCTTTCCGAAATGGGAGTGGTTCCCGTAAGGGGGTTGCTTCATACGAAATGGAATGGTTTCCCGTAAGGTGAAGTATGGTTTACCTTTGGCAAGTAGACCACCTCTACACCAATGAGGGGATTTCATCGGGATTCCAAGTTATAGCTCGCTTGGTCTTACGCATGTCAGTTGAGGTCACATCCCTGTTATATATGAGCATCATTTCATTCATGCATCATGAATTTCATGTCATCTTGTATATTCCTCCCTTGATTATATGATTCCTTCTATATTATGTGCCCTTGTCATCTAACACTTGACTGCGGGTTTAATAAGTCATATGTATTGCATGCCCGCATACTTCGTACATTCAAACGTACTAATGCATACTCTATGCCTATATGATTTTTACCATGTAGAGGTCGAGCACTACCATTATCAACCGTTTGACGAGTAGTCCGATCTGGAAAGAGTATTTGTGGTGAGTCCCATCCTCCAAGGACAAGTCACCTTCCCTCTACCTATGCTACTCTAATTCCTTTCTTATTTGAGGGTGAGCGCAGGGCATGTCGTGGCCCCCGTTCCATCTTGATTAGATGCATTGTTGGACATCTTGTAGACTCTCATGGATCTTTATGCTATGCATGGTATTTGGCTTATGTCATGTAGATTGATTATGAAATCCCATATTTGTTTATATGCATGTTTGGTATGGAAATGTGAAAAGATCCTAAGCCCCGTATTGCCCCAATAGAGTGAGACATATTTACCCGCCCCTTAGTTCCTATGTGCTATATGTTATGTATATCCATGTGAACCCTTTCCCCTTTGACATCCCCATAGTGTGAGTACTACTTTTCCACCCCTTAGAATTATGTGTTTACTATTTGACTGTACTTCTGAACCGATGATGTGGATTTGGATACTTGAGGCTTGTTTGGGGACTCTGGGTTCCCTTTCGTCATGCCACTTCTAGGCCCTATACACGGGTCGTGACATATATGGTTTGAAATTTTATATAATATTCTATAACTTTTACTTTAGAGGCAATAATTAATATAAGAACTTTAAAGAACAAGTTACATCCCACGGGCAAGAGTTGTCACAGTCTTTTTTGTGTTTTGATTTATGAGATACTCTATAACTCTTATCTTAGTGGCAAGACTTAGACTAAGAACTTTATAAATTCTGTCTAATGGGCAAGACTTGACACTATTCCATGGTCTATAACCCTTGTCTCTTAGCCTGAGGACTTTAAACAACAAGTTAAGTCTTAAGGGCAAGGTTTGACACTATCACATTATGTCTTGATTTATTAGATGCTTTATAACTCTTGTCGTAGAGGCAAGCCTTAGACCAAGAACTTCACAACTTAAGCCTATTGGTAAGACTTGATAATTATATTGTATCTTGATTTATCATATAGATAACTCTTGCCTCTTAGTACAAAGACTTTAAACAAGAAGTTAAGCCCCATAGGCAAGACTTGAAATGTCACATTGTATTTTGATTCATGAGATACTCAATAACTATTGCCCTAAAGGTAAGACTTGTTAGTCTAAGGACTTCTAAATAACAAGTCAAGCCTTATGGCCAAGATTTGACAATACTACATTACGCATTTGTCATGATCCAAGCGTAGGACCTAGTTGTAACACGGCGAGTGAGGGACCCACAGAAACCTCACCTCTCCCAAGCTATCTTAGCATACATCAGGCAAAACATCTTAGTCCAAACATACCAACTATGTATAACTTAGCGGGGGCCTAAGCATGGTCTCGGTTCTCCTTAAATAGAAAAGACATGAAAATAAGATAGATAGTCAAAGTCCCAAGACATCAAGTCTAAAATATACGATCGTCCAAAAGATACAAGGCATGATGAAAAAAGGGTGAAGTTCCCAAATTAAGGGCTCACCAATACTACTAATCTTGGTCGTCAATAAGCTAGCTACATGCCTTTGGAGGAGGTGGAGCGTCAATCCCTACATGGTGACATCATGTAGATAAAATATGTGCTAGTACGTTGGAATTTACTTAGTATGTGAGATGCAACTACAAACATGAAATTGTAATGCCATCATTCAATATGCTTAAGCATAAATAAATATGAAGTAGAATCAATGCATCATATGAAATACATGTGATGGAACGAAGACATCAAATCTTACACTTTATGAGAATGGACCTTAATTGACATACAAGACCATATGAGCCACTATACATGAAATCCGACATACCCTCCTACGTTGGACCGGGGAGACCACTTGCACGGTAGAACTCCATCACTTAAGCATGCATCTTTCTTTAACATAAATGGCCTACGTGGATTCACTAGCCTTGCCTACAAGGGTTCCAATGGTGTCACATAGCTAATAGGGCAAGGGGTTGCTACTAGGGTTCCCTTACCGAACCCCGCCTCAATACCTCATTCGGTGCTAAGTCAACCTCATGGAATACTTAAAAGCATACACATAGTCATATAATGTAACTTAGAATCATAAATAGCAATTTCATTAGAGTAGCTCGAACATCAGAAACCACCAAATGAGAATTGGCCTTTCATGTTTGGGTCAATCATAAACATCTTTCAAGGACAACATCAACATTTTTATATCTTTTGACAAATTTAATATCTTTAAATCTTTCTTTTATGCCCGCATGATCAACATGTACCATCAAAATTATCTCTGAACTTAGAACTTGAAAACACCAGAATGAATGGAATAATGCATGGACATGGTAAAATATCCAACTTTAAAACAAGCATTAAACAACCCACACATCATTAATGAAACCCTAGTTATTGGAGTCATAAACATCAACTTAATATTCATAAAAAAATGATAAAGCAATACGTTACATAATTGGAGGTAAAATATATAAAGATGCATCATAAAAATGTCATTAAAGTCAAATGCATGTGATGTGTTATCAAAATACAACACTTTTTAATGTTTAAAACATGGAATTTGTGTGTTGTTAAAGCGATGTTAGTGGGTTTGATGTGTTTTTATTTTTATTTTTCAAGGATATAGGATTTGGCATGATTTTGGACTACGTGTAAGATGCTGAAGTTTTTGAGTCTGATATGGGGGCTAAGGAACCTCAAAATGACATAGTTTTAAGCCTAGGGTACACAAAATGGACAAAAATGCCCTTCATTAAAACTATTGGATCACGATCCACGACCCTGATTATGGGCTGTAGATCAAACCATGAGTCATGATTTGAATCATCCTATTCTTTTTTTTCCAATATTCAGATATTGGTTGTCAAGGGACGCATCTACGACTCGTAGATCGATCTACAGGTTGTAGAACCCTTTGTATTTTCCTCCCATACTTAGTCAATTTCCCATTCTTCAAGACCCTAACCATGATACTGAACTACGGTTCATAATCAGGACCACGAGTCATCCTTTTGTTCATGGTTTCAACTTCATAGACCCACATTTCCTATCAGCTCAAGGCTTCAATCCACGACACATTTCTACGAGCCTGATCGACGACTCGTGGATCCAACCATAGGCCATAAATTGAGCTCGTACATTTCCTCTACAACTTTTTCAGCTCCAATTTTTCGCACTTTTAGCCTTCTAACTTGCGGGTCCTTACAATATCTCCATTTTGGGAACATTCATCCCCAAAATGTATTAAATGTAGGCTCTATAAGTTAACTAGGCAGCTACCAACCCAACAAGAATGCAAAACTGTAATCTAAACATCTTTTCATGAAATTTTCAAAAACCATACTTAAACATATCTCAAAATAGTCCATAAACATATAAATATGCATATGCAACTTAAGAAAACTGAAATACAAGGAATTTGAGGTCTTAGGTTAAAATAAGTTAAAACATTAGGCTGGAGTAGAGTAGAAAAGATAGGGATAACGCTTCATCATGTCCGCTTTGGCTTCCCACATTGCACCTTCAACTTGTTTATTCCTCCAAAGACTTTAACGGATGCAACTTCCTTGTTTCCCCAACCTCTTTACTTATCGGTCTAGAATCTTAATCGAAACATCTTCATTAGTCAAATTCTCTTCAATGGTCACATCTTCTAATGAAACTACGTAGTTTGGATCACCCACAAAATTTTTAAACATTGATACATCGAATATTGGTGAACCATGTTCATCTTTATTGGCAATTCCAACTCATAAGCCACCTTACCAACTCTTCTCACAATCTTATGAGGCCCTACATACCTAGGTCTTAACTTCCCTTTCTAGCCAAACCAAACGACACCCTTCACTGGAGACACTTTCAAATAGACCCAATCAGCAACATCGAGCTCAAGGTCTCTTCTTCTTACATCAGAGTAGGAATTTTGCCAACTTTGAGCCGTTTTCAATTTCTCTCTTATGAGTCTCACTTTTTCCATAGAATCCATGACTAAGTTAGGCCCCAACAAAGTCATTTCACCTACTTCAAACTATCTGATTGATGATCTACACTGTCTACATATAGAGCTCCCAATGGTTCCATCTCGATGCTTGAACGAAAGCTATTTTTGTAGGCAAACTCAATGAGAGGTAAGTGATTATCCTAAATTCACTTGTATTCCAATAAGCTCTCAACATATCCTCTAATTTTTGAATTGTTCTTTCGGCTTACATATCAGTTTGAGGATGAAAGGTCGTGCTCAACTTCACCTTAGTACTAAGGCTCCTTTAAATTACTTCAAAAAGTGAGGTAAATTGAGTTCCATAATATGATATGATGGACAATGGAGTCCAATGCAACCTCATTAAATCTCAAATATATAATTTATCATAGTCCTCAGCACTATGTGTTGTCTAGACCAGTACGAAATGAGCCGAATTTGTCATTTTATCCACTAACACCTATATAGAGTCAAAGTGCTTCTTGGTCCTAGGCAAACCGACCACAAAGTCCATGTTGATCTCCTCCCACTTCCAAGTGAGGATTTTAATGTCTTGAGCTAGGCCGTCGGGCCTTTGATGTTCGACCTTGACTTGTTGACAATTAGAGCATTTGAACACAAAATTCACAATGTTCTTCTTCATTCAATTCCACTAACAAATCTCCCTTAAGTCCATATACATCTTTGTGGAACCAGGCTGAATAGAATTGGAGGAACTATGATCTTCATGCCATATCAACTTTCTGAATTCACCAACATTCGGCACACATAGTATCCCTTAGTAACGAAGTACGTCATCTCTTCCTTACAAGAAGACATCTATTTTTCCTTCTTTCACCAAGGCCTTCAATTCAACCAAGCCAGGTCAAGGTATTACTTAGACTTGGCATCCTCAATCAATAAAGACTTAGAGCCATTTAGTACCATCATACCGCCAGTACCAACATCATTCAACTTTACTCCTAAGATATGGACCTCTTTTGCCAACTCCCTTTCTCCATCATCTTCTAAATGAGATGCACTACCAATGGACACCCTACTAAGTGTATCGACTACCATATTAGCATTACCCGAGTGATGCTTCCCACTCATGTCATAATTCTTGAGGAGCTCTAACCACCTTCGTTGCCTTAAATTAAGGTCCTTTTGAGTGAATACATGTTGGAGGATTTTGTGATCGGTGAAAATATCCACATGAATCCCATACAAGTAGTGACGCCATATTTTCAATGTAAACACCATGGTTGTAAGCTTAAGATCATATGTTGGATAATTCTTTTCATACACCTTTAGTTGCCTTGAGGCATAGGCAATAACTTTACCATGTTGCATTAACACACAACTCAACCCAATTCTTGAGGCATCACAATAAACACTAAACCCATCAGTTCCCTTTGGCAAGTTCAAGATTGGAGCCGAAGTCAGCCGATCCTTCAAGGTTTGAAAACTTTTTTCACACTCATCCATCCATAAAAACTTTACCTTCTTTTGAGTCGACCTAGTCAATGGAGACAAATTGAAGGAGAAACCTTCAATGAACCTCCTATAATATCTGACTAGGCCCAAGAAACTCCTAATGTCCATAAGAGTTAATGTCCTAGGCTAATTTCTCATTACCTCATCTTCTTAGGATCAACTTTGATCCTATCACCCAATACCACATGCCCAAGGAAGGCAACTTCCTTTAACCAAAATTAGTATTTATCAAACTTAGGAAATAGTCTTTCTTCCCTCAAGGTTTGCAACACCACCTTCAAATGCTCTTTGTATTCTTTTTTACTTTGGGAATATATTAGAATATCATCAAGAACACCACAATGAACATATCAAGGTAGATCTTGAATTCTTTATTTATAAGGTCCATAAAGATTGCCAGTTCATTGGTTAAGCCGAAAGATATCACCACAAATTTAAAATGCCCATACCTTGTTTAGAAAGCCCTTTTAGGAATGTCACTCTTCCTTATCCTTAGTTGGTGATACCTGCACCACAAGTCAATCTTTGAAAAGTGATTGGCTCTTTGCAATTGGTCAAATAAGTCATCTATCCTTGGGAGTGGATACTTGTTCTTAATGGTGACCTTGTTGAGTTGTCGGTAGTCTATGCATATTTGGAGTGACCCATCTTTCTTCCTCACAAACAATACTAGGATACCTACTTGGTCTAATGAATCCCTTCTCCAAAAGACCCCTCAATTTCCCTTTTAACTTCTTCAACTCCGCCAAAGCCATTCTGTAGAGAGGGATGGAGATAGGTTGAGTGTCGGGAAAGAGGTCTATACCAAAATCTATTTCCATTCTGGGAAGGATACCGGGTAACTCTTCCAGAAAGACATCGGAGAACTCAATAACAATGGTGACTCACTCAAGAGAGGGGACTTTAGAAGTGACATTTGTAATCCTCATTAGGTGATATATACACCCTTTAGAGATCATTTTTCGGGCTCTTAGATAAGAGACAAACTGACGCCTATATGAGGAACTACTACCCTCTCACTCAAGAATGGACTCATTTAGGAATTAGAATTTGACTCTACAAGTTCGATAATCTATAGAAGAATAGAAAGGAAGCAACCGATCCATCCCAAGTGTGACATCAAAATCAACCATAGAGAGTTCTACCTAGTCACAAGGAATGACTTTATGCAAAATAGACATGGGACAATTTCTATAGACCCTTTGTGCAACAATAGACTCTCTTACAAGAGTACAAACTTCAAAAAGCTCATTTAGGACTTTGGGATATGCATGAAATCTATTTGCATAGACTTGGGCTATAAAAGAAAATTTTGCCTCCGAATTTGACAATGCATATGCATCAAAATCATGAGCTTTTAACATTTCGATAACCATATTAAGAGCTTCTTCTACTTCTTGGTGGCTATGAAGAGCATAAAACCTATTTGTCCTTGGGGCACCTTGATCTTGTCCACCTTGGCCTTGGGACTTAGTACCACCACTCCTATAATCACTATAAGAAAAACAGTCTCTAAGGAAGAGACATGTGATCCCTATAAGGTCAAATCTGGTCCCAAATGAGCAATTTGAGACAAAAAATATTTGGTCGTCATTGGTCCTAGATGCTTCATTCGCATCTGGTCAATAAGGATGACATGAAAAAGCTGGTCCCTGAATGGTTGTGCAACGGGAAAAGTTTTTGGCCATTATATACTTTTAGATAGACCATTGATATCTTGGTATTTTGGCTGTTAAACCTTTTTTATGACCTTCCAAAATCTGGTCCTAGTAAACTTTAGAAATGAGTGTGATTTGGTCCTAAAATAACATTAGAGACCATGCAGAATGTGCTCTTAGAATAACATCAGTGACCATATCAAACTAGTCCTAGAATAGCTCAATAGACGAACAATAGCCTAGTCCTAAAATAGCTTTATAGACGAGCAACAATTCTTATCCTAAATGGCCTTTAGAGACGATCAATAATTATGGTCTCTAATTGACCACAAGTAATCCTAAAGCCATTGATATCATAACTAGAATCTAAATTCGTCAACAAATACAAAAGTACTACTAAAGATCTTGGTACAAAAATTACAGCGAGGGGGCAAGAAGATAGACAAAGAGTGTGATTGATTATAATAAATTTGTTAACAACATGCCATGTTGATAGCTTCAATTTGCTAAACAAAAAAACTTAGATAGCATCCAAAGTTTTTCATAACATTCATAGAAAACTAATAACGAGTTAGTGCATCCTCCATACATTTATCTTCACAGGAAAAATGAACAAAAGCAAGCTAGAAAACTTAAAGTTTCAATCCTGTCAAGTGATATTAAAACATTGCTATAAGCTGCAAAAAATAAGAAAAACCAGTTAGACAAATGTTCAGATACATTAACCAAGAATATAAAAAATATTTTGAAAAACCAAAACTAACTAACATTTGGTAGAAAATAGAAATAACTGGACTAAATGAATAGTTTAAGAGATGAGCTGGATTAACAACAACTAAGTAGAAACATTAAAATAAAGAAGTTGACCAACAACATTTGTAGCAGTGCAGAAGTTTTAAAAATAAAAATTGTGTCATTATGCAACAGAGACAACATTGATGTAACAACCCAACCTAGGGCCTAGTGATCACATGACAAATGAGATACCTGTGGGCTCCTCACCCAAGCCATATTTAATATCTCAAGCATTCATAGGCATATAACTTAAACATTTGCGAAAGTGAAACGGAAAAAGGAACTATGGGGTAATATATGACAATGAAGCAACATCAAAAAGAAAACATACATACTTATCCGTAAAGCATACCGACTAAACCATGGATGGATAGAACCAGTAACGGTCGGTTTTCATCAAATATGAAAGACTTTAAACATAAATAACATAGAATGTAAAAGCCTCAAAAGGCCAACATATATATCAATGTCTAAAGTATATAGCAAGAATGAAAATGGTAGAGACCCAAACTAAGGGCTCACCACAAAGGTACTAGTCTCGAACGCTTGAAAACTAGCCATGAGTTGGCGAATAAACACCTGTCCCTACATGGTTATATTATGCAGGCGAAATATGCATTAGTACTTTTGGAATGTATTAAGTATGTGACATGCAATGCAAACATGAATTGTAATCCCATCATTCCTATATTATGTATGTATGTATGTATGTATGTATGTATGTATGTATGTATGTATGTATGTATGTATATATGTATATTTATAAGACATTGAAGGTACATAGACATGAGCTTAAGCATGCACAAGGAATATCACTCAATATGAATGAAAATCAAGGCATAAAAGATCATATGTAATGGAACCATATCATAGAGTTATAAATTTTTAGGAGTGGACCATAACTGATATATAAGACTATGTATCTACCACATGGAATCCAACATAACCCGCTACGTTGGCACAAGATGACCACTTTTCAGGTGGAACTCCGTCACTTCACACGCATCTTTATATAATATAAATAGCCTACGTGGATCCATTAGCCAAGCCTACAAGGGCTCCTATGGTGGCACATAGTTAATGGGACAAAGGATTGCTTCTAGGATTCCCTTATCAAACCCCACCACTATGCCTCATTAGGTGCTAAGTGTTCCCATAAAATCTTTAAAACATATACTTTATCAATTCATGACACTTTTGAATGATAAGTAGCAAGTCATGGGAATAGCTCGAACTTAAGGAACCACCAAGTGAGTATTGTCCTTTCATCTTGGGGACCTTCTTAAACATCATTAGAGCAATTGCCAATATGCTTATATCTTTGAAAAATCACCTTTTCAAAACTTCTCCTTAAAGCCCTACTCATCATTATATCATATAAAACTTACTTGAAACGTAGTGGGCTAACTTCTTAGGTTGAAACATTCATAAATCATGAAATCATGGAAATACATGCTTATTCAAAACATGGTAAACAACCCACACTTCAATACTTAAATCCACATCATTGGGATCATCATCATTAACTTGAAAACATGTAAATACTTAGTAAAATATCATAGGATATCATTGAGATTGTTTAATAACATAAAATATCATGAAGTTATCATTACCATGCATGGTAACTTGAAGGAACTTAAAGAAAAGGTAAGAAGACATTATATAGGATTTCATGGGTGAAAATAGACCAAAAAATCAAACTCACATACCTTGGTAAGCTTTAGGAAGAGGGAATTTGTTTTTGAAGAAAGAACCCCTTAAAACCCTAGCCTCCTTAGCTTGTTCTTATTCTCTATGGAGTATTTCTTGCCTTATGAATTTTTGAGGAATTGAAGAATGAAAGAAAGGATGAGGGTTCTAGGGATTTAAGGTTTGATTTAGGCCTAAAAGATCACTAAAATGGCATAGTTTAGGATTAGAATTGGTGGAAATGACAAAATTGCTCTTCATTAAAACTGTCGGATCCCATTTACGAGAACCCGATTACGGGTCGTGGTTTGAACCACGGACTGTAGTCCTAGTCATCCTAATATCCTTTTCCAATCTTTTGAAACTTTTTTGTTAATCCAAACCATGAGACCCCACTTACGGGTCGTCCCATGACTTATGGGTCGTGGTTAGACTCATAGAGTCCTTCCACACTTAATTTCCACTTCTTTTGCCCCTTTCTGTGAAAATGAACGACAGGCCGTGGGACAGTCTATAGACCATATTGTTAATCCTAAACCACCTTCTAGGAACTCCAAATTTCCTTCATGTCTTGTACCCTCACCTACGACCCTTCCAATAGGCCGTGCATTGACCTATAGACCGTCAATGGCTTCATGGGTTACCCCACACTTGAAAACTTTTTCCCTTTCCTGATGTTCATACACGATCTAAACCTACTACTCATGGTTCCATCTAGGGGCTGTGGACTCGACCTCGTAAGTTGACTCTGGTCATTTTTTAGTCCAACTTTTCTGTACTTTTAGGCTTCTAAACTGAGGGTCGTTACAATATCTCCCCCTTGGGAACATTCATCCCCGAATGTACTTAAAGGCGGGCTCTAATGAGTTAATCATCATCTAATAACTGAGTATGCATGCAAAAATGCAAGTTAAATATCATCTCATGAAATTTTCAAAATCTACATTCAAGACATGTCTTAAATCAGTCCATAAACATGAAAATGCATGCATGCGTCATGCAAAAATTAAAATGCAAGGAATTTATGAGATTTTAAGGAAGAATATCTTAATACCTTAGGCTTAAGTAGAGTGGAGTAGATATGGGTAACACTTTACCATATCCGCTTTTGCTTCCCATGTGGCTCTCTCAACTTGATGATTTCTTCAAAGCACTTTAACAAATGTAACTTCCTTGTTCCTTATCCTTTTCACTTGACGGTCTAGAATCTCAAGCGGTACTTCTTTATAACTTAAGTTCTATTTAATGTTCACATATTCCAAGGGAAATATGGAGTTTGGGTCACCTATGAACTTTCTGATGTTTTTTCAAAATATAACACTTTTTTATGTTTCAAACTTGGAATTTTGTGTGTTCTCAATGCGATGTTAGTTGGTTTTTATGTGTTTTTGTGTTTTATTTGCAGGATTCTAGGGTTGGCCTTGATTTTGGGAAGAAAGTGCAGAAGTTGTTGATTTTGGTGATATAGAGACCCTTTACGGGACATAGTGCACTCTGAGAATCGTGAATGAGGTTTCATGGACAATTCCAATAAGGGGTTGATAGTTTGAAGTTTTTTCTACGAACATGCAGATGGGTCATGAATTACTTTATGAGTCATAGACAATGTTTCGTGCCCTGAGGATCATAGAAGAAGGACTTTTTGAATATTTATCAAACGAAACCCCCTAAGGGCCGTAGAACAATTTATGGATCATAGAGGGGTATCGTAGATCTCAAGTTCAATTTTCCAGAATATAGTTTGAGACCCTCATTACGAGTCATGGAATGGAATACGACCCGTAAAGCTATGCGTGAGGCCTGACGACTCAGCTATCCTATTTTGTTTAGGACTTGTATTTCAAATATTATAAATAGGTTTTTAGGTTATTTTTCATTAAGTTTAGAGAGAGCTCGAAAGTTAGGGAGAAAAAACAGTGAGATTGAGGAGAGAAAACATTGGAGAGCTTTGAGAAAACACTTGTACTTTGATTTGATCTTTTAATCTTGTGATTCTCATTTAAGCTTGTATTCTTTTGTTCTTAATTCAATTGTGTAAGGACTCTATTATGTTATTCCAATTCATAAGTCTTGCATCTACCCAAATCATGAGTAGCTAAATCCAAACCAGGGTTGTGGGAATCATGAAGAACTAACAAGGTAAAATTGGATAATTCATAATTCTTGGAAAGTGCGCATGCATGTATTAACTAACTCTCTTCATTTTGCATGTTCTCTGATGGTGGCCAACATTAGAACCCACCTAGTGTTACTGACTAGACCAAGGTAGTAATAAATAGAAAAAAGATTAATTAGCATGATTTGATTGATGTGTTCTCATCTAATCAATCAAACTGGGCCAAGGGGAGGTTGTACTGGGACTAATAGGTTAGGCTTAGTAATGCACACTACAGAGATGGGCCAAGTCACATAGTGAAATTTGCCTCTCGCCTGGACCAATGGGTTTGGTGAACTTAATTTACTGTCCTACACGCTATACACTAGAAAAGAATTAGGCTATCCAGTCATACTAAGTTAGGGAATCATGGGGAACACAAAACCCTAGTTTCTCTCCATATTGATTAAACTCTTGTGTTAGTTAGGTTTACTTTTCTACTGATAATGGCAAACACCCCTTTTGGGGAAGTAAGCTGGTTAATCACTCAAATTGTATTAATTGAATTCTCCTAAGTCTATGTATTCCCTGTGGGTTCGACCTTAACCTTGGTTAGATTCTATTTTTTGACAACGACTGTTTTATCCTAAAAAGGAGGTGTAACTTGGGTGACATCAAGATTTTGGCGCAGTTGCCGAGGAATACGGATAGACTTGGTTAATTCAAGTGATTTGAGTATTAATCCTTTTTTCCCTCATTTCATGTTTTCTGTTAATTTTGTTCTTTTTCAGGGTGTAAGTGTAGTGTATGCCTAACACGCGAAGTTGAGGCAGACCCTTGACTCTGTCTAACCTTGAGATCCACAGAACATTGAGAAGAATGACCCAAGATAACGCCAAGAATGCGGCTAATGCATATCTCAACAAGAATGAGAATGAGAATGCTGACAATGAGATCCTACCTCCTCTTGAAGATATTTCTACATAGCCACTAGATTTTAATGCCAATTCTTATCAGTAGAATCAATACAAGATGAATCCTATGGCTATCTGAGGACTTACCATAAGAAGATCCTCATAGCCATCTACACAATGTTGTATTTGTCTGCAAGAGTGTGATGGGAACACAAAATTTGTCTATGGATGTTGTGGGACTTCGTCTCTTCCCATTATCTCTTACAAGCAGTGCAACACTATGGCTATCTCAGCTCCCACAAAGTATGATCACCAGTTGGGCTGAATTGCAGAAGGCCTTTTCGGAGATGTACTTCTCGAGATTGAAGAAGCTCAAGTTAAAAGATCAAATCAACAACTTTGAGCAACTTCTTGGTGGCTCGGTCAGTACTACATGGGATCAGTTCATTAAATACTTGAGGAGTGTCCCGAACCACAATATTGTCGATGATGCTTTGGTGGAGACATTTTACCGTGCCCTTGATGAAAATAATCACACTTGTACTGATACTATTATTGGGGGCATGTTTTTAGATCAACCATTTGCAAGCATCACCGAAAAAATGGAGTGAGTGGTCAAGACCAATCGTGCATGGGGGCAAAGGGACAGAGCATCTACCAAAAATTTGTGCGTTGTCAGTGTTGGTTCGAACCAAGCTAAGATAAATAAAGAGATTATGCAAGAGCCTGCCCGAATTCCCACAAGCATGGAGGTGATGATGAAACAGAATCAGGAGCGCGTCAATGCAGTGGTTTATTAGCCTCCACATGCACCCATGTATAATTATCCCTACTATGAGGAGGACACTTATTTTATTGCTGATCAGATGGGGGGTTTCCGGAACAACACCCAAGGGTCCAATTCGGACTATTAGCACCAAGGTCAAGGAAACCAAGGTCGGAACTTCAACAGAGATGGAGCTTTCAAGGATAAGCCCAGAGGATACTATGACCAGAATAGGGGCCAAGATAGAGAAGCAGATTAGGGTCGTAGAGATGGTTGCAGGAATGGTCCATATATGCCACCACATAATGGTGACACAGGTGCGAATAGCTCACGAATTAAGGAGATATTTGATTGCCTGTTGAAGAAAGTTGAGACATAGAATGAGACTCTAAGGGGGATGAAATCTAAAATCTCTAGTATTAACCAGAAAATCGAGTCTTATTTTGTTGCTATTAAACTACTTGAGAAACAATTCAGTTAAGTGTCGACTCAACTCAATCAGCGTTAGAGGGGTACACTGTCAAGCAACACAGTTCAGAACCCTAAGAATGAAGGCCAGTGCATGGCGGTTACTACTCGTGGTGGCAAGAGCACCATTGAGCCTCCCATGCAGTTGATGAGGATGATGTTCGAGAGGAGATAGTTGCAGTCAAGGAAGCGGATACTAGAGATGATCGTGGCAAGGATAGGGTGAGGGAAGCTGCTTGCGCCATTGAAGTTGAAGCCCATTCCCAAGCCTCCTCCACCCTTCCCTCAAAAAATCAAAAAGAGGGAGGAGGAAGGCAAGTTCAAGCACTTTCTCTCCATGCTGAAACAACTCTCTATCAACATCCCTCTCATCGAGTCTTTGACAAAGATGTCACAGTATGCAAAGTACATGAAGGATACGATTACAAAGAAATGCACCATGAGTCAGGAGCTTTCCTAAGAGCTTCAGTATTGTAGTGTAATTGCTACGAGGTCTTTGGTCCAAAAGTGAGAAGATCTCGATGCTTTTACCATACCCTGCACCATTGGAGATGTGGAGTTCTCAAGGGCATTATGTGGTCTAGGTGCCAGCATTAATTTGATTCCCCCAGCGATCTTCAAGAAGTTAGGATTATGTGCCCTTGTCATCTAATGTTGAAATGCAGGTTTGGTAAGTCATATGCATTGCATACCCGCATACTTAGTACATTCAAACATACTAATGCATACGCTATGCCTACATGATTTTACCATGTAGGGGCCGAGCACTTTGATTACTTATCGGTTGACGAATAGTCCAATCCAGGAGTATACTGTGGTGAGTCTCATCTTCCAAGGACGAGCCAACAACCTTTCTTTTATGTTATTTCAGGACGTTCTTCTCTATTTAAGGGTGAACCCGAAACTTGTCCCGGCCCCCGTTCCGTTTGACTAAAGGCATTTGTTGGACATTATGTAGACTCTTATAAAACCCTTTTGTTATGACTAGTATCTTGCTTATGTATTCTTAGAGTGATACATGAGAAATACTATTTGACTATCTGTATGTTTTTGTGTGGAAATGTGGGAGGTCCCTAACCCCGGTTTGTCCTATAGCATGAGTCCTATTTCCCCATCTCTAGAACTATGTGTTGTTATTTGAATGCTATTCTTGAACTGATGATGTGGATATAGATACTTGAGGCTTGTTTGGGACTCTCGGGTTCCTATTTCACCGTGTCACATCTAGGCCCTAACCCCGGTCGTGACAATAATATGGTCACCCACCTCAAGGAAGGTCAGTTTAGCTGGACAATTCATGCATCTTCCACAAAGTACCGGTATCATCCCTATTAGCTAACTTTTCATCTGACGAAAAAGAGAAATTGGCCTTGTGAAATTCACATCTTTGACTAATATACATGGGCATCTAAGAGAATTTTTTATTCAACCCAAGAAGAATCAATTCAGCAGTCCATACCAAGTAGATTTAGGAGTGGTTAGTAGTGAATGCTCGAGAGCAAAGGTGCGAAGCAGACTTGGCTTAACTTCATTTCAGTTCCCTGGAAATGATGGAATAAGCTTTTATTAGAAAAATAATAGATACAAATATACATTATATTTTTATTTTTATTAGAATATTAGACTAGATTCATTTAATAAAGTGAATAAAATAATATAAATCACATAAGTCATCAATTTAACTGTCATTCGTGAGTGTTTGGGTCGTTTTGATTGAAAAAATTATTGGAAAAAGTACACAAAATAGACCTAATTTGAAATTATTAACCCTTAATAGAACCAATTTAAACTATTTACCCTTAGTGGACCCATGACCCAAATTATTTACCTTTTTACCCACTTATCACTTTTTATTTCACGCCTAACATCATGCTAACATAAGTATAAATACTATGAAATGCACTCCGGTAGTATATACATGCCATACTGGTATTATATAGAATGAGCTCTATCCTTTGTGATACTCTGGCGGAATGTTGATACCCAATTAGTATCATGTAGGATTTCTTTTTAAGAAATAAATAAGAAAAAAAATAAAAAAGTATCAAACTCTAAATTAGTAGAAAATATATTTGTTATGATGCTCCATCGGTATATTTATACCATATCGGTTTCGTATAGGACTAGAAAATTATCAAAGTTATAAAATTACTTATTAAACTCTAAATTAATAAAAAATATATCCTTATGATACTCCATCGGTATATTGATATCCTATTAGTATCATATAATTTTGAGCTCTTCTGTTAATAAATAAAATAATTAAGAGAAAATTATTAAATTTACAGAACTATTTATTAAAATTTAATTAATAGAGAATATATTATCTGTGATACTCAATTTGTATACTATATCAGTATCATATAGGACTGAGTTTAATCATCTGTGATACCATATTGGTATATGTATACCCTATTGGTATATCATACAAGCAAGTATTGATGTTAACATGATGTCAGTGCGCGAATTTTAATATTAGGGGGGCAAATTTTAATAGTATAGAGGTATAAAATATAAAAAGGTATATGAATGTAAATAGTTTGTTTTAAATGGGTACAAACTTAGTTTTCCCAAAATTATTGGGCTACAACGGTTGTCGGTTTATGGTTTGGACCGTATATAGGATATCTTACACAAATGTACTTTGTAGCAAAATAATCTAGTAAAACGACACACACACATATATATGTATGTATATGTATATATATATATATATGTATGTATGTATATGTATATATAGTGTATAGTTGCTTATATATGATAATAGATATGTATAAATTATGTATATACATAACTATACTCTATTATACAATATTTATATATTTTTATATAAAGTATCTATATTGTATGAATAGTGTATAAATGATATGTAAGTAATGTAAATGGCCTTGATTTTAATATCAATTAATTGGTATGACAAACTTATTGGAATTAATATTATTAAAAGAATCAAATTTTAATAGTGATAAGTAATAAAAGTGACGAAATTATCGATCTCTTTTTTCAAATTACAAGGTCAAATCCATGTGCACCTATGGCAGGAAAATCCTCCCGTACCCCATGATAATAAACTCACCTATGTCGATGTAGAAACTAACTCTACATTCATTGAAATATTAGATTTTCAAATCTTGTTCCAAAATTTCCTTTCTTTTTAGCTCATGTGATATTTGCTTTAAGTATAAATTATCTAATGAGAACCTTGATACTTTGATTTCAATAACCAACATCAATGATTGTGCATGGAGTCATTGTTGACATTTGACTCTCCTTCAATTGAATAAGTACACCGTCCATACTTGCTATATTTGTTGCTTAATTCTTGTGCTTAATTTGTCTACCTTAATCATAGTAATAATTTACTCTTGCCCATATGATTTTTTGGGATGAGAGAAAGAGAAGAAACATACCTTCACTCATAGTCATAGAAGAAACATACCTTCACTCATAGTCATTCACCACTGACATCAGCATACCAAGCAATATAATGGATACGAATTTTAATGATAAAGAAAGGTAAGAATATATAATCAAGCTATTTTAGGTTAATTATGATTGACGATTGGTTGATCAGTTTAATTTAATTTACCAAATGCAACCTTTTTTCAAACAATTGAAGACCCTGAGGCTCTTGAAGATCCATTTGCGACAGCCCAAATGCATGGATGAGCCCGCTATGTCTTAAGATTGTGATAGGTCAATAACATGTTTAAATAATAAATTAATTTTTAATATTTTTCGATAAACGCAATAGAAAGTGATAATAAGTGTTATACTTTGTGAGGAAATTATCTTTTTCTTTTTAAAATCATTATAAAATGAATAATAATCTATAACTTATTTAAGTTGTCATAACTAACATTAAAAAAGTACTCAATCTAATACGAAAACATTGAATTATATAATAAATATGTGTTGGATAGAAAATATTTCACATCTTTTAGTTATATGTATTAGCCTCGTATCAAAAAGTCGTCAACATCAAGCATATTTCATTTGGGATGGATGTATATAATTAAATGGTATGACATATTTTATGTGGTTAATATAACAATGTAATAGACATTTGCAAAGACCCGCATAAAGTTTTTTCAAAATTTAAAGGAACAATTAAACTATATATTTATTGGAGTTGATAAATTTGTCCTTGATCATCTACTTCTTCACTTTTCTACATAATAGAAATTTAAACATTATATTATAAGAAAAAAGAGTTTGGAACGATATTTTATTCTTCATTTTTTAATTTTTGCTATTTTTATAAACTATTGAATAATTATCAGATAACGTTATCATTATACAAATAGTAACTTAGTGTGATGATTAAAATTTTAAGATTTATATAAAATGATATCAATTGCAAATAATATAATAAACATTTGATTGTTAATTTATATAAATTATATGCATCGTCAATTTTGTTTTAAGAAAACAAATTAATCTTCTTCGTCTAATATAATCCATAAACAATACAAGTGGAATGATCTCTCAAACAATTTTAGAACCCTATTTCAATTTATTTTATCTGATTTTGTCTTGAAAGAGTTTTAAAAAAATAATGAATTTTTTTGAATAGTGTGACTTTAAACTAAGAAAAATGTACCTAAATGTCATGTAATCTTGTCACACGGAAAGTTAAATTAAAGAATTGACAAAAAGGAAAAAAAGACATTCTTTTTGAAATTGATAAATAAAATAAGCCAAATAGATTAAAATGAAAGGAAGTAGAATTTTTATACTCCCTTCATTCTAAAATAATTTTTATGTTTCTGGATTTTTTTCTCAAGAGTCAATTTAACTAATTTTCAAAGTTAAATTTGAATAAATTAATTTAATATCTTAAAGTTAAAATTCAGGATTTTAAAAAATATATAAAAAGTTTTGTCTATTACATTTTTAGCCCAAATCAACATGATGAAAAATATATGTTTATGTGTTGGTCAAATTTTACTTTAAATTTCAAAAGAAATTATAACTAGTATTTTAGAATGAAGTATAATTTTTTTTTGTTGTTTTAAAAATAATAATAAAAATAAATATTTGAGTTATAAAATTACCAATTTTTTTTAATAATTCAAACACTCATAAATTTGTATTGAAAAAACTAACTTGATTTTAAATAGTACAAGCAAAAAATATAGAGAAGTTTATAATTACAAATGGGGTTTACAGAATATGAATGGAGTTGATAGTAATTAAACATTTAAATTTATAAATAAATAATAAAATTGAAATAATACAAAGAGGATGGGTTCACATGTATCACACATGTTTAGACCCGGTTGATGAAAAAATAATAAAGGCTAAATATATAGTATAATTCATATTGCTCATGGAACAATTCTCTATGTCCATGATCATCCTTCCACAGCTCTTCTGTATAATATAAGCAGACTATGATCTGTGCTTAAAAGGCCCTTCTCTATCTGCACATTAGTTACTAAAGCATAACCAATATAGATGGCTTAATGAATTGTTTTTAATTATTATCTTGATTCTTATCTATTTAAAAAATAATCTTAAGAAAATAAACTCGGGAATTCAAATTTACTGCATATGCTAGAATCCATTGTGAGACTTAAAAGTTTTTTTCTTAAAAGATCTTTCCCGCGCTTGTTATTTTTCTTACTAGTTTTGTTGTACGCGGGATCAAAGCGAGAAAAATTAAATTTAATTATGAAATTATAAGAAGATAAATAATTCACTACAAAAGAAATTTTGATAAATTATTTATTTATAAATATCAATCGCTAATTAGAACCCATGGTAAATTAGAATTTTTCTTAGCTATTGTAGGTATTTTCTTGATTTAAATAAGAAAAAAATAGAATTTTATCAAATAAGGAAGATTTAGGAGTCTTTCCATGACCAGAAGTCCTTATTTTATCACTTCTTTCGATATATTTTAAAAGTCAACATTATAAATATAATTAAATAATAATTTAAAGAAAAATGATGAAAAAATGATTTTACCTAAAGCAGAGTCTTTTAATGATCGTGTCAATTTAAAATTTATATATAAATAGTATTTGCTATTAAAATAAATACAATATTCATATAAACAAAATTAAATAAATGATATTAATTTGATACAATAGTTTAAGGGAAAATAGCATAATTGGGCAAACATATAATATGTATTTACGTTATACAACTATAATTTGAAAAAAATACAATTTATAGCTATAGTTAGGATTTTGTTGCTATTTCCCTCTCCTCTCTTTCTCTCGCCTCTCTCCTCTCTCTCTCTCTCTGCAATTTCTTGCAGATATACAATTACAAATATCAGCTGCATATATACAATTATTTTGACAGATATACATATACAATTTGTGCCTCTCCATCCTCGCTCACCTCTCTCCTCCCTCTCCCAATCATGCTTGCCAGATCTACAAATATATATATGTGTGTGTGTGTGTGTAAATTAACTACACATATGCAATGATTTGGTAGATATACACATACAATTTGACAAATATACACATGCAATTCACCTCTCTCCTCCCTCTCTCGATCTTGATCTCGCTCGCCTCTCTCCTCCCGTCCAGGTAACATAGCTGAGGTTATATTGTGTAAATATATAAAATATAACTATCTGACCATATTATGTTTCAAGCCTAGGCTATTTATGAAAATTTTCCATATTTTAATCTATTATGAATGGGCAAGGATGAGAAAATCAAGTCAATTACTTATAATATAAATATTATGTTAATAGTTTATGAATACTTAAAGTAATTTGGTGTAATGATCCTTTAGGTTACCTTAAAATTAGTCCTCTTATTTTCTTGAAATATCCTTCTCGTAAAATTTTAGTGGATACTTTGGATTATTCGATAACTAAGACTAGTCAATTCATGGGTAAATTTGAATAATTAAATTAAGTGGTGGGCTAAATGTCAATTTGTTAAAAATCTTATACCACTTTGTACATGTATTTTTTTTAAAATAAATTAGGGTAATAAATATCACTTTAGTATTTGGTTAAATTAGAAAATAAAAGAAGGAGAGGAGAGGGGTTTGGAATCGGCAAGAACGAAGCAAGGTTGAAGTCGGCGGGAAATTTTCAGCACCAGAGAATTTTCATTGCGGGAGTTGAATTCAAGATTTGGTCTGTTCGGTAGAAGTGTTCGAGTGTAGTTTCGACATTGAGGTAGGTTTGGCTATCCTTCTTTGAGATTGGGATTGAGTTATTGAGTATCCTTATGTTTTAATCTATGGGATGAGATCATATCATGTGTTGGGTTGATAAATATTATTGTATGGCTTCGAGAGCATGTGAATCCTAAATTGAGAATATTGTGAATATGACATGTTGAGAAAGGGAGAAAATTTGTGCTTATTGAGAGGAATGTTGTTTCCATAATTGTGTCTGGCTTGCATACATCCTCATACTACATGTCATGACATTTTGGGAAGTTGGGAATGGTGATTTTTATCATGAGTCCTTGACCACGGGCACTTGGGTGGCAAGGTAGTTGATATATTGTGATTGAGGTATATGGCCTGCGAGGTCCCCATGGGTCCCCTTAGTCTGGGAGCCTTAGCTCGACGGGGGTGTATACGACAGGCTGTGCGACGGTCTTGATACCACCTTGCATTGCATTGCACTGCACGACATTGCATACCATTTTATTTTACTACTTTTGGTTGATTGGGTTGGCTTATGTCAGATTGTATTTTGTTTTGCTTGCGCTATTATATATATTGGCGGCACCGATGCCGGACTGGTTTTCTGTTGCAGGTGGAAGTGTTCCTAGATTATTTCATAGTTTATTCAATTTCTAACTCCCAGTCGGTTAAACCTGCTGGGTACATATTATGTGTACTCACCCCTACTCCTCTCTCCCCTGCAGATTCTTGTCAGGATCATCCACGTGGTAGTTGAATTGCTCGTGCACTTGGTTCATACCAGATCTAGTGGTGAGACTCAGAGCTTCGAGCTTCCATTGGATTCTATCTTAGTTGCTTGGTCTTATTTCTATTCGAAGACTGGAATGCATTTATTTCTTTAGTTAGTTGTTAGATGCTCTTTATACTCGTGACACCAGGTTTTGGGATATTATTTTCTTTTATGTGGTGATTGTTTATTTATTGGATTTGTCTCCTTCTATGGTATCTTTATTATTGGGATTGAAATTAAGTGGTCTTTTAGTCATGACCCCATTTTGGGTCGTGACATTTGGGTTGAATAACTAGGAGTTAAATAATTAATTGCTTAAAATTTGATTTTAAAAAAGACTCCTAAATATAAAAGAAATAGTTTAATATTTTAATGTCATTTTAATTGCTATTTTTCTTTTTAAATTTTCTATATTGCATATTTTTATTAACAAAATATTTGAAATCAAAATTTTAGCTAATTTCAAAGTCTTAAATATTAAATTTTTTTTTTCTTTTTCCTTCATAACATAGGCAACTATTTATAATAGAATAGGTCTAAATGTCGCGGCCCGGTTGTTAGGCCCCAAGCGAACCACTTAGCCTCATCGCATCATTCAATCAAATTAACTCTACTGAACAGCGAAAAATGTAAGTAAGTAATGGACACATCTCGTCTAAAGTCTCAAAGAATATATAAAATAATGAAGGCTAGTAGAAAGAACTAGCTCACAATCTCAACATCAATGCTCAACCATCGTCTATGAAGCTTCTATCACTAATTATGTGGTGCCAATGACAGACCCATGGCTACCCAAATCAAAATAAAAGGATAGTCCAAAGTCTAACTCTAAAGCAAGATAAATTCATGGGTCCTTCGGAGTAAGGGAGGCTCACCAAATCAGCTGCCAATCTCAGATCTTCAACGGAGCACCTGTTGACGATCTCTAGTACCTGCCACTTCATCATAAAACGATGCAGTCCTAAAGGGACATCAGTACTTGGAATGCACTGGTATGTAAAATAGTTGAGTGAAACAGAAATAGGTAGAATAATATGGAAAAACACCAAATCAGCTGCGAATCTCAGATATACAATGGAGCGCCTGTTGACGATCTTTAGTACCTGCCTCTGCATTATAAAACGATGCAGTCCAAAAGGGACATCAGTACTTGGAATGTACTGGTATGTGAAATAGCTTAGTGAAACAGAAATAGGTAGAATAATATGGAAACAACATCAACTCAAAGTAATCATCAAATCGTCAAATGTCCATCTATGCAAGAATAAAGAGAAGACAAGTGACCAATCAATAACTCAAACTCATCAATCATCTCAGACTCATCTCAAAGGAGCTCACCTCCTCTAATCTCATCTTATTTCAAAGGAGCTCACCTCCTCTCATCTCATCTCATCTCGACTCGTACTCAATATAGGAAATTTATGGGAGTTTCTCTTATCTGACAACAATCACTTATGAGCCAGTGAATGTACAACAATCTCACTGATGTTGTCACAGCCGTTCCAAACTTGCCAGGTAGGGAATGCTCTGAAACCATATCAGCTCACCTAATATGGAGTCAATACTCAACAAGTCCGCTATTGCTTTCAGGGATTGTTACTCTCGACGGAACCATAATACATGTGATGGTTCTATGCCTCACCTACGTTTGACGACATAGTTAATGAGATCGAGTGGGACTCACTCTTGCCCATTTTGGTGCTCTATACTCCTCCCGTGGCTCAATGCTCATAAAACCTTCACCTCAACCAATCTCATAGGGACTCGAACCCCGTCATCGACCTGTATCTCATAGGGACTCGAACGCCATCATCATTCAACTCATAGGGACTTTAACTCTTTCATCAATCAATCTTATCAATGACTCAAGATTAGAACAATCATTAGGAATCAATCGAATAGACACATTGGTAGAGTTCATTTGTAGAGACTCATAAAACAATCAAATTTTATCCACTCATCATCATTCTCTCATCACAATCAAGAATCTCAACTCAAGACTCTAGACTCAATTCTCAAGTTCATTATGCATGTTTTTCAAATTAGTCATACAGGGTTATGCAAATTCTCATAAAAATGCTCAATTCAAGGAAAACAAATAGTATGATGATCATCAACATAGAAAAACATGTAATTTCAAATAAAATTTTAAGAAAATCCATTAAGGGTTCATGTATGTAGACTCTTGAACCATCAACTCATCTATGACCATCTATGGGGTACATGAGAGAACAATCCCATGCTTTTAGTTTAGCCTTATATACCTGGGGTGCAACTATCAATCCGTCACGTCAAGATTTCTTCTCAAGTTTCCTCAAACTCAAGCTCTTCTTTTTTTTCCTCAAGCCTTAGCCTTGTTAGAATATTGGAATAAGACTTAGAATGGGGTTTTTATACCCTTTTTACATCAAAACGACCTTATTAGATCGTGTATGAAGTTTAGAAAGGGTTGGAAATTGACCGGAATGCCCCTCGTAATAATTTAGAAATTTTCAACTCGGAGAAGACCCAATCTGCGACGCGGACTGATCGCGCACTGTGTATTATTAGAAAAATTTTCTGAATGAGTTTTGTAAATCATGTCAAAAATTTCTCGAAAAATATAAGGGCTGGTGTGATGGAGGTGCGACGCGCTCCTGTCGCGCACCAACACTATTTTGCGTTTCGAATAAAAAAAATTCTTTTAATCGGGTCGCTCTAAAAATCGACCGAGACCATTTTCCCGCTCAATTTTTCATGCTGATCTCAAATCCGACCTCAGAATTTTCATACAAGCATTGGAAGATGCAATACGCGTGTACCCTCCCTCTAAAGGGATTTTGGTAATTTTACCGAGAGTTACATTATCTCCCTCTTGGGATCATTCGCCCTTAAATGATGAGTATAGGTGGATATCAAGGAACGAATAGACTCAAAACTCATCTCAACACACAACTCAATCGATTAAACTCTCAACTAAGAATATATAGTCACATCAAGAATAGATTCATCAATTTAGTGAGGGGTAAGAAATTTACCTTCAACACTCTCATAATTTGGCACGAATAGGTGCGGATATTTGTCCTTCATCTCTTCCTCAGCTTCCCATGTGGCTTCCTTAATGAATTGATTTCTCCACAGGATTTTGATTGAGGCTATCTCTTTATTCCTCAACTTACGAATCTGAGGATCAAGGATTTGAACCGAAACCTCTTCATAAGATAGACTATCATTCACTCTAATGCTATCAATAGGGATCACCAAGGAAGGATCTCCCAAGAATTTCTTCAACACCGACACATGGAATACCAGATGGACTCCATCTAACTCGGAAGGAAACTTTAACTCATAAGCGGCCTTCCCAATCCTCTTTACAATCTGATATGGTCAAACATAGTGTGGACTCAACTTCCCCTTTTTCCCAAATCTTAGGACACCCTTCATAGGTGACACTTTCAAATACACCCAATCATCTAACTCGAACTCTAAGTCTCTCCTCATGTCGGTATAAGGTTTTGACGACTCTGGGCAGTCCTTAACCTCTCTCTAATGACCTTGACCTTCTCCATTGATTGGTGGACAAGATCAGGCCCAATCAACTCCGCTTCTCCAACCTCAAACCACCTAATTGATGATCTACATCTCCTCCCATACAAGACTTCGTAGGGAGCCATTTGAATGCTTGCATGATAACTATTGTTATATGCAAATTTGATCAATAGTAGGTGATCATCCCAATTCCCCTTGAAATCAAGAACACAAGTTCTCAACATATCCTCTAATGCTTGAATTGTATGCTCTGCTTGACCATTTGTTTGTGGATGAAAGGATGTGCTCAAGTTTACCTTAGTACCCAATCCTTTTTGGAACGATCTCCAAAATTGGGAGGTAAATTGAGCTCCTCTATCCGAGATGATGGACAAGGGAACCCCATGTAACCTCACAATCTCCTGGATGTACAACTTGGCGTACTCCTCCACAGTGTTTGTTGTCTTAACTGCCAAGTAGTGAGCCAATTTAGTCAACCTATCC
This sequence comes from Solanum rostratum, assembly GCA_029948455.1. NCBI lineage: Eukaryota > Viridiplantae > Streptophyta > Magnoliopsida > Solanales > Solanaceae > Solanum > Solanum rostratum. Next base: position 46,413,531 of record CM057045.1, read on the forward strand.
GCAATCACCCATATCAAATCATGTTGCTTTCGAGATCTTGGTAAACCAGTAATAAAGTCTATATTAATCATCTCCAACTTCCACTCCAAAATCTCAAAGTTCTGATCCAATCCAAATGGCCTTTGATGCTCAACCTTCACTTGTTGGCAATTTGGGCATTTTGAAACGAACTCATCAATATCCCTCTTCATTCCACTCCACCAATAGGCTTCCCTCAAGTCATGTTACATCTTGGTAGAGCCAGGATGAATGGAATATCTAGTGTTATGGGCTTCCACCATGATTCTGTCTCGAATGCCATCAACATCTGGAACACACAACCTACTTTGGTATCTCAACACTCCGTATCCCCCTTTAGAGAAGACCATCACTTTTTGTTTGCGGACAGCCTCCTTCAATTGGAGTATGACAGGATCTTGGTCCTGCTTTTTTTTCACCTCATCCACTAAGGATGAAGCAGACCCATTTTGAACATTAACTCTTCCTTCATCATTCTCCTCAAGTTGAACTCCCAATTGAGCCAATCGATGCACTTCCTTGGCTAATTCCTTCTTTCCTTCCTCCACATGGGTTGTGCTACCCATTGACAACTTGCTAAGAGCATCAGCAAAAATGTTAACTTTACCTGGGTGGTAGTAAATGCTCATGTCATAATCCTTGAGCAACTCCAACCACCTCCTCTATCGCAGGTTGAACGCTTTCTGATTAAAGACATATGACAAGCTCTTGTGGTCAGTAAACACATCCATATGCACTCCATATAAGTAGTGGCCAGTTTTAAGTGCAAACACCACTACTGCCAACTCGAGATCATGGGTTGGATAGGTCTTCTCATGAACCTTGAGTTGCTTGGAAGCATAGGCTATCACCTTCCCTTTCTGCATCAGTACACATCCCAATCCAACCGAAGCATCACAGTAAATTACAAAGCCCTCCGTCCCATCGAGTAAGGTTAGGACTGATATAGTAGTCAACCTCGTTTTCAACTTTTGGAAATTCTTCTCACATTCCTCAAACGACTGAAACTTGACCTTTTTCTGAGTCAATTCAGTCAATGGCGCGGAGAGGAAAGAAAATCCCTCCACAAATCTACGGGGTAGTAGCCTGCCAACCCCAAGAAGCTTCTAATGTGAGTCAGAGTGGTCGGTCGGGGCTAGTTCTTTACTGCTTCAATATTTTGGGCATCCATTCGAATACCATCACCGGAAACAACATGGCCTAGAAAAGATGCTTACTTAATCCAGAACTCACACTTTGAGAATTCACATACAACTCATGGTCCTTAAGAGTTTGGAGGACAACTATGAGATGATTAGCATGCTCATCCTCACTTCTCGAATATACCAAAATGTCATCGATGAAAACAATCACAAACATATCAAGATATTATCCGAATACTCTATTCATCAAGTCCATAAAGGTTGTAGGTGCGTTCGTCAACCTAAAGACATGTCCAAGAACTCAAAATGGTCATATCTAGTCCTAAAGGCTGTCTTTGGAATATCATGTTCACTCATCTTCAACTGGTGGTAGCCATATCTAAGGTCTATCTTGGAGACACAAGAGGCGCCCTGAAGTTGGTCAAACAAATCATCTATCCTTGGAAAAGGATATTTATTCTTTATCATGTCCTTGTTCAATTGCCTATAGTCAATACAAAGGGACCCGTTTTTCTTTCGCATGAATAGGACAGGAGCACCCCAAGGTGAAACACTAGGCCTAATGAAGCCCTTCTCTAGCAAATCTTTCAGTTGCTTTTTCAACTCTTTCAACTCGGCGAGGGCCATCCTATAAGGTGGAATCAAAATAGGCTGGGTATCGGGAAGAATGTCAATCCCAACATCAATCTCCTTATGAGGAGGGACTCTAGGAAAATCATCAGGAAATACTTTCAAAAACTCATTAACAATCGGGACTGACTCAAGAGTTGGGGACTCAACATCATCAAATTTAACTCGCACGAGGTGATAGATACAACCTTTGGAAATTAACTTTCTGGCCTTAAGATATGAGATAAACTTTCCTCTAGGTGCAACAGAATCACTCTTTCACTCAAGAACTGGTTTGTTAGGAAATTGAAACTTAACGGTTTGAGATCTACAATAAACAGTGGCATAATAGGCGTGAAGCCAATCCATGCCAAGAATCAAATCAAAATCAATCATTTCCAACTCAACCAAATCAACAAGAGTATCCCTATGATGGATGGACACTACAACAGCTGTATAGATTCTCTCAGCTCGAATAGACTCACCCACTGAAGTATTAACATCAAAGGTTTCAAGAAGACTCTCAGGGTCAAATCTACTAGCCATATAAAGAGTTACAAATGACAACGTGGCACTCGGATCCATCAAAACATAACAATCAAAAGTAAAGACACGAATCATACTCGTCACAACATTTGGGGAGTTCTCTTGATCTTGGTGACTACCCAGGGCATACAACTAGTTTGCTACTCTGCCTGGGCCTGCCATAATGGCCCTCTGGTTTCCTCTAACTAGTAGGGTTGGTGTAGTAGATTGAGCCTGGTCAGCTCGCTTTGGACAATACCTGTTGTAGTGACCCGTTTGGCCACATCTATAACACACATCATTCCCGTCATGACATCTCCCCAAGTGCATTTTGCCATACTTATCACACGGTGGCTTATCCTGCGAACCTTGAGCCACACTAGCTTGTGACTGGGATCCATGGGTTCCAATATTTTGAAACCTTTGATCGTACCTGCCTCTAGGCATAGGTGCACTAGCATATGATGGCGCTGGAAATCGGTTGTCATTGCCTTTCCTTCCAAGCTCATGGATGGATGTCTTAGATTTCTTACGCTTGAACTCTTCCTTGTCATGTTGTCTTTCCTCATCATCTTCTCGTACAAATGTCATCAGTCACCCGATGTCCATATCACTCACAGCATGGCTCCTCTCCCATCTCTCTTGGATCCTCCATTCAACCCATCAACATAGATCCCCATCTTTCCCCTCATGTCAGCAACCATGTCCAGAGCATAGAGAGATAGTTGTGTGAACTTCAAACTATACTCTTGCACGGTCATAGAGCCCTGTTTCAGATTTAGGAACTCTCTCGCCTTACTTTCTCTTTTCTCTCTTGGGAAGAAGCGCCCCAAGAAGGCTTTCTCGAACACTGCCCAAGTCAAACATGGAGCATCATCCCTTCTACCTTTCTTCCACTAGTCGAACCACAGTCTATCCATACCCTGAAGTTCGTAAGCAGCCAGTTCAACCCTATCAGCATCAGCCAAATGCATCACTTGGAACACCTTCTCAAGTTCCTCTATGTAGTTCTCAGGATCTTCAATGGATGCAGACCCCGTGAACTCAGGCAGATTCATCCTCAGAAATTCTCGGACTCTAGAGGTGTCATGAGAATCTGGTCTACCCACTCCTTGTCTCACAGCACGTGCTACGACAACCTGGGCTAGAGCTTGAATAGCCTGGCGTAGCTCAGTATTAGAGACCTTATCTTGAGAGGGTTGCTCAACAGGGACAGCTTGATCCACAGGCTCCTCGGGTACTTGAGGCCCGGGTGGATTAACAACTTGCCTGGCAGGACGTCCCCTTCCTCTGACAGCTCTTCTAGGAGGCATGATATCAACTCTGCACGCGCAGAGCACAAATTAGAAGAGAGATTTCATAGAGCTAAACTCTATCACACGAATTGGAATGAGAAGAAAAGTGTAATAATTCCTAATGTCCTATAGCCTCCTGCTTATGAAATGTGGTCGACAACATACCCATAAACAAGATTCTACTAGACACAGCTTCATAGACTCCCTAAGAAACTTGAACTCTATGCATCGATACAAAGTTTGTCACGTCCCTGAAGGGTAACCTTGGCGTGACTAGCACTTAGACAAGCGAACCACTTAGCCTCATCGCATCATTCAATCAAATTAACTCAACTAAACAACGGAAAATGTAAGTAAGTAGTGGACACATCCCATCCAAAGTCTCAAAGAATATATAAAATAATGAAGGCTAGTAGAAAGAACTAGCTCACAATCTCAACATCAACGCTCAACCATCTTCTATGAAGCCTCTATCACTAATCATATGGTGCCAATGACAGACCCATGGCTACCCAAATCAAAATAAAAGAATAGTCCAAAGTCTAACTCTAAAGCAAGATGAAATAATCATAGTGGGTCCTCCAGAGTAAGGGAGGCTCACCAAATCAGCTGCGGATCTCAAATCTTCAACGGAGCGCCTCTTGACGTTCTCTAGTCCCTGCCTTTACATCATAAAACGATGCAGTCCAAAAGGGACATCAGTACTTGGAATGTATTGGTTTGTAAAATAGCTGAGTGAAACAGAAATAGGTAAAATAATATGGAAACAACATCAACTCAAATTAATCGTCAAATCATCAAATGTCTATTTCTGCAAGAATAAAGAGTAGACAAGTGACCTATCAACAACTCAAACTCATCAATCATCTCAGACTCATCTCAAAGGAGCTCACCTCCTCTCATCTCATCTCATCTCATCTCGACTCGGAATATTAAAGATAGGAAATTTATGGCAGTTTTTCTTATCCAAGAACAATTACTTATGAGCTAGTGAATGTACAACAATCTCACTGATATTGCCCCAGTCGTTCCAAACTTGCCAGGTAGGGAACGCTCCGAAACCATATCTGCTCACCTAATATGGAGTCAATACTCAACAGGTCCGCTATTGCCTTCAGGGATTGTTACTCTCGAACCATAATACATGTGATGGTTCTATGCCTCACCTACGTTTGACGACATAGTTAATGAGTTCGAGTCGGACTCACTCTTACTCATTTCGGTGCTTGATACTCCTCCCGTGACTCAATGCTCATAAAACCTCCATCTCAACTAATCTCATAGGGACTCGAACCCCATCATCATTCAACTCATAGGGACTTTAACCCTTTCATCAATCAGTCTCATCAATGACTCAAGATTAGAACAATCACTAGGAATCAATCAAATAGATACATCGGTAGAGTTCATTTGTAGAGACTCATAAGATAATCAAATTCTATCCACTCATCATCATTCTCTCATCACAATCAAGAATCTCAACTCAAGGCTCTAGACTCAATTCTCAAGTTGATTATGCATGCTTTTTAAATTAGTAATATAGGGTTATGGGAATTCTCATGAAAATGCTCAATTCAAGGAAAACAAATAGTATGATGATCATCAACATATAAAAACATGTAATTTCAAATAAAATCTTAAGAAAATCCATCAAGGATTCATGTATGTAGACTCTTGAACCATCAAATCATCTATGACCATCTATGGGGTACATGAGACAACAATCCCATGCTTTTGGTTTAGCTTTACATACCTGGGATGCAGCTATCAATCCGTCACGTCAAGATTTCTTCTCAATTTTCTCAAACTCAAGCTCATCTCCTCTTTCCTCAAGCCCTAGCCTTGTTAGAATATTGAAATATGACTTAAAATGGGGGTTTTAGACCCTTGTTACGTTAAAAAGACCTTATTAGATCGTGTATGGAATTTAGGAGGGGTTGAGAATTGACAGGTATTATCCCTCATAATAATTTAGAAATTTTCAACTCGGAGAAGACCCAATCCGCGACGCAGACTGGTCGCGCGCAATATATTTTTAGAAAAAGTTTCTAAATGAGTTTTCTCAATCCGTCGAAAATTTTTAGAAAAATATAAGGGCTGGTCCAAGAATGAGGCGCGACACGAACCTTTCCCACACCAACACTGTTTTACGTTTCAGATAGAAAAATTTTCTTTTGATCGGGTCGCTCTAAAAATCGACCGAGATCATTTTCCCACTCAATTTTTTGTGCTGATCACAAATCCGGCCTCGAATTTGCCATATGAGCATTGGAAGATGTGTTACGCGCATACTCTCCCTCTAGGAGTATTTTGGAAATTTTACCGGGCATTACACTAAATCATGAATTCAAAATATAAAGAAACTCTAATTCAAAAGTGAATCTTGAAACTAAATAAATAACAAATAAAATAATGTATTAAGAAAAATAGTAAAAAGACTAATTTGTCTACAGATGAGTCTTTTAATTAAGGGCAAAAAGTTCAAACAATATTTCTAAAGGACTTCACGCTTTTAATATAGTATAGATATAGATTAATTAATATGACACAAATAAAATTTAGAGAATATATATATATATATATATATATATGAAATAGTTCAAGTTGTTAATTATTATGATTTATAGTACTTTTTACATTATTTTCAAATACTATGTGTTACTTCCTCTGTTCCTATTTATGTTGCATATATGTAACTTGAAGAGCCAAAGAATTTTTTATATGATTTTTAAATTACTAATTATTGTGATTTATAGTATCTTTTACATAATTTATGATTGAATATTTTAAATTGTTAATTATTATGATTTATAGTATTTTTAATATAATTTTTAAATATATAGCAAATTTTTAAGAAAACTAAATAAATTAAAATTGAAAGATTACTAAAGTGAGCTCCACAAATTTCAAAAAAACACCCTAAATTCATTAGAGATTCTTAAATTATGTATCAAGTTAAAATCTAGCAAATAAATTAAAAGATAAAAATATCATTTTAATTCTCTTCACCTTCAAAATAAATTATTCATTTGTCAAAATTTAAAATAAATAAATTAAATTTACATCACAACAGAAGCTAACAAAAAATGGAAATGACTAACATAATTCAAATTCAACAAAATTGTGCATTAGTACCGATTAATAGTGCAAAGCAATTTACATAACTTGATTATTTTATATGGTTAAAAAATAATTTTTTAAATTCAAATAATTTCAGTGAAAAATTTTGCCCAACTTAATTCTTAATATGTTTGTTCCTTTTTTTTTTTTCCACGAAAGTTTATATGCCTTTACATGAAAAAACCCAAAAGGCAATAATTAGGATCCACAAAGAAAAGAATACAAGGCTAAAATGGAAATATCAAAAGCTAATCTTGAAGTTCCAAAAAAAAACCTTATTAAAGCATAAAAACTTAAACACGAACTTGTGGCTTTTTTTGTCAATTCACATTGACACAATGAGTGACGTAAATATAAAATTTAGTTTCCCATGATAAATTTACAACCAAAAGCTTTAGTGCCTTATATATAAGTAGCAATATAACTTAGATCCTTTATATTTTCAAGCTCAAGCCCTGGGCATCACATTTTTTATTTTTCAAATCCCTAAGTAAAAATTCTAGATTCTCTAAATCTCTCGAGCCTTATATAATTTTTATTTATGTCTCCATTTATAGTTTTACGAATAAATTATTTTCCCTTCACAGGAAAACAACATTGATTAAATTGCATTGTAAGATTTTTTTGGGATTATGGGTCGCCCATATGGATCGATTCGATCCAATCTTAACCCAATCCGTGTATCTGATTTTAATATGTGGTGGTGCTGTAATTTAATAACTGTCCAACCTTATCCTAAAAGGATAAGTATGGACTATTATTGTCCATTAAGGAGGGCGGTTTTAATGGCCCAACTACTTCCGTTTTTAAGAGAGTGGTTGACTCCTAAAAGGTAAGAAAGAAAGAAAGATTGCAAAGTAAAAAAGTCAGTAAAAGTTTTTGAAAACAATCTGACTTCAAAAACTATCGTAAAAATTGAATTGCAAAAACCAGTACAGGATTGAGAATCACTTATTCATCAAATCACACAAAGGCACTTGGTTTGTGAACAACGATCCGTGTTCCTAGAGAAACATAATGAGATCTGGAGTTGAATCTATTGGTGGCACAACAACTTTTGCAGCGTCAACGAAAAAAGATACGACCCATTGTTCTTGCCCTGTTAATTTTTCCTTACAAATGGTATCAGAGCATGGCTGATTTGATTGTTGATTCAATATTTAAATACCGTTATGTTCATCTTTTTACGGATATAAGATGGATTTTTTGATGATTGATGTTTTTGACCTTTTTTTCGAAAAGGCAGATTTGGTTTAGATCTAGTTTGACTCTTGTTTAATAATTTTTTACGGTTAATTCTCATATAAACCTAATTTACTCCTTTCAAGATTTCTAAAACTATATTATAATAGTGAATCGGATTAAAAATGAGTGAGTTATGGTCTTTTAAAGTTTGGTAGTTTTTTATTGCGTTTTTTGACGAAAATTGCTACTATGTTTGCCTTTTTCAAAACTTTCAAGTCTAATTTTTGGCCCAAAATTTTTATAATCATTATCTACTCGTTTCAAGCTTTTCAAAACTATATTATAATAAAAATCAGATATAAAAGAAGTGAGATATGATTTTTTTAAAAAATGACAGTTTTCGACAATTTATTTTTTAAAAATCAGTTGTTGTTTTTATTATTTTGGGTTGTGCTAGTTGAGATTCTTAACTTGAATTTTTAATTTTTATCATCTAATCATTTTGGGCTTTTCGAAAAAGAATTTTAATAGCCAAATGGACTTAAAACGAATAGATTGTGATTGTTTGAATGTTTTGGGTAATGATGTCAAAGTTATATTTATACCTTCAAGCCTTTTTATGATCTATTTGTCTTCTATCATAAATTGGTGACACGTGTTGTGGTATTAAAGTGTGTTAACTGTATTTTTGACTCCTAATTCCTATTTTAGACATCGCTAAATAGGAACAAACTCGAATCACTCCGATGTGGAGTTAAAGGAAAAAATGAAAGTGCACATCGTCGAAGAACAAGTGTTTGAGGACGAGAGATCATCAAAAGTGGTGTCTCTAGAATGATACAAGACTTATTAAGGAATGAAAGGGCTATTCTAAGGGAAAGAGAGGATAAACTAAACGAGTTCATGTCTTTTAAGATGTCCCCAACAATTTCAGTTGCTAGCTTTATTCGACTTTTTAATTAAAGCGTATGAACTGAAAAATTATGTGGATCTCTCAGATTGGGAATATTTTGCTATTTTAGTAGATTTGCTTTGGGAACCATGGAAAGAGAGTCTGGTTAAAGTATATTATGAGGTTTGGCCTAGCGAACCTTTTAGTGTGTATATACGTTTTCTCAAATTTAAGTGGGGAGAACTTTATTATAAATGACTTGTAACTTCATTTAGTTGCGTATTCAAACATATGTAATATGTTGTTTCTCTCTTTAATATGAATATGTGTGTTTTATCATATTTTTTAAAATTTGTGATGTTTCATGGTACATGAAATATGATAATGTTCTAAGACTTAGTGATCTTTGTGAATAAGTATTTATTAATATACATTGAGAAATTATTTTCTAATTTTAGTTAAACATTTGGAACGTAAATGATGATTGGATATGTTGAATACTCTTTCGGTTTTACACCATATGTAAAACTATTATTAGACTTAGTTTGCTTGAATGTATATTTATACATGCCTAATTGATGAGTAAACTTGCATAAATATCTCTAAGCTATAGACATGGCATCAAATAACATTATTGTTGGCTTAAACAAATGCAAAAAACCAAATGGTGACAATTACGACATCTAGAGTTGTAAGATATAGTATGTCTTAGACGAGCAAAATATGCTCGAAGGCATGAACCATGTACTTAGTTAGCCAGAAGAGGGTAACACTGTTCAACATAGGAAAGAACTTGAAACTTACAACACATGGAAAAGGGCAGATTCCATTGCAGGTGAAATTATTGTAAGATCTGTGGTTGATGAAATGTTTCCTGAATATGAGGAATTTCCTAATGCTCATGCGATATGGATGCACTTGTGAGGAACGTATGGGGTTACTTCTGTGACCCGCCTAAGACAACTGACTGTCAAGTTTGATACTTTGGAAAAGCGTCATGATGAGAGTATCAAGAAACACCCTAGGGTGATGTCAAACATAATTGACAACTTAAGAGTTCTGGTCATGTTCTGTAGATGAGCAACAAGCTCAAGTAGCGATCCGGTCCCTTCCCAATAGTTGGGAACATTTGAAGGTTAACCTGACCACAATGAAAGCATAAAGACTTTTTCTGATGTTGCGTGACATGTTGAATTTGAAGACGAGCGGCTTGGTGCTGCTAAAATTACTATTAATTCCTTTGTGGATGAATCAAGTGGTGCGAAATGTAACACTCTAGATCTTAAGACAAGAATCAAGTCATTCGTCGTACATGTATAGGCTCAACTTGATGACTTCTAATATGGTGAGATAATTTTCTAGGTATTCAAAGTTACTTATAGGTGGTTTGGGGTCATGAGGCATCTCTTACATCAAACCAAGATCGAAGGATTTAAATTAGCTAAGTTTCGATGTGAATTTGTATAAGGGTCAACTTCAAAGGGTCATATCTCTTAGCACATATGAAGTAGGTAACCCACTACCTACCAAATTGTAGGTCTTTGAATCATCTTTCTAATGCATCTAATTTCATCTCATTCCGATTTTAGAGTAAGACGTTATGACCATTAAACTGAAGCGTGTCTAGGCTGTCAAAAAGGACGAAGGTTAGTTTGACTGCCTAATACATTCAGTGCATCGCCAAATTTGTCGTTGGATCACTCCGAAAAAGTTTGAAAATTTTTTCAAAAAAGGCAATCTAAAGATCCCATTTGCCGTATCTCTGAATGGTTCGGAACCTCTGGACCGCTGATTTTGCCGATGGGACACTTCAAAATATCAATTTTTGAACTTTAGATGATATTTATACTTTCCCAAGCTAGGGTTTCGACTCATATTACTAACATACATTCTTGTAAGCCATTTCTAGCCCTAATCCTCTCCAAATTCCTCCCAAAAATCTTCCATTCAATCTCAAGCTTTTCAAGAACTTGCTTTGGATCTCAAGGACTCAAGTGAAGCCCCAAGTCTTCCTCAATTTTTCCTTCAAGAAAGTATCAAGTTAAAGGTATGTGGACTTCATCCATGGGGATTCTTCCACCCATGAAGTCAATCCTTTTCTCTTTATCAAATTTCATGATTTTAAGGTTGAATACATTATGGGTTATTCTTATTATACATTATACACATGATTTAAGTTCGAATACTTCAAGTACTGATTTGGCTATGCTTAAGTACCATTAGGGGTTTGATATTGTGATGGATTTTATGATATTAATGTTATGTAATCTATGATTCTATAAAAATCTATGAAAGGACTTGTGGAGTTTAGTTGGATTTCATGACACCCATAATGAGGGTTTTACTACAATGTTGGTTGGTTGATTTGAGTGACTTTAAAATGAATTGATTTTACTCCTATCATGTTCTATACTCTTGAATTGCATGATTTCAAGCTTACGTGTATATTATCCACCACGTTTTGACTTAAGTATTTGACAAGATCCTATGTTGACGAACGTCTTATTGTAAGACATGTGAATTAAAAATATTGTATATGTTGAAGGGATATTATGTATGCTATCAGCTCATCAGAATGTTTTGGATGCTATAAATAATATGGAGCCTTTCTCATTGATATTATGATGTAATGGTTTGATGAGCTACTCTTATGATACTACCATGAATTATGAAGCTTTGTATAATATAGCTGTGTATATAAATTGAGTATTCCTTTGGATTGTTGACCTAGCACCTAGAGGACCTTGGTTGATAGTCATTGTCCCTTAACTATGTGCCACCATAGGACATTTTGTATATCCTATCAAAAAGATTGCATCGTAAGGCAAGGACATCTCTTAACTCCTACCGAAAAGATCGTATCATAAGGTAATGACATCTCTTAACTCCTATCAAAAAGATCGTATTGTAAGGTAAGGACATCTTTTAACCCCTACCAAAATGATTGTATAGTAAAGTAGGAACATCTTATAATACCTACCAAAAAGGTCATGCCGCAAGGTAGAATAATTCATAACTCCTACCGAAAAGGTCATGTCGCAAGGTAAGGACATCTTATAGTACCTACCAAAAAGGCCATGTTTTAAGGTAGAGATATTTGTAACACTCTCTGAAAAGGTTCTATTTTAAGGTGACTGGATGATCTACCTTGTTAAAGTAGACCATTCCTTTATTTGGTATGGAGTGAACATCAGGATTTCAAGTAGTAGCTCCTTGGTCTTATTTGTCGGTTAAGGTCCTTTCTCATTTATGTATGATATGTTTTATGATTTGGCTATCCTCATGCATGTTTTGACAAAGGCATTGAACATTCATTTCATATTGGACTTATATACGTTGGCTATGATTATGCATATTTTTTTAACTATGGACTATGTTTCCTTATTGGATTGCACCCCGCATACTTAGTACATTCCAAGTACTAACACATACTTTTTGCCTACATGATCTAACCATGTAGGGACCAGAGCTCCTATTTATCCTCCTCCTCCACGTGGCTAGACGGTGTGATTGAAGCTTACTATTGGTGAGTCCTCCACTTCCTTTCTTGCTTTTGCTAAGACTTGTTATTTATGGTTTTACTTTTGAGGGTGAGCTCAGGAGATGTCTTGGCCCTCGTTCCCCGCATGCTAGAGGTGTGTTGGATATAAATATGTGTTGTGAGCTTGAGTCCCATTATGCTTATGTAATTATGAAGACTTCCCTTAGTCCTTATCCCCTTCTATGTGTTGATATTTGTTGATGATGTGGTGGAAGTCCCAAGTCCCCTATTTCCCCCATAGTGTGAGTCATACTGACCCGCCCCTTACACCTTATTTATTATGTGATTCATCTGAATCCTCTTCCCTATAACATCCCCATAGAGTGAGTCCAAAGTCCCGCTTCCCTTAGAGTTATTTGTTAGTCGCTTATTGTTTAATTATGATTCCGCAACCAAAGATGTGCAAACGATATGCTAAAGAGGCTTTTTTGGGTTGCCTTTAGGTTTCCCACTCTCCGTATCACATCTAGGCCCTAAGCTTGGGTCGTGACATGAAATCTTTAGGCTTCAAGCGCAAGAAAGATTGGAAGAAGAAAAGAAATTTTAAGGAGACCGAGGAAGGACCCTCTGAGAAAAAGCACAAACCAAATTTCAAGAAAGGAAAAAAAGTCTTTTAAGAAAAGAGACAAAAGCAAGATGAAGTGCTACAATTGCCAAGTTCTGGGGCATTTCGCTTGCAAGTGTACCTAGTCGAAAAATGTAGCATTCCTAAACTCATTTCTAAGTGTTGTATATGTTGCAAAGTGAGATTGAGAAACATTTGTGGAGTTTCATCGAGTTATATCTGGATTTAGATGGATTTATGTGGGGAATAATGTAAGATTGGAAGTCAAGAAAACAAGCACCTACAAAATAGACTTGCGTGGTGGCCGATCCTTGATGTTGCATGATATTTTTTATGCTTCGGAGATCTGACGGAACTTAATATCTGTCTTAGTGCTTTTAGTTGTTGGTTTCGATTTGTTTGTTAGTCGTAATGGTATTAGAATAACACTATATAATATTTTGTATTGTTTTGGACTACGTTAGATCATTTCATCATTTTAGATTGTAATTTTTTAACTTATGATTATTATGTTGACCATTATGTAATGACACGTTCTTCAAGTAATAATAATATAGATGTTGTTACACGGCATGCAAGATTAGGTCACATTGGGAAAAACGAATGAATAGATTGGAAAAAGAAGGACATTTAAGTCCTTTATCGAAAATTGAATTGCCGACTTGTGCAAATTGTCTTGCTAGAAAAGTTACGCGAAAACCATTTGGGAAAGCTAAAAGAGCTGAGTTCCCACTTTAATTAATTCTTATATTTATGATCCAATAAATCTGAAGGCAAGGTCTGATGCCACATATTTCATTGCATTCATTGATGATTTCACAGGCTTTAGTTAGGTCTACTTGATTTCTCATAAATTCGAAGCACTGGAGTGCTTTAAAAGATGTATGAATCAAGTTGAAAATTAATTATATAAAATAATAAAGGTTCTGAGAATTGACTGAAGACGTGAATATCTATCAAATCAATTTTAAGAGTTATGGAATGAAAATATCATAATCAGACAGTTAACTACTCCTTAAACACCCCAACAAAATGGTATGGATAAAAAAATGAATAGGACATTTTTGGATATGGTAAGGTCAACGATGGCACAATCAAATTTACCTATCTCCTTTTGGGGAGATGCATTATTGACTGTCGCCTACAATTTGAATAAGGTTCCTTCTAAATCAATAACTTCTACTCCTTTTGAACTTTGGAGTTGTCATAAAACAAACCTAAATTGTAACGCCTAGTAAAATTACCAAAATACCCCTAAAGGGAGGGTATGCGTGTAATGCATCTTTCAATGCTCGTATGGTAAATTCGAGGTCGGATTTGTGATCAGCACAAAAAATTGAGTGGAAAAATGGTCTCGGTTGATTTTTAGAGCGACCCGATCGAAGGATAATTTTTTGATCCGAAGCGCGAAACAATGTTGGTGCACAATGGAGGCGTGTCGCGCTTGTGTCGCAGAACTGCACTTATATTTTTTTTTAAATTTTTCAAGGGGATTAATAAAACTCGTTCAAAAACTTTTCCTTAATATACACAGAGTGCGACCAATCCGCGTCGCGGACTGGGTCTTTTTCGAGTTGAAAATTTTTATATATTACAAGGGGCATTCTGGTCAATTTCTAATCCCTCCTAAACTCCATACATGATCTAATAAGGTTGTTTTGAAATAAAAAGGGTCTAAAACCCCCATTCTAAGTCCTATTCCAATATTCTACCAAGGCTAGGGCTTGAGGAAAGAGGAAAAAAACTTGAGTTTGAGAATTCGAGAAGAAATCCTTGACGTGCTTGATTGATAGCTGCACCCCAGGTATGTAAGGCTAAACTAAAATCATGGGACTGTTCTCTCATGTGCCCCATATATGGTCATAGATAAGTTGCTGATTCAAGAGTCTACATACATGAATCCTTGATGGGTTTTCCTAAAATTTTATTTGAAATTACATGTTTTCCTATATTGATGATCATCATACTAATTGTTTTCTTGAATTTAATATTTTCATGAGAATTTGCGTAACCCTACATGACTAATTTGAAAAGCATGCATAATGAACTTGAAAATTGAGTCTAGAGCCTTGAGTTGAGATTGTTGATTGTGATGAGAGAATGATGATGAGTTGATAGAATTTGATTGTCTTATGAGTCTCTATAAATAAAATCTATCGACGTGTCCATTCAATTTCTTAATGATTGTTCTAAATCTTGAGTCATTGATGAGATTGATTGATGAGAGAGTTAAAGTCCCTATCAGATATCGATCGATGACGGGGTTCGAGTCCCTATGAGATTGGTTGAGATGGAGGTTTTATGAGCATTGAGTCATGGGAGGAGTATCGAGCACCGAAAGAGTGAGAGTTAGTCCGACTCAAACTCATCAAACTACGTTGCCAAACGTAGGTAAGGCATAGAACCATCACATATATTATGGTTCCCTCGAGAGTACCAGTCCCTGAAAGTAATAGAAGACCTTTTGAGTTTGACTCCATATTGGGTAAGTTGATATGGTTTTTGAGCGTTCCCTACCTGGAAAGTTTGGAACCACTGTGACAACATCAAGCTTGATTATTGTATATTCACTGGCTCATAAGTGATTGTTGTCGGATAAGAGAAATTCCTATAAATTTTCTACCTTGAGTAGTACGAGTCGAGATGAGATGAGAGGAGGTGAGCTCCTTTGAGATGAGTCTGAGACGATTGATGAGTTTGAGTTTTTGGTGCGTCACTTGTCTACTCTTTACTCTTGCATAGATAGACATTTGACGATCTGATGATTACTTTGAGTTGATGTTGTTTCCATATTATTCTACCTGTTTCCGTTTCACTCAGCTATTTTACATACCAGCACATTCCAAGTAGTGATGTCCACTCGGGACTACATCATTTTATGATACAGAGGCAGGTACTAGAGATCGTCAACATGCGCTCCGTTGAAGATCTGAGATTCGAAGCTGATTTGGTGAGCCCCCCTTACTTCGGAGGATCCACTACTTTCATTTTATCATGCTTTAGAGTTAGATTTTGAACTATTTCTTTGTTTTGATTTGGGTAGCCATGGGTCTGTCATTGGCACCACATAGGTAGTGATAAAGGCTTAATAGACGATGGTTGAATGTTGATATCTGAGATTGTGAGCTAGTTCTTTTTACTAGCCTTTATTATTATATATTTATTTTGAGCCTTTAGATGAGATGTGCCCATTTACTTACTTATAATTTTCTCTATTCAGTAGAATTATTTGATTGAATGATGTGATGATGATAAGTGGTTCACTTAGGGACTAGCAATAGTCTCTGAGTGCCCACCACGCCAAGGGTACCCTCCCGGGGTGTGACAAACTTGGTATCAGAGCACAAAGTTCAAGTGTCTTAGGGAGTCTATGAAGCCGTGTCTAGTAGAGTCTTGTTTATGGGTATGTTGTCGACCACATTTCATAAGCAAAAGGCTATAGCACATTAGGAATTGTTACCCTTTTCTTCTCATTCCAATTCGTGCGATAGAGTTAAGCTCTATGAAAGCTCTCTTTTAATTCGTACTCTACGCGTGCAGAATTAATATCATGCCTCCCAGAAGAGCTATTAGAGGAAGGGGACGTCCTGTCAGGCAAGCTGTTAATCCATCTGAGCCTCAAGTACCCTAGGAGCCTATGCATCAAGCTATTCCTGTTGAGCAACCCCCTCAAGATGAGGTCTCCAATGCTGAGCTACGCCAGGCTATTCAAGCTTTAGCCCAGGCTGTCGCAGCCCCTGTTATGAGACAAAGAGTAGGTAGACCAGATTCTTATGACGCCTCTAGAGTCCAAGAACTTTTGAGGATGTATCTGCCTGAGTTCATGGGGTCTACATCTACTAAGGATCCTGAGAACTATGTGGAGGAACTTGAGAAGGTGTTCCAAGTGATGCATGTAGCTGATGCTGAAAGGGTCGAACTGGCTACCTACCAGCTCAAGGGTGTGCCGATTGTGGTTCGACCAGTGGAAGAAAAGTAGAAAGGATGATGCTCCATATTTGACTTGGGCAGTGTTTAAGGAAGCCTTCTTGGGACGCTTCTTCCCAAGAGAGAAAAGAGAAGCTAAGGTGAGAGAGTTCCTAAATCTAAAATAGGGCTCTATAACCGTGCAAGAGTATAGTTTGAAGTTCATGCAACTACCTTGCTATGCTCCGAACATGGTTGCTGACATGAGGGGAATGATGGAGATGTATGTTGATGCGTTGAATAGAAGACCCAAGAAAGATAGGAGAGGAGCCATGCTTGTAAGTGATATGGACACTGGGAGATTGATGACATTTGTACAACAAGCTGATGAGGAGAGACAACATGACAAGGAAGAGTTCAAGCGTAAGAAAGCTAAGATATCCATCCATGAGGTTGGAAGGAAACGCAATAACAACCGATTTCCAACTCCATCATCTGCTAGTGCACCTGTGCCTAGAGGCAGCTATGATCAAAGGTTTCAGAATGTTGGAATCCATGGATCCCGGTCACAAGCTAGTGTGGCTTAAGGTTCGCAGGGTAAGCCACCATGTGATAAGTGTGGAAAAATGCACTTGGGGAGATATCATGACGGGAATGATGTGTGCTATGGATGTGGCCAAGTGGGTCACTACAAGAAGGGTCCAAAGCAGGCTGACCAGGCTCAGTCTACTACACCATCCCCACCAGTTAGAGGAAACCAGAAGGCGACTATATCAGGCACAGGCGGAGCAACAAACTGCTTATATCAGGCACAGGCAGAGCAACAAACTGCTTATATGCAATGGGTAGTCGCCAAGATCAGGAGAACTCCCTAGATGTTATGATGGGTATGATTCGAGTTTTGATTGTTATGTTTTGATGGATCTGGGTGCCACATTGTCATTTGTAACTCCTTATGCGGCTAGTAGATTTAATAGAACCCCTGAGAGTCTTCTTGAACCCTTTGATGTTTCTACTCCGGTGGGTGAGTCTATTCGAGCTGAGAGAATCTATAGGGCTTGTGTAGTGTCCATCTATCATAGGGATACTCTTGGTATGGATTGGATTCACACTTGTTATGCCTCTGTTGATTGTAGATCCCGAACTGTTAAGTTCCAATTCCCGAATGAACCGGTTCTAGAGTGGAAGGGTGATTCTGCTGCACCTAGAGGAAAGTTTATCTCATATCTTAGATCCAAAAGGTTAATTTCCAAGGGTTGTATCTATCACCTCATGCGAGTTAAATCAGATGATGATGAGTCCCTAACTCTTGAGTCAGTTTCGATTGTCAATGAGTTTTCGGAAGTGTTTCGTAATGATCTGCCTGAGGTCCCTCTTGACAGGGAGATCGACTTTGGGATTGATGTTCTTCCCGAAACCCAGCCTATTTCGGTTACACCTTATAGGATGGCCCCCATTAAGTTGAAAGAGTTGAAAGGGCAATTGAAAGATTTTCTAGATAAGGGATTTATTTGGCCAACTGTTTCACCTTGGGGTGCTCCTGTCCTATTCGTGTGAAAGAAAGATGGGTCCCTCAGAATGTGTATTGACTATAGGAGACTGAATAAGGTCACGATATAGAACAAATATCCTCTCCCAAGGATAGATGATATGTTTGACCAACTTTAGGGTGCCTCTTGTTTCTCCAAGATAAACCTTAGATCTGGCTACTACTAGTTAAAGGTAAGGGAATGTGACATTTCAAAGACAACCTTTAGGACTAGATATGACCATTTTGAGTTCTTGGTCATGTCCTTTGGGTTGACGAATGGACCTGCAACCTTTATGGACTTGATGAATAGAGTATTCAGACCATATCTTGATATATTTGTGATTGTTTTCATCAACGACATTTTTGTGTATTCGAGAAGTTAGGAGGAGCATGTAGCTACCTCAGAGTTATCCTCCAAACTCTTAAGGACCATGAGTTGTATGGAAAATTCTCAAAGTGTGAGTCTGTTTTAAGTCAGTGGCCTTCCTAGCCCATGTTATTTCTAGTGATGGTATTCGAGTGGATTCCCAAAAGATTGAAGCGGTAAAGAACTGGCCCCGACAGACCACTCCGACTGACATAAGAAGTTTCTTGAGATTGGCAGGCTACTACCACAGATTTGTTGAGGGATTTTCTTCCCTATCCACACCATTGACTAAATTGACTCAGAAAAGGTCAAGTTTTAGTGTTCTGAGGAATGTGAGAAGAATTTCCAAGATTTGAAAATGAGGTTGACTACTGCACCAGTCCTAACCTTACCCGATAGGATGGAGGACTTTGTAATTTATTGCGATGCTTCGAGGGTTGGGTTGGGATGTGTACTAATGCAGAGGGGGAAAGTAATAGCCTATGCTTCTAGGCAACTCAAGGTTCATGAGAGGAACTATCAAACGCATGATCTCGAGTTGGCAGTAGTGGTGTTTGCACTTAAAATCTGGCACCACTACTTATATGGAGTGCATGTGGATGTGTTTACTGACCACAAGAGCTTGCAATATGTCTTTAGTCAGAAAGAGCTCAACCTGCGATAGAGGAGGTGGTTGGAGTTGCTCAAGGATTATGACATGAGCATTCACTACCACCTAGGTAAAGCTAACGTTGTTGCTGATGCTCTTATCAGGTTGTCAATGGGTAGCATAGCCCATGTGGAGGAAGGAAAGAAGGAGCTAGCTAAAGAGGTGCATCGTCTGGCTCGATTGGGAGTCCAGCTTGAAGAGAATAATGAGGAAGGAGTCAATGTTCAGAATGGGTCTGCTTCATCCTTAGCCGCAGAGGTGAAAGAAAATCAAGACCAAGATCTTGTCATACTCCAATTAAAGGAGGCGTTCACAATGAGAAAGTGATGGTCTTCTCCAAAGAGGGAGATAAAGTGTTGAGATACCAGAGTAGATTGTGTGTTCCAGACGTTGATGGCATTCGAGACAGAATCATAGCAGAAGACCATAACACTAGATATTACATTCATTCAGGCTCTACTAAGATGATCCACGACTTGAGAGAAGTCTATTGGTGGAGTGGAATGAAGAGAGATATTGTTGAGTTTGTTTCAAAATGCCCGAATTGCCAGCAAGTGAAGGTTGAGCATCAAAGACCATGTGGATTGGCTCAGAACTTTAAGATTCCGGAGTGGAAGTGGGAGATGGTTAACATGGACTTTATTACCAGTCTACCAAGGTCTCGAAATCAACATTATTTGATATGGGTGATTGTGGATAGGATGATTAAATTGGCTCACTTCTTGGCAGTTAAGGCAACAAACACTGCGGAGGAGTACGCTAAGTTGTACATTCAGGAGATTGTGAGGTTGCATGGGATTCCCTTGTCCATCATCTCGAACAGAGGTGCTCAATTTACCTCTCAGTTTTGGAGATCTTTCCAAAAAGGATTGGGTACTAAGGTGAACTTGAGCATCGCCTTTCATCCACAGACAGATGGTTAGGCAGAGAGTACAATTCAAATATTAGAGGATATATTGAGATCTTGTGTTCTTGATTTTTCAAGGGGAATTGGGACGATCACCTGCCATTGTTTGAATTTGCATATAACAATAGTTACCATGCAAGCATTCAAATGGCTCACTACGAGGCCTTGTATGGGAGAAAATGTAGATCACCAATTGGGTGGTTTGAGGTTGGAGAAGCGGAGTTGATTGGGCCTGATCTTATCCACCAATAGATGGAGAAGATCAAGGTCATTAGAGATAAGTTAAAGATGGCCCAGAATCGTTAAAAAATCTTATAACGACGCGAGGAAAAAAGACTTAGAGTTTGAGGTAGATGATTGGGTGTATTTGAAAGTGTCACCTATAAGGGGTGTCCTGAGATTATGGAAAAAGGAAAAGTTGAGTCCAAGCTATGTTGGACCATATCAGATGGTGAAGAGTATTGGGAAAGTTGCTTATGAGTTAGAGTTGCCTTCTGAGTAAGATGGAGTCCATCCGGTATTCCATGTGTCGATGTTGAGGAAATGCTTGGGAGATCCTGCCTTGGTGATCCCCATTGATAACATTGAAATAAATAATAGTCTATCTTATAAAGAGGTTCCGGTTAAAATCCTTGATCGTCAGACTCATAAATTGAGGAACAAAGAGAAAGACACAGTCAAAGTCCTGTGGAGGAATCAATTCGTTGACGAAGCCACATGGGAAGATGAGGAAGAGATGAAGGCTAAATATACATACCTATCCGTGCCAAATGATGAGAGTGTTGAAGGTAAATTTCTTACCCTTCACTAAATTGTGTATCTATTCTTGATGTGACTTTCTATTCTTAGGTCGAGAGTTTAATTGATCCAGTTGAGTTGAGATGAGTTTTGAGTCTATTAGTGCCTTGATATCCACCTATACTAATCATTCAAGGACGAATGATCCCAAGGGGGAGATGATATAACGCCCAGTAAATTACCAAAATACCCTTAGAGGGAGGGTATGCGTGTAATGCATCTTCTAATCCTCGCATGGTAAATCCGAGGCTGGATTTGTGATCAGCACAAAAAAATTGAGTGGAAAAATAGTCTCGATCGATTTTTAGAGCGACCCGATCAAAAGATAATTTTTTTATCCGAAGCGTGAAACAGTGTTGGTGCGCGATGGAGGCGTGTTGCGGTTGTGCTGCGGACCTGCACTTATATTTTTTTGAAATTTTTTTATGGGATTGAGAAAACTCGTTCGGAAATGTTTTCTGAAAATACACAGTGCGCAATCAGTTCGCGCGGACTAGGCCTTTTCCGAGTTGAAAATTTCTAAATTATTACGAGAGGCACTCCGGTCAATTTTCAATCCCTCCTAAACTCTATACACGATCTAAAAGGTTGTTTTCATATAAAAAAGGTGTAAAACTCCTATTCTAAGTCATATTCCAATATTCTACCAAGGTTAGGGTTTGAGGAAAGAGGAGAAGAGCCTGAGTTTGAGAATTCGAGAAGAAATCCTTGACGTGCTTGATTGATAGCTGCATCCCAGATATGTAAGGCTAAACTAAAAGCATGGGATTGTTCTCTCATGATCCCTATAGATAGTCATAGATAATTGATGGTTCAAGAGTCTACATACATGAATCCTTGATGGTTTTTCCTAAAATTTTATTTGAAATTACATGTTTTCCTATGTTGATGATCATCATACTGATTGTTTTCTTGAATTTAACATTTTCATGAGAATTTACATAACCCTACATGACCAATTTGAAAAGCATGCATAATGAACTTGAGAATTGAGTCTAGAGCCTTGAGTTGAGATTGTTGATTTTGATGAGAGAATGATGATAGGTTGATAGAATTTGATCATCTTATGAGTCTCTATAAATGAACTCTACCGACGTGTCCATTCAATTGCTTCCTAATGATTATTCTAAATATTGAATCATTGGTGAGATCGATTGATGAGAGGGTTAAAGTTCTTATCAGATACCGATCGATGATGGGGTTTGAGTCCCTATGAGATTGGTTGAGGTGGAGGTTTTATGAGCATTGAGTCATGGGAGGAGTATCGAGCACCGAAAGAGTAAGAGTTAGCCCAACTCGAACTCGTCAAACTACGTCGCCAAATGTAAGTGAGGACAGAACCATCACATATATTATGGTTCCTCAAGAGTAACGGTACCTAAAAGCAATAGATGACATATAGAGCTTGACTCTATATTGCGTGAGCTGATATGGTTTTTGCGTGTTCCCTACCTTGCAAGTTTTGGAACCACTGTGGCAACATCAGCGTGATTGTTGTATATTCACTGGCTCATAAGTGATTATTGTCGGATAAGAGAAACTTCCATAAATTTCCTACCTTGAGTGCTCCGAGTCGAGATGAAATGAGTCTGAGATAATTGATGAGTTTGAGTTGTTGATGCGTCACTTGTCTACTCTTTATTCTTGCATAGATAGACATTTCACGATTTGATATTATTTGATGATTACTTTTAGTTGACGTGGTTTCCATATTATTCTACCTTTTTCTGTTTCACTCAGCTATTTTACATACCAGTACATTCCAAGTAACGATGTCCACTCTGGACTGCATCGTTTAATGATGCAGAGACAGGTACTAGAGATTGTCAACAGGCGCTCTGTTGAAGGTCTGAGATTCGAAGCTAATTTGGTGAGCCTCCTTTACTCTGGAGGATCCACTACTTTGATTTCATCATGCTTTAGAGTTAGATTTTGGACTATTTCTTTATTTTGATTTGGGTATCCATGGGTTTGTCATTGGCACCACATGAGTAGTGATAGAGGCTTCATAAACGATGGTTGAACGTTGATGTCTGAGATTGTGAGCTAGTTCTTTCTACTAGCCTTTATTATTATCTATTTATTTTGAGCCTTTAGATGAGATGTGCCCACTTACTTACTTATACTTTCGGCTATTCAGTAGAATTATTTGATTGAATGATGTGATGAGGCTAAGGGGTTCGCCTAGGGACTAGCAATAGTCTCTGAGTGCTAGCCACGCCAAGGGTACCCTCTCGGGATGTAACATAGATGATCTACGAGCTTTGGGTTATGCTGCTTGCATTAAAGATCGTTTGGATGAGTTTGGTAAATTAAGTCCAATAGTAAAGAAATGTATCTTCAGAAGATACTCAGAACGCTCGAGAAGGTATGTGTTCATTGATGAGTTGGAAGATGGAAGTGTGACTGAAATTGAATCACGAGATGTCAAATATTTGGAAAATATTTATCAAAAAAAGAGTGATATAATTGAAGGTGAGCCTCTGTACAAAATGTTAACTTCAGAAGATCAAATAATGTCATCAGCTACATTCGATGAGGCAAATGATCAAGAGATGATTCATGGTCCAAGTGGGAGTTCTGAATCCTAAATTCTTATAGAGGAATCTGAATTTCAATTACATAAAAGTACAAGAAATGGAGTACCTAAACAATCTTATCAGATTGAGGATTATGCTTTCTAGGTATCTCCCACAGAGTTAGATGAACCTAACTCTGTGACTGAGGCTTATCAAGTCCTAAAAATGATAAATCGTTGAAAGCGATGAAGAAGAATTAGAGTTCATGAAAACCAAAAAAGTCTGGGATCTAGTTGACCTTCCACAAGGACGTAAAACTATTGGGAATAAGTGGATTCTCAAGATTAAACGTAAATCAGATGGGTCAATAGAAAGATATAAAGCTCATCTGGTAGCTAACAGTTTTACTCAAAAAGTTGGAATAGATTATGAGGAAACCTGTTCACCAGTTGTAAAGTTTACCTCTGTTCGACTACTTTTGACTGTAGTTGCACGTTTAGATTTAGAATTACATCAAATGGATGTAAAGACTGATTTTTCTGAATGGATAATTAAACGAGGAAATATAGATGGAATAACTTGTAGGTTTCATTGTTAAAGGCCAAGAAAAAAAGTTTGTAAACTAAAAACATCCATTTATAGCCTAAAGCAATCTTCACGGCAATGGTACTTGAGATTTCATATAGAGGTGATTTCATTATATTTCACCATGATCGATGAAGACCATTGCATTTATGTGAAAAGATTCAATAAAAAGTTTGTAATTCTTTCACTTTACGTGGATAATATACTATTAGCCATAAATTATTTGGAGTATGTGAAAACTATCACGTCATGATTTTCGAAGTCGTTTAATATGAAAGATATGGGTGAAGCAGACTAGATATTGGGTGTGAAGATCCAAAGAGAAGAAAAATATTAGAACATTTTCGAATGAGTAGTTGCAAGCCAACGGATACTCCAATATCTAGAGGTGAATCTTTAAGTCTTGAAATATGTCCCAGAAGTGATAAAGAGAAGGAATATATGTCTCGAGTTCCATATTCTAGTTCTACTGGGAGTTTGATGTACGCTAAGATGTGTACTCGTTCAGATATGTTATGCCATAAGTCTAGTAAGCAGATATCAATCAAATCCTGAAAGAGATCATTGGAAGGCAGTGAAGAGAATAGTCCAATATCTAGAGGGAACTACAAACTATTCACTATCTATTGTGGATCTAATTTGTTTGTAAGAGGTTATATAGATGGTGATGATCAAAACATTAACATCTGTTATATTCTTACTAAATGATGGCACCATTTTTTTGTGAAAAGAGTAAGAAATAACCTAACACTTCATGGCTAGTGTATCTACTGTACAAGAAGCTATTTTGTTAAATCGATTCTTTGAGCATTTGAATATTGCAAAGAATCCTAACGGTCCCATGACTTTATATTATGATAGTCATGCGGCTATCACATATACAAAAGATCCTAAATATCACAGCAAAACCAACACACCGATATCAAGTATAATTTTGTGAGAGATATAATTGCAAGTGGATAAGTGAATTTACAATACAATCCTACTCATGAGATGGTAGTTGATCCCTTTACGAAAGCGATCAAGAGACTTGTTTGAGAAGCACGTTAAGTCTCTAGGCTTACGTAGGATGTGATTTTTATTATTATATAACTTTATTGTTATAACATCTTTATCAGTATAAGATTATTAATTTATATCTTAAAGGTGTGTGGTAATATTTCATGTGTCGAACAAGTCACAAGACTGGCTCTCTCACACGAGCAACGACTCTTACATCGGGGAACGTGAAAAGATAAATATCACTGCCATATTTAGACTTGTTTTGGAAACTAGATAGGAGTCTCTCTGAGAAAATGAGTTTGAAGATGATTGTAGAGAGAAACTCGAGTTAGACATCGAAAATATCTAGACCAAGGTCTGTATGATATTGGAGTGAGACACATGTGCCTGTACAAGGTGAGAACATCGTAGCACGTACTTCATACCACGTATGTTATGCGACAAGAGGGTTAATGAAATAATGATCCCTGCTTCATTGTGTAAGACCCTGAAAAGTCAAAGTTGAACTTTTCAATTGAATACCCTTTGACCTTTTACTGTTTCTAGAAATTCCAATCGATGTTGCTACTTTTATATGTTACTAATAGCCATATATGATTCCGCAATGCGGTGCATGTCTAGGAAAGCACTTGATTTGAAATAGATAGATTGGAGTAGAAAGGGAAGACTTTAGAAACTGAAATTGAATATGAACTCGAGTTCACCTCTTAAAGAGGATGAGGGATAAGATGATTAACTACTGGAGTAGTTAAAGTCTGGGGTATTGTGAGTATTGATATCCTCATATTGATAGTGGATTATTTTCGCACATGATTGAATTCTTATATAAGGCTTATAAGACCTTGAAGGCAAGTCTTTATACTCATGGGTCGCACGAACCTTTTGCCGTATGAATTGTGTGTGTTAAGTTGATGTAATATTGATTCGGGTCTTGTCCGCCATGTGCGAAAGAGAGATGTAATATTTTTTGGGGATCTTGGCTCACCCATGTGGATTGATCTTATCCAATCTTAACCCGACTCGTGTATCTGGTTTTAATATGTGGTGGTGCAGTTATTTAATAATTGTTCATCCTTATACTAAAAGGATAAGGATAGACGGTTATTGTCCATTAAGAAGGGCGATTGTAACCGCCCAACCACTTCCCTATTTTAAGAGAGAGTGGTTGACTCCTAAAAGGTAATAAAGAAGAAAGACTGCAAAGTAGAAAAGTCAGTAAAAGGTTTTGAAAACAATCTGACATCAAAAACTACTGTAAAAATTGAATTGCAAAAACTAGTAAAGCATTGAGAATCATTTATACATCAAATCACACAAAGCACTTGGTTTGTGAATAACGATCTGTCTTCCTAGAGAAACAGAATGAGATCTGGGGCTGAATCTGTTGGTGACATAACAATGTTAGCAGCGTCAACGAAAAAGGTACGGCCCGTTGTTCTTTCCCCATTAATTTTTCCGTACATGCATAATTAAATTATTTTATTTGTTAGTAGAACACAATTTTCATGCAACTCTTCTCTTAGAACATGTAATTCGATCTCATGGTTTTAAATTATAGTTTTGAATCAATGTTTGGATATGTGATTTCAAACTATGATTTCAAATAATAATTTCATATTCCAAATTTTCAAAAATCATAATTTGGGATTCCGAATCATGATTATAAAAATTTTTCAAATGTAAAATTTGACCCATAAGTTTATATTTTATAAAAAACAAAAAAGAAGAGAAAGAAAAAAAGTTCCATTATTTTGAATTTTTTGCAAAAATAAGAAAAACTCATTCTCAACGTGAATAAATTGTTCATACCATTCGAAACAATTATACTGAAGAATAAATAGTTACTAAAATATTAAAGGAGCCCTTTGTTTGAGCATTTTATTACTTGCACCTAGAACAATAATGGAATAAGTTAGATAAATGAAACGAAAGGAGGACATGCTGGAACAGGAAATTGGTACATATATTATAGTATTACTTTTCTAGTGGAAGCATGCATTTAACAATAACATTCTTATTGTAGTCAAATTGAGTTTTGACATAATTAAATTTCATAAAAAAACAGAGTAGCTGGCTTTCAATGTCGATCCGCATTTAAATTCTTATCATGATTTATATCTAAAATACTTGGAGTCTTTGGAAAAAAGAAAACTACTAAGTAGTCCATACCTGAAATAATTTAGACTTTTTGAGAAAAATAGACCATTTATGAAAAGATTTCTTCCAACACCCAGAAACATCACCAATGAAGTGGATCTAAGTCCACTATTGTTTCTATTAAGTGAAACTATTGCTATTAGGTTTTGTTGCAACTTATACACTTTTCTGAAAAGTTTTATAATTCATTTTTCAAAGATAATGCAAGTCAATTGATTGACCTTCAGCCTTTGTTTTAATAGCATATTTATTTGACTATTAAAGTAAATTAGGTTTATAATGTTGATTAAACTACATATATATTTATTCCAAAATTT
Source organism: Solanum rostratum (assembly GCA_029948455.1). NCBI lineage: Eukaryota > Viridiplantae > Streptophyta > Magnoliopsida > Solanales > Solanaceae > Solanum > Solanum rostratum. Next base: position 46,441,161 of record CM057045.1, read on the forward strand.
GGTTAGAGACACTCAAATTCATTCATTTCTCTGACATTGTTTTGACTCATTACAATGTAAATATTTTAGAGATCAATAATAAAAAAGTATTTGAATTAAGTTTTAATCACGATTTTCGAATAGAAATTAACTTGTGTGTAAAGGATAGGGTAGAAAAGGCAAGTTCATGCACCTTAATAAAGTTTATCGATTTAATAACGATGTAATTAATATCAAGCAATCTAGACTGATCACTTAATTAATAATTTAATCCAAGATTGAAAAATTGTAATAGTAATCCAGTGTTATAAGCTTCCTTTGTTGACAAGAAAATGCACAACCACAAAAAGATGTCTTTGACTTTGTAGATAGATTAATTTATAGAGAGTTGAGTCCTTATACCAGAATATATATATATATATATATATATATAAAAGTAATAGGAATATAAAAATAAAATTAGATAGTGGCTAGTTAGGCGTCGCTAATATTTAATTGAGAGTGAAGTAGCGTTAGTTTAAAATAGAAAAAACTGGCACAAGCAGAAATGATGATTAATAAAATGTTTGGGCTTTTGGCAACCCAATGTCTCATGTTTGAAGAGCAATGATGAATAAATAAACTAAAAGAAAGTGTAAAGTATTAGTTTGTGTTCCTATTAGGAAAGGCTTGTTCACGGAGTACTAATATTTAACTGTTACGTTCTTAGAACTTTTGTTTTACGCACGCTTGCTGCCTCTTAGCTAACTTGTTACTATATAAATTAAAGGGAAAAGGATTAAGAAGCGTCATACACAATTATCCTTCGTATAGAATTAGGTCTAAAGTTGTTCATATCGTCAATACTTTGGTCCAAAAATGTCCTTATTGTTATTTAATAGGTCAAAAATATCCCTTTTTAAAATAAATTTTTTTGAACATATTTTCTAATAATAGTTTTTTATTAGCAAATATTTATCCTACTTCAATTCGAAAAGAATTTATAAATAACAATATTTTTTATTTTATTATAATCATTTTTATCGTTATCTAAATACAAATTAATGATGGATTTACTATGATTTTAGATATAGGGTCATTTACTTAAATAGTATATTACATTGCATTATTACGAATTTTAGTACAAATTTTAGTCTTACCCAATATGGCTAAACTTTTTTTTATCCAAAATAGGCAAAATAATATATTACATTTCTTTCTCTTCATTAATTTTCTATTCATTTCTCTTTCTTCTATTAATTTTTTCTTTTTCATCTATTAATTTCTACAACATTTCCCTTTCTACCATCAATTTTTGTAACTTTTTATCTCTCCTAATAAATTTTCAGCTTTTACAACTTTTCTCTCCATCACTTTCTACAATTTTTTTATCTCCTAATAAATTTTCAATGACTCCAACTTCCATCACAAAATCATTTATATGTTAATTTGTATTATAAGAATATATAATGAGTTTATAACACAATTTTATATATTAATAGATAAACTAATTTAAGTAGTTTTTGAATGACTGAAATTCGAGTATAATAATTTTTTGACATTATCAATAAAAATAAATAAATATAAACGACAATGACAATACAATTTGAATACAATATATCAAACATATTATATGCATATTTTAATAGATGTGATTAATATATTTTTTAATACAATAATATATTTTAGCACCTTTAATAGGAGAAAAAAAAACATAATTATAACACATTTTGAATTCAACATATTATATATTATAAGCATGTTTCAATGCATGTAGAGAATATATAACTAAATTGTTTTTAGAAGAAATGTGTCATAAGTATTATGTATGAATTTCAATATTCCAGAATTATTCAACTTTACTTATATTTTAAGAAAGGTATTATATTTGTTAGAACAACAATAACCGAATTCATAAAAATGGACAATATTAAATTAAACTTGTTTTACAAATATTGTTCATATTAATAATACAATTTGTTTTATGTAAATGCATATATAATGCATTGACACAATTTTAATATATTAAACATATAAACTAATTTAAATAGTTTTTAAATATTTAAAATTCAAATATAACATTTTTTGACACCATTAATAAAAATAAATAAATAAATAAAAGCTACAATTATAATACATTTTGAACTCAATACTTCATATGTATTATAAACATTTTAATACATGTAGAGAACATAAGTAATGTATTCTTAATATAATCATTATTTTAATATCATTAATAAGAGAAAATAATAATAATATAATTATAATACGTTTTAAATTCAGTAAATAATACATATCATAAGCATCTTTCAATGCAAAAGGTTAATTTTAAACACTTCAGTATAATTTTAATTGATTTTACATTATTAAAAAATATATTATATTTATTAAAATAATAATAATAAAATTCATAACAGTATATAAATAAAAAGTTGAATGGGGAGGGAGAAAGAGAGAAAAGGGAAACAAAAAAAAGAAAAAGACGTGTGGCAAGAAAAGAAAGAGAAGAAGGAGCAAGAGAAGGAGAAGGCGAAGGAGAAAGAGAAAGAGAAAGAGAAGAGAAAAAGTGTTCTTATAATTTATTGGTAAAATATGTTATAGATCGTGATTAAAAAATAAATACCCCAAAAAGGGTAATATTTGATATATAATGTATTACTTATGTAAAATACTCCTTATATTTATGACATAGGTTATTTGTTATAAGCATATGATGTTCTACTTTTAATTGATAAATAAGATTAAAAAAAAAAGTATTTTTTTACGATTTTATTAGCTAAAGCGATTTTAAAAGAAACACAACAAGACAAGTGTTCTTTAAAAGTAATGTTTCTATTAGGAACACAATATGCTTAAAAAGGAAAAATATATATTTATTTTTAAAAGGACATATTAGACCCATTTAGTAACAAAATAAGTGCATTTTGGATCAAATTATCAATAGTAAGGACATTTTTTTACCAAAGTATTAATGACAAAAACATTTTGGTTCTTTTGACATACTTTAAGGGCATTTTGACCCTTTTTCCCTAAATCAAACCATTACATCTACCACTTTTTATATGTTCTTTTTTATGTTCTCATATGCTTCCGAGTTCCCATCGATCGAGTGAGAACTGTAGTATTTGTATTATACAAATAAAATAGACAAGCTTGCAAGAACTCGAAGAATTATTTAAATAATTTTTAAGTAGTATTTTTTAATTTGTTTAATATTTACTAATATCTCTTAATTTTGTAGAAGTGATTATATCGATCAATCAAATTCAACAATGATTTTTAGGTCATTTTGGTATGAAAGGATATATTGGCCATTTTATGGCGTTTAGACTGCTAAATATATTCTTCACCAGAAAGGAGAGGTGATTTTCCTTACTTTTGATCAAAAGTCATTTTTACTAATAATTATCTCAAGTCTTAACTCTTTACTTTGTAACTCTACTTTAATAAATATTTAATCATTGTTGTCAATCTTCAATTCTCAAAAGTTTCGGCAAATTCTATCATTGGCTCTTGAAATAATTTAGTTAAATTTTGAGACTTGATTCAAGGACACAGAGATAGAGATGATAAACTAATTGGAATCGTGGTGTACTAAATTTCTTAATAATCATGTTTGCTTTAATGTAAATAGGGTCAAAGGATCATAAAGAAACAAACGAATAACTTGACCTATTATCCAGTGCAGATATTTGGCAATGTCATCAAAAAATAATTAATAATTTTATTATGGAATTTCAGAGTTATTGACTACAAAATTAGAGTGTATTTTATAGTGAATGATAGAAATCAAATGGTCCTCAAATAAAAGAATATGAAATATTTATAGCTAAATCCCTAAAAAAAATGAAAAAGAAATTGTGTAAAACTCACCCCCATAAAGACTCATATCTGGATGTTGCTATCTTGACGTATTGGATTGCTTAACGACTAGATGAAATTCTGAATTTATTCTTTTAAGGTTGAACTCCTGATGCTTATCTTGATCGATCATTATCTTATGTTCGATTTTATATTTTTAGAGCTAGAGAGGTTATTGCCTTGATAACAGCCTTTGATAAATATACTCGGGATCGAAGGTTACTTTTCACTATTTATATTTAAGAGTATGGTCCAATGCTGCTTCTGTTGAATCATGTTTGACCTATTTATTTCATCATGTGTCACCTCCTAATGTATCTACATGTCAACTTCGAATTTTATCCTATACAAATTTTCTCCTATTGTCTAATCATTTCTTGTGGAAAGATAGGAGAGTGGACGAGTTATTTTTAATTTCTCAACAGGAAAGTACATGAAAGAGCTTTGATAACAATTAAATGATGTGAAAAACTTTGTTTTGAATGCTCGACAAATGTGGAAGTGCTTGATTAGATTAGACTGGACACTAGTTACCAAGGCAATAATGAATTCACTTTTCCAAACTCATATATGTGCTTCAACTTTTTCTGAAATATTCATTTATCCATTTTAAAATTTCAAACTTCTTCCGCAACTCACTTCTCTTCTATTTATCAATTATTTATGCATCCTTGTGCAATTTCATCTCCTTTTCTTTTTCATTCTACTATTAAACTTTCATAGGAAGACCATATCCTTCTTCTCAGATCAAAGGTACTTTTATTGTTCCTAATTGCGTCATCTTTGCAGTGCTCTTTCAATGACCCTATTATAGAAAAGATAAGACTTTGGGAAAAAAGTTCTTCTTTCTAGGAGACTAGAAGAAGGAGCACAACTCTCCCATGTTTGTAGAGATAATCCCCAAATCCTAAAACTTTATCAATAACCGAATTCATCGCTCTTAATTAAAAAATTCGTTTAGTGAGCAAAATCGGCTAGTGAGTGAATATATTTTTGTCATTCAAACTGAGAATTCATCAAAAATTTTAAAGGACTGTAATTGAAAAAGAAGAAATCCAAGTGGAGGCCTTGAACGAGCACAGAAAGATTATCATCTAGTGAATGGCCTGGTTGTTTGTGTATATCTCTCTTTTTACCTTTGGTCTTGACCTTTCCATTAACGAAATAATTTTGAACTTCTGTCACTGCTATCAATTGTGATTTCCACATGTTCGATCAGTGATCTGGAGAGTTGTCAATTCCCTCCGGTACTTTAATGGCAATGCTAACTTTGTTTTATCACTTTTGAGCACTTAATAAGCATTTATTATCCATGGACCTTTTAAGGTAGAATGTTTACATTATTGATTTAAATGGGGGCATGGGAATACAATTACTATGACGAATGACAATAATGATAGATATTGATTAGATCAATGTACCATAATGTAGGCCGACATTGTCCCATTGAAATACCTATCCTTCTTCAAGGTTTGAAATAATCCCATACGTATCTCATTTCCTAATTCAAGCTACATTTTCCCTTACTTTCTTCATAATATTGCATTACTGAAACCTTCATCTTTTTGTTTTTATTTTTATACTTTTAACCAAGGTATGTACTCTGAAACATGTTTGTGGTCTTGAGGATTGGGTGAAATTTTTTTAATTCTGCTGGAAAAATTAGCGTGAACTTAAAGAACTATGGTCAAAGTCACCGATTGGAGGCCCAAAAATCTCTCTGAGTGTGAGTTCTCTTTTTCCTGACCATTTCCTCATTTTGGTACTAACTTAATGCATACTTTATTCCAAGAATTTACGTCATGAAATCCTCAGATTCTCATGATTAGCTAAAACTTCTACCTATTGATGAGGTGATCGGGTAAATTGATCTCTTGATCGCCTCCACCGAAATATTAGAAAAGTCTACTTCCACATGTATGATAAACTGGCCTCTGATCTTCCCGCAAATAAGTAGAAAATAAGACAAACATAGAATCATTTGGAAGAATCTTGCACCTTAAGTATGAAGTTCCTTAAATTGTTAAGCTGGTTGATTATGATAAAGATTCTTCAATTGAGTGATGAGAGGTTGATTTTCCAATAGCTTTTTCTTCTCTAGAAGAGGTTGTCACTCTTTTTTGTTAAAAGTGAATTTGCGAATTCCATGGCTCCACTTTTTATCTTCAAACAAAACAATCATAGGTGCATTACTAGATAACTTTACTCCGTCCTTGTCATCCCTTCGTACTATTCAATTACACTTTATGTCTTTCTAAGGTATCATAGTTCCCATCGTTTGAATGAGAACCGTAGTATTTGTGTTATACAAATAAAGTAGACAAGCCTGCAAGCGCTCGAAGAGTTATTTAAATAATTTATAAGTAATAGTTTTTAATTTATTTAAAATTTATAAATATCTCTTAATTTTGTAGAAGTGATTATACCGATCAATCAAATTCAACAATTATTTTTGGGTCGCTTTCACAAAATCCCCACGGGCCTTTTCACTGATCTGTCTGCCATTAGTAACCGCATGGTAGTGGGTGTGGGGGCTCCCAAGAGCCCAACTGCTGATACACTGCTAGCGGCATTAAGTTTATGCTGGCACCCAGGTCACAGAGGGCCCGTGCAAAATCATAGGCCCTAATAGTGCACGGGATAGTGAAGGCCCCTGGATCGCCCTTCTTCGCAACCAAGGACCTTGTAGCAATGGCGCTACAGTGGTGAAGATTGTCAGCTGGCTCAATCGTGGCTGTCCTCTTTTTGGTGACTAAGTCTTTCATAAACTTAGCATAGCTTGACATCTGCTCAAGTGCTTCCACAAGAAGGAATAGACAAGAATTTTTGAAACTTGCCATCCTCAGCCTTCTTTTTCAACCTTTCTGGGAATGGCGGTGGTGGCTTTGGGATGGATAGCAGGCTCGAAGTAGTGGGAGTGTCCACATCTATTGCATTTTTGGCAATCTCTGGCTCTGCTGGTGCTGTGTCAATCTCGTTATCCCCATCATCAACAAGCACCTCTATGGGGCTAGGTATCTTGCCATCTGTTTTATCCTGTCCTGCATCACTGGCAACAACAGGGTTAGAAAGTACCTTACCGTTTCTCATGGTGATCGCCATGCAGTGGCCATCATTTTTCGGGTTTTACACAGTATCACTGGGAAGTGAAGCCTTCCTTTGATTCAGTGAAGCTGAAAGTTTCCCTAATTGCTGCTCTAGTTGCTTGATCGAGGTGGAGTGCGAGTCTACCAATTGCCTCATATTGGACATTTCTCCTTTCACATCTCGCACCCCTGCCTCTGTGGCCTCCACCTTGTCAAGAACCTTTGCCATCATCTCCTCTAGCCTTAAGTTTCCGCCACCCTCATTTTGGCGTTCCTGATTTCTGTAGCCGTCTCTATTCTGCCAGTTCCCTTGGTAATTATCATGACCATAGTTCTGACCTTGATTACCAGAGTTGAAACCCCGATAACCCCCCTGACTACCTAAAAACTGAGCTTCTTCATCACAGTTGCCGCCTTGGTCATCATACCTAAGGAATGTGTCCATCACTTTCACCTTCTCCGTACCTCCACCAAGGAACCTCTTTGACAACAAGTCTATCTGTGTCCGCATATGGACCATGTCTTGATCCCACTTTTCCTTCTTTTTCCGTTGTTCTACACTCATCACAAAGACCATCCCAGAGCAGTCTGCATCTCTGGTGTACCATGCCCTGTTGTTCTTCGCTACCTAATCCAAGATCACCACAATGTCCGGGAACGTTCTAGACATGTACGACCTTACACAAGCTGCATCAATGATTGGCTTGGTGACAAAGTTGCAGGACCTGTAGAAGACTGCCTTCAAGTGTTCATCTGTGAGATGATGGTTTGGGCACTGCTTGAGTTTCTGTCTGAATCTCTCCAAAGATTGGTACAGTGCTTCATTTGGCAATTGCTTGTGAGATCCAATCTCGTCTTGGAGCTTTTGTTGTCTTGAAGCAGGGAAGAACCTCTCAAGGAAAGCTTCTTTTAGTTCTCCCCAAGTACGGATGGAATCATGGGGGAGCTCATTTAGCCACCTTACCGCCTCTCCAGACAGAGACAACAGTAATAATCTCAACCTCAGTGCTTGTTGACTGACTCCTGGGATCTCGGACGACTAGCATGTCGCCAAGAAATTCATCATATGCTAATTTGCGTCCTCAATGATGGCTCCACTGAACAACCCCTTCAATTGCAACATTTGCAGTATAGTGCTAGTGATAGTAAACTTGACACCAGTAGTTAGAGGTGGCAGCACTATTGCTCCAGTGGTCCCAGCATCCTCATCATCGTCATTCACTGCTTGGGGATACTGGGGCCCTTGAGGCCCCGCAGGGGGTTAGTGCTGTTGTGGTGGCACAAGTGGCACCTGATGAAGTGGTGCCGCTAGTGGTACCACATTACCAGCGAGGTCATCCTCACCCAACCCGTCGTGTCCTCTGTCAGTAGGATTTATTGCTAACTCCCTCTGCCTTGTTGCTTCACGGTCCTGGGCATTCATTCTGTGGATTGACTTAGTGAGTTCGACGTCATAGGGAATAAGTGCTTCACCCTTACTTCGTGTGTTTGGCATGCAGTGTTGGTTCCCTACAAAAAGCAAAAGCAATAAATAAAAGTAAAATTAGGGACTAGAATTACAAACTGAAAGTAGCAACTAATAGACTATATCTTCGCCGCGTTCCCTGGCAACGGTGCCAAAATGTGATACACCCAAATTTACTCTCCAAAAGGAAGAGTAAAGCGGTCGTTGGTCAAATGTAGAACTCAACCAGAGTTGAGGTCGATCCCATAGGGAACGCGTGAGAATGATTCTATTAGCACCCTCTTTCAGATGTAAATTCTATTCCAAGATAAAGTTGCATAAAGTAAATAGGGGGTTACGTTGTTTCAATTAAATTCCTATTGTAAATTGACTAATAAGGATGTTGATACTGGGTTTCAAACAATTATTGAGAAGCTAGGGTTGTGTTCCCCATGACGTCTAATACGATAACTAAACTGGCACGGTAAATTCCTTCGTGACTGCACATACAAGATTAAGAAAAAATAGATAATACCTAGTTCACCTTTCGGTCCTTCCTATCTATATTTCACTCATCTCCTTTCGGTCTCAGAGTGTATGTAATTTTGACCTTTGTTCTCGATCTCAAAATATCCTCACCTTTCAGTCTCAGGTACTTAGACTAGGTTAAAAACCCCAATTTTCTGTTGTAGAATTCTTTTCCTAATCACTATATCCCTCCCGGGCATGTAACAAATACGGGCTTGCCCTAATGCGTCGACACATTAGGGAGAAGTTAAAGTGAAGAATTCTACAATGAATGCGGTGATCAATCCCTCGAATTCGCCCTAATTTGTATTATCTCATTAAATTGTCATGGTTCCCAAAACTCTAGTTGTGGGTTTAGCCTTGCATGTTCAATACAACTTTCCCACAACAATGTAATGAAATCATGATAATTGACTTACGATTGAAATAATGATGAATCCACGTGTTACAATCTTCGAAGAGATGATCAAAACACAAGAATCTAATGTAAAGTAAAGTCACAATATTGTTCTCTGTTTTTTTTTTCTGACTCCAGCGTTCAACAACCTTAAAAATGGAATAAAATAAACATATATGTACAAATAAAAAACTAATCCAATTAAAAATAGGAAAATAGACTTCGGCATGTATACGGGTCTTTACACGGGCCGTGTGGGTCTAGACAGACCATCACACAGTGCATGAGTCATCACTTCCTGCTTCTCATGGATACTGACACGCCCGTTTGGGGTTTCATGGACCGTTAAACGGTCCGTGAGTCTTCACTTGAGCAAATTCTGACCAATGTCTAGGCATTCCAACTGCACGGCCCATGCCATGGTCCGTGATTGATCACACGGTCCGTGACAGGCCCTGTCTACCTTCACTTGCATGAATTCTGTTATTTTCGACGGTGATCCTTCTAATTCATGTCAACTTCACGGCATATGGCACGGGCAGTGAGAGCTTTGACGGTCCCTGTGAGCCCCTCGTGAGTTTTGCCTTCGTTTCGTTCTAGTTCCACACCAAATGTAAGGTCACGGTTGGTCACACGGTCCATGTACCATGACACGGTCCATGAAGACCCCCGTGGTCCCTCACTTGGCTCAATTCCCAACTTCTCTTCGTTGGGCCCTTCACGCAGCCTCCCACGGTCCGTGTGATGTTACACGACCCGTGAGAGGTTCCGTATGTCACCACTTCACCGATTTTTTTCATTCTTTTTCTCACAATTTCTCCATCATTCTATGCCTTCGTCATTTTCCTGCAAAGTACCAAAACACATACATCAAACCAACATACTTGCTTGAGAACCTGCAAAAATCCTTCGCTTAAAGCATTATAAGAGTCATATTTCTATGACTCATCAAGTAGATACTTGTTCTTGATGCTGACCTTGTTGAGTAGCCGGTAGTCTATACACATACGAAATGACCCGTCTTTCTTCCTTACAAACAACACCGAAGCACCCCAAGGAGACCGCCTGGGTCTAATAAAACTCTTTTCCAACAAATCCTTCAATTTCTTCTTTATCTACTTTAACACCATGGGAACTATTCTATATGGAGGGATTGAAATAGGTCAAGTATCGAGTAGGAGATCTATACCAAAGTCTATTTCCTTTTCGGGGGGAACACCCAGTAAGTCATATGGAAAGACATTGGGAAACTCATTAACGACGGGGACAGACTCAAGGGAAGGAACTTTAGAGGTGTCATCTTTGACTCTTACTAGATTATACATGCACCCTTTAAAAATCATTTTTTGATCCTTTAAGAAAGAAATTAATCGACCCCTACATAAAGAGTTACTACCCTCCCACTCAAGAATTGCTTCATTTGGAAATTTAAACTTGACCCTACAAATTCTACAATCGATGGCAGCATAGGAGGCATGCAACCATTCCATCCTAAGGATTACATCAAAGTCTACCATGAAAAGATCAACTAGATCACAAGAGACCACTTTGTGCAAATGGAGATAGGAAAATTCCTATAGACTCTTTGAGCAATAATGGACTATCCCATGGGTTACTTACATCATAGGGCTCATGGAGGACTTCGAGACACACATGGAATTTATTTGTAAGAAATGGAGTCACAAATGACAAATTAGCTCCAAGATCTAATAATGTATATGCATCAAAATTGAAAACTCTCAACATACCAGTGATAACATCCGGAGCCTCTTTAACCTCTTGGAAACCATGGAGGGCATAGAACTGATTGGTCCTTTGGGCCTCTTGGACTTGCCGACTTTGCCTTGGGCCTTGCTCTGCCGCTTCTACAATTTTTGGCATGATGGCCGGGCTTTCCACTTTTGAAGAAAGCATTTGATCCAGCTAAGCATTCTCCCTTGTGGAGCTTTTCACAATTGGGAAATTGGGCTTTGGGGCTTAGGAGCAACCTTGTGCTTAGTAGTCCAGGGAGAAGTATTGGTAGACCCATGTCCACCTTGCTTTTGGCCACCTTTGAACTTGTTACCACCACTCTTTTGGTGAGAATAGCTCCTACCATTGGTCAAGCCCTCTTAGACTCCCTTTCTCTCCCGCTTAGCTTCTCCTCCTCTATTTTCTCTGCATAAGTCATTAATCGGGAGATATCCATCTCCTTCACTAGCATAGCCATATTACATACTTTGGACACCATGTTGAAGACAACAGAGATATACTTGCTGTTAGCACCTAATTTTTTACCAAACTTAAATTATGTACTTTTTAGTGTTTAAATATTTATTTTAAATCTAAATTAGATATTGCTATTTTTATTTATAATAACTTTTTGATGTAAATTTTATTTTAAAGAAAAGAAAATTTCGAAAAATATATGTTTTCCTTTAATTTTGGTTTTAATATATAATCTAGCGTTGTTAGTATTTTGTTAACTATATTTTAGTTTTAGCTAGTTAATTTTTCTTATTTACTTATTTATTTTTATAATTTTCTAACAATTTTTTATATATCTCTCTTTTCAAAACCAAGAAACAAAGCAAAAAAAAAAGTAATAAATAAATAAATAAATAAATAAATAATCTAAAAACTACCCCACAAAACCCCACTCCCCCACATTTTATCAACTAACCCACACAAAGTCATCCCACTTCTACACAACATGACACACACTACACAACTTCCATTTTTTGTACTATAAAACACACACACACGTGAGGAGTAAAAAGAAAAAAAAAGAAGAGAAAAAAAGAGAGAGTGAGCAGAGGAAAAGGGAGCAGAAAAACGTGACCAGAAAGTAGAAAAACTGAGCGGAAAGTAGAAAAACGTGAGCAGAAAAAGAAAAACGTGAAGCAAGAAAAAAAACACAGGCAGAGAACAAAAAAGGAAGCAAAAAAAAAAAAGGAGTGAAAAAGAAAAGCTGGAAAAAAAGCTGGAGAAAAGTAAGGAAAAGTAAGAGGATAAAAAGTTGAAAAAAAGGGGAAGAAGAAGAAAATTTTTCGAAACTTGGAGAATTGAGTTTGGTTCCCGTTCGAGGTTTTCCGGTTCCTCCTTTAGCTAGTTCATCACACAGGTTCTTGCTTGAATTTTTTATTTATTCTCCGTAACTTTCATTGTCAATCAAAATATGCATAAAGTTATTCAAATGAGTACTTATATTATTTGGTGTGCCAAGTTGATTATTACGTAAAATTCATTCCTTATGGTGTTTGGTATGTTATTGAATATCGTTTATGCATTTTCTTGTAAGTTTGTTCATTAGCATATGTATACGTTATATGTGAGTGAAAAGCCGCGGACGAATTCTTTGTTTAAAAAAAAAAAGAGACAGAGTATCTTAAGTATATCATTTTCTAATAATTTATTGAATAAACACTTATGTATATATATGTATAAAACTATTTTTGGGTGTGCAGCTTGTTGAATAGAGTATTTAATTTTATTTTCCTTTCTTTAGATTAGCTTACTTTAATTTATAAATAAGACAAAAGAAATATACAGTTAAATGAAATTAAGTAGGAATATTGATGATTAAATTTAATTGTATTAATCTTTCATGTTTTGTTTATTTGGTTTGTCGTATTCTAATATTAGTTATGGCAAAAATTAGTCCGGACTAAATTCAACTTCAAATTCTAACACTGATATTTAAATCTTTGAAATTATAAGTATTTTAAATTATAATTCTTCTCATGTCATTTCAATATATATATATATATATATATATATATATATATATATATATATATATATATATATATATATATATATATATATATATATATATATACACACACATATATATATATAAATCAAAATATAATGTAATTTAAATCTGGAAGAGTAAAAAACAAGGGGATAACTAAATTCGTGGCAAGATTGGAAAGCGCTGCTATCAATACACCACGAACTAATAAAAATAATAGTTTTTTTAAATGAATTTCAGATAAATTGAAGAAGGTAAGTAAATAAATTTTTGCAAAACCAAGAAATATAATGTTTTCAAAATTAGTTTAAGCCATGCATAAATCAATAAAGCAACCATGCTAGAACCATGGGACTCGAGAGGTGCCTAACACCTTCCTCTCGGTGAATAAAATTCTTTACTCGAATTCTGGTTCGCAGACCAAAAAATAAAAATAATAGTAAAAATAAATAAAGAGTCATTTCTGTTTGATTAGGGATAAAAAAAATATAGGTGACTTGGAACACCAAAACTCAATTTCAAGTGGCGACTCTAAATAAATAAAATAATCCCTTTTTCAAAATGTCACTTTAATTGAAAAAAACTCTATTGTTCAAACCCGCGCGGGGGAAAAATAGGGATGTGACAGGTGGCGACTCCGCTGGGGAAATAGAATTCAGGCTTAAAGAATATTGATTCATGCATGACTTTATTTATTTATTTATTATGTTGTATTATGTTGGTTTAATGTGCTATTTGGCTTCTTATTTACTTCCTCAATATTACTTGAAATATAAATTGTCCTCTCTCACGCACCCATCTGAGTCTCCTGAAAGTCCACTTTATTCGGAGATGCGATTTACGCTCCCGAAACTTTCTTTGAGATACCAGAGATGCGATTACGCTCCTGTGAAGTAATTTAGTTACACAAGTTTTGGTATGGGAAGCTCCAAACAGTGAGGCCGGAAAGCGCTGCTACCGGTAAGCTGTTACTTCCCAAACTCGAGTTGTCCACTCGTTTTACAGCCGTCTAGACACCAAGTACATTAGGGTTTAAACCTAGCTGAACCAATCTTAGGGTACGCTTTGTTTGCATCATGAACATTTGACGTAGTGGGGCTCGACACTGGGGTCGAGTCCGTCTAGGACAGACACCCAATTTTAAGACTATCATGCACATTCTCTATGCTACTTGTTGCATCATCAGAGGGGCTATATCAAACGTTGACCGGCTTTTAGATGAATTGAAAATAAGATAACTTTGTGTTATTCTCTCTTTTCAAGTTACTCTTTCTTCGAAAAAAAAGCAAAACAACCTAAAAGATTTTTTTTTCTTTCTTTCCACTAAGAAAATAAAGAGGCTTTAATTTTCATAATTCACCTAAAAATTAAATAAAATAATTTTTTTAGGGTTTAAAGTGAAAATAGATTTTTTTTAACTCTAGTTTGGTGTTTTATTAAAATTATAAAGTTCGTCAGACCTAGGTCTAGTTTTTTTTTTAATAGTAAATGAATAATATTAAAATAAAAAATTCATCGATTTTTTCCCAAAGTATAGACTCTAATATTTTATTTATTTATTCATTATTATTATTTTTTTTTAAAAAAAATATAATGCCTTAAAGAAAAATCATGTCCATTTCGTTTTCTTGACGAGTCTGTCCTTTGTTTTTTTTTTGTTTTTGTTCTCTCTCTTTAAAAAAAATGCAATAATAATTTTTCTTGATGTCACTAGTGTCAATTCTTATCAATGAAGGCCAAGATAAATTCTAATTTGCCATCATCCTATAGGGACAAAATGAGCTCAATGGGGAGATCTGATAAGAGACCTAGAGATGACTAGCCACCTCAGTTTATGGTGTTAGACAAGGCTCCGGTATATCTGAAGGCATGGTATGAAAATATGGAAAATTATGGAAAGGGAGAGGTATTTAAGCGTTTGGGATACTTGCGAAGCCTCTTGTATGTTGAGCCGCGAAGGGATGTGATAGAAGCTTTAGTCTCATTCTGGGATCCATTGAATAATGTCTTTCGTTTTACTGATTTCGAACTTACTCCAACTCTAGAAGAAATTGGAGCATTTATGGGTACTGGCAAGGACCTTCACAAAGGAGAACCTATGATGCCCAAACATATTGGTGCAAGAAGATTCTTAGAACTGTTACACATTAAACAAGTGGAGATGGATTGTTTAAAGCAGGGTTGGGTTCATTTAGATTTCCTCTACAAAAGATATGGCCGACAAAATGGATTTGAGGTCTATGGAAAACAACTCTGTAACAAAGGGTGCCGCCAGACTTGGGAGAGGCACAGTTATGAGCCATTTATAGTGGCCTTCTTAGGAACTATGGTATTCCCGAGAAGGGGGCGAAGGATTGACATAAACTCGGCCGCTGTCCTTCCAGCTTTCGAGAAAAAGCCTAATATTACCCTTGTTCCAATGGTTCTAGCTGACATCTATCACGCCTTGACAAGGTGCAAAAATGGTGAAGACTATTTTGAGGGGTGTAATATCTTGTTACAAATATGGATGCTCGAACACATCCGATATCACCCCTATGCAATAGACTTCAAAGTAGAATGGAATGATTACATCGGTGGTCATAAAGAAAGGATTGAAGATCAGGTTATCCCTGAGGGCATCAAAGCTTGGAGAAGGTATCTTAACGAGTTAACTGTCGATAAGATTATATGGAATTATCACTGGTTCCCGTCAGAAGAGGTAATATACATGTCCTCCTTTCGACCGTTCATTGTCCTAATGGGTCTTCGTGGTGTCCAACCCTATGTACCACTCAGGGTCATGAGGAAATTGGGTCGACGACAGTGTCTTCCCCGATGTGAAGACATGCGAGAGTTTATGTATGAGTTCCATCCCGATATTCCTCTCGGGGAGTCTGAGATATTCAAGATTTGGGGAGGCGCATATTCTCGGGATCCCAAGACTGAGTGACAGATCGTAGCAAAGGTGAGGTGGACCACTCATACTTAGTATGGTTTTATGATCAGCCCCCACTTAAGGCCATGCCCGAAAGATCGGTCAAAGGGGCCATAGATTATGTAGCTGAAACCGAGGTCAAAATTAAGCAAGCTCGCCTCAAAGTTGAGAGGAGTTATTAGTCCACTCTTGATGGCTTAAGTAATGCTTTGAAGAATGTCCGAGAAGAACTGGCACAACACGAGGCAACACTGGAGGCTCGAGTGAGATTGATTTGAAAGAGGGTAGAAAAAGAGCACCAAACCACCATTCAGTCTTTGCGTGAGGATCTGGGCATTACCACAGGCGCCATGGAGCAACAAGAAGAAGAATTTAAAAGGGAAAAGACCCTAATGGTACAGACACAGACTAGGTTGCAAGCTCACTTGAAAGCCTCTATGGAGCGGGAGAAAAACATAGCAAGGCGTTTCACGGCTTACCAGGCAGAGGTCGAGAGTGAAAGGAACCAATGGCTTGCAGAGAGGAATGGACTTCTTAA
The DNA here is from genome assembly GCA_029948455.1 of Solanum rostratum. Lineage (NCBI taxonomy): Eukaryota > Viridiplantae > Streptophyta > Magnoliopsida > Solanales > Solanaceae > Solanum > Solanum rostratum. The sequence continues at coordinate 46,457,626 of CM057045.1, forward strand.
CCAAGTAGAAGAGCTTGAGGCACAAGAAGACAATTTGAACCATGAGATCCATACCACTAAGAACTGGCTACGGAATTGTCATGACAACATGAAGGAAGCCAAAGGACACGTGGTTCAGCTTGCTGAAGACCTAATTGATGTATATGGCAGTTATCTTCATCAAGATGATGAGACCTTGGGCTGACAAGCACGGGAATTGGCACTACACCTGCCGAAAGCACTGTTCAAAATTTATTCAGACCTGAGAAGTGACTGAAATCCAAGACATTCCAAGAAAGCATTTTCATTATTGTTATTTCCCTTTCTTTTCTTTTGTTTCGTCAAATCTGTTGCAACTTCAAGTCTTAGTTTTATTTTGGTTTATTTGTATTCAGAACCTTTTGGACATGAATGAAAAGATATTTTTCTAGTTAATTAAAATTGTGTTTTTCTTTTATTTCATTAAAAAAAAAGCAATTTGTTTTCATGAACTACGTAATGATCTGATTCATGTTCAACATGATATGTAGGCAACCCTCAATGGGTTCGATCAAAATATCTCTAAAGAAAACAAATTCACCTAAAAGCCGGGATGAAGCATGAAAGTTGTCTCTACTATAGAAATAATTTAGGGAGCATAACACACAATGTGTGATTGATATCTGCAAAGTTAGAAACCCTAACACGTGTTGTTTTGTTAAAGAGAGAAAGCTTTAAGGTGGTTGATTTGTGGTTAAACTGGCATCTCATCCATACAACACAAGGTCAAAGGGAAAAAAGAAGATGACCCGTAAAGACGGAACATAGTCGGATAATGATGATATCCAAAATTCGATAGTTCAACAAGAATCAGTACCAGTGGAGGAAGTAAGGATGCTAAGGCAGCAAATGGCTGAAATGTACCAAGCTTGGATGAGCGGGCAAGCCCCGCCACCTTCGATCCAAGAGTATCTAAATACAGCTATGCCGCCCCCAACGAGTGATCCACTCTACCCTCCTGGGTTTGGCCCATATGTTAACACATCCAATACTGTTGAGACTTCAACTGTGCGCCCTCTGAATACGCCCATGATAAGTAATCCATTTTTCATGCCATCCGCACAAACCAATACAGTCCCTCAGCCTAAATTGGTCCCCAAATTCAATGATGATCCTTTGTCCAAGGTCTATCCTAGTCAAGGATATGCGCCCGAAATGACTATTAAAATTCCAGATGCCTTCTACCAAACTCATCAATATAATTCCCCTATAGAAGTTGAGAAAACAACCAAGAATAAGGAACATGAAGAAATGGCTAAGAAGATGAGAAGTCTGGAACAAAACTTAAAAAACATGCAAGGATTAGGAGGACATAAAAGTGTCTCGTTCAAGGACTTGTGTATGTTCCCTGATGTTCACTTGCCTGATGGGCTTAAGCTCCCAAAGTTCGACAAGTATAGTGGCCATGGTGACCCCGTGGCTCACTTAAAGAAGTATTGAAATCAACTAAGAGGAGCGGGGGGAAGAGAAGAACTCCTTATGGCCTACTTTGGAGAGAGCCTAACAAGGTTGGCCTCAGAATGGTTCATTGATCAAGATATTTCTCGCTGGCATGTTTGGGATGACATGGCTTAGGATTTTGTTCAACAATTTCAATATAATATTGACATCATCCCAGATCGCAATTCCCTCGCTAACTTGAAAAAGAAATCAACTGAAAGTTTCAGGGAATATGTCATAAAATGGAGAGAACAGGCAGCTAGAGTCAAGCCACCAACGAAAGATCAGGAGTTGATTAATGTTTTTCTCTAGGCCCAAGAACCTGACTATTTTCACTACTTGCTTGCCATAATGGGAAAGCCCTTCGCTGAAGCAATCAAGATTGGAGAAATGGTGGAAAATGGCATAAAAAGTCGGGAAAAATTGTGAGTCAAGCAGCTATCAAAGCCACCACACAAGCAATACAAAGTGGATCAGGTGGTTTTGGGAACCGAAAGAAGAAGGAAGAAGGGTCTATGATGGTGTTAGGATCAAAAGGTACGCAAAGGAGGACAAACTACCCTCATGTGCAAGTCCAACAAGGACAACCTGTTGTACCTCAACACTATTATCCACCCCCATATGCAGTTTTCAACACTCAAGCATATGCCCGACCTCCTCAACACCGACAATAGCGGGCACCTACCCCACAAGGCTCTCGGCCCCAACAACAGAGCTTCTAGGCACCTTTTAATCCACGTCCAAGGGCGGATTATGCAAAGGAACAAGGTCAAAAGGAAACTTTCACCCCAATTGGAGAATCATACACTAGCCTATTGCGAAAATTAATGCAATTAAGACTGGTTGAACCTATCGTTCCTTATCAGGTCAACAAAAATATGAGAGGCTTTGATCCAACAGTTACGTGTGAGTATCACTCTAATGCCCCTGGTCATAGCACCGAAAATTGTTGGACCTTAAAGAGGGTCATCGAGAAGCTAATCAATGACAAAGTAATTGTGATACGTAATGAGGAAGCACCGAATGTCACCAACAATCCACTTCCTGCTCACAACAACAAGCATGTCGTTGGAATGATAAGCACTCATATGAAAGGTGAACCAATAGATAGAGAGAACATTGAAGGTAGACCCTCAAAGGAAGAGTCAAGCATGGTCTTGGAATTTATACAAAGGGGACCGTTGATTGTGAAAGGTGCAAATTCAACTCCTGAGAGCTTAAGAAAACCAGTATTGTATGTCCCGGGAGCTATAAAAGGAGGAGTTCCATTAAATAGGCCAAAACTATATGTTCCCGGAGGATTTCCAAGTGCCTATTTAACCCAAGATGGTTTAAGAAAGACAGAGGAGCCAGTTGTAATAAAGTTTGCAAAACAACTCCTGATCACAAGCATGAAAGCTGTCCCATGGAACTACAACAAAACCATTGTGACATACAAAGGGAAAGAGCTCACCGAAGAGATTAATGAAGCAGGCGGTATGACTCGTTGTGGACGGTGTTATGTCCCAGAGGAACTAAGAGGAGCCAAGCACGCAAAAGAAAGTCAGCTGCCGGTGAAAAAAGCCTATCATCTAAAGAAGAGGCCGAGGAGTTCTTGAAAAAGATAAAGGCTCAGGATTATTCAATTATCGATAAGTTAAGAAAACCCCCTGACCAAATCTCCTTGCTATCATTGCTCCTACATTCCAAGGAGCATCGTCAAGTATTGATTAAAATTTTGAACGAGGCGTACATTTCCGAAAATACCATGGTAAGTCACGTGGGAAAGATAGCCAGCAGGATATTTGAGGTAAATAGAATCGCATTCACGGATGATGAATTGCCTTTGGAAGGGTCTGGGCACAACAAGGCTCTACATCTAACCGTGAAATGTGAAGAACATTATGTGAAGAGGATCCTGGTTGATGGGGGATCAGGTGTCGACATTTATCCTCTTTCCACATTACAAAGTTTGAAGATTAACACCGATAGAATTCGCACTAACAATGTGTGTGTACGAGCATTTGATGGAGCAAAACGAGACATAGTTGGTGAAATTTACTTGATCGTGACAATTGGGCCGGTGGAGTTTGGAATTACCTTTCAAGTGATAGACTTGAACACCTCTTACAACTTACTCTTGGGAAGGCCATGGATCCACATGGCCAGGGCTGTACCATCTACTTTGCATCAGATGGTCAAATTTGAACATGACAAACAAGAAATCATTGTCCATGGTGAAGACGACCTCCCGATGTATCGAGACCCTTCCACACCATGCATAGAGGCCAAAAAAGAATATGAATTCCTCAATTATCAGGCCCTCGAGATAGTAGCGGTCAATCAGCTTATGGAAGGGAAGCCTATACCAAATCCTCATCTCTCGCCTACTTCGTTCATGGTGGTAGCTCAAATGATACATAATGGTTATGAGCCTGGAAAAAGACTGGGATTGTCATTGCAAGGAAGGGTAGATCCTATCAGTCCAATGGGCAATCAAGAAATATTTGGGTTGGGTTTTGAACCAACTAAAGTTGACAGAAAATGGGCAAAGGAGCACAAAAAGCAGGCTTGGAGCTTGCCAAGGCCAATCCCTCATATTCTTAAGTCTTTCACTAAATCTCAACGTGAGGAGGGTCCAAACCCATCTGTCCAAAATGATACAGATGAAATCTGTCAAGGTCTTAAGGGGATGTTTTATGAAGTGAACATGGCTCATATGGACGAGGGCCCCAGTCATGCAGATGTGCAATTCATCGGCCCCAATGTCCAACTCAACAATTGGGAAGTCACTCCTCTCCTTAGCAGGAAGGAGTTTTGGTAGTTTATTTTGCAGCTTTTCCTACATTTGCACTATTTTTAGGGTTGTAATCTAAATGTATTAGTTGTTCTTATTCCGTGTTAGTCCTTTATCATTTCAATCCAGCTTAATGAAGTTCCAATTTCCCTAGTAAAAACGTATCATGTATTTTCGCTTTTCTGATTTTGTTTTTATTTTCATTTCAGTTACGTTAATACCGACTTTAATAACATGACATACATGTGGAGTTTATGTCTAGATCCTGAAAAATTGTCTGATCTCAAAACAATAAATCAAGATCTTGAAGAATATGATGAAGATGGAGCATATGAAGAAATTAAAAAGGGATTGGACCAATTTGAGAATAAACCTAAGCCCAATTTAAACGAAACTGAGACAATCAATTTGGGAACTCGAGAGGAAACTCGAGAGACAAAAATAAGTATTCATGTCGGACAAAAGACCCGAGATGAACTAATTCAATTTCTATTTGAATATAGAGATGTCTTTGCTTTGTCCTATAATGACATGCCAGGTTTGAGTGTTGATCTGGTAGTTCACAAACTACCCACATATCTTGATTTCTTACCTGTCCAACAAAAGCAAAGGAAGTTCAAGACAGACGTGAGTGACAAAATAAAAGAGGAAATTATGAAACAACTAGATGCAAATGTGATTAGAGTTGTGCAATACACTACGTGGTTGGCCAACATTGTGCCAGTGCCAAAGAAAGATGGGAAAACCAGAGTTTGCATTGACTATAGGGATTTAAACAAAGCGAGTCCAAAAGACAACTTCCCATTACCCAACATTCACATTCTAGTTGATAATTGTGCCAAACATGAGATTCAATCTTTTGTGGACTGTTATGCTGGATATCACCAAATCCTCATGGATGAAAATGATGCAGAGAAGACTGCTTTCACTACCCCCTGGGGGACCTACTGTTATAGGGTCATGCCATTTGGTCTTAAAAATGCAGAGGCAACTTATATGAGAGCAATGACCGCCATATTCTATGATATGATGCACAAGGAAGTTGAAGTACATGTCGATGACGTCATTATTAAATCTAGAACACAAGCAGATCATGTACGTGACTTAAGGAAATTCTTCGAAAGATTACAAAAGTACAACCTTAAGCTCAATCCAGCTAAATGCGCATTTGGAGTACCTTCAGGAAAGCTTCTGGGTTTCATAGTTAGTCGAAGAGGCATTGAGCTAGATCCTGCCATGATAAAGTCTATTCAAGAATTACCTCCTCCGAGGAATAAGACAGAAGTCATGAGCCTTCTAGGGAGACTGAATTATATCAGTCGGTTCATAGCACAACTTACTATCACATGTGAGCCAATCTTCAAGCTGTTGAAAAAAGATGCCGCTGTCAAATGGACGAGTGAGTGTCAAAGAAGCTTTTGATAAGATCAAAGAATATCTAATGCACCCTCCAGTATTAGTCCCTCCGGAGCCCGAAAGACCTTTATTCTTATATCTCGCAGTGATGGATAATGCCTTCGGTTGTGTTCTAGGTCAACATGATGCCACAGGCAAAAGGGAGCAAGCAATTTATTATTTGAGCAAAAAGTTCACAAAGTATGAGGTGAAATACACTCTCTTAGAGAGGACATCTTGCGCCTTTAACCTGGGTGGCTCAAAAATTAAAGCACTACCTTTTGTCATACACAACCTATCTCATATCTCGAATGGACCCTTTGAAATATATTTTTCAAAAAACTATGCCAACGGGTAGACTGGCAAAGTGGCAGATCTTACTTATGGAATTTGACATAGTGTACGTTACTCGTACCGCCATGAAAGCACAAGCATTGGCTGATCATCTAGCAGAAAATCCAGTTGATGATGAATACCAGCCATTAGACACATACTTCCCAGATGAAGAGGTTAACGTTGCTGAGGAAGAAGGGCTAAGGGATAGCCAGATATGGAAGTTATATTTTGATGGAGCTGTCAATGTCAATGGAGTAGGAATTGGAGCAGTCCTTATTTCACCAACTGGACACCATTATCCTGCCACCGCACGCCTTCGGTTCTTTTGTACCAATAATACAGCAGAATATGAAGCTTGCATTATGGGATTGAATATGGCAATAAATTTAGATGTGCACGAGCTAGTGGTTTTGGGGGACTCCAACTTGCTTGTTCGACAGGCTTAAGGCGAACGGGAAACTCGGGATATTAAGCTCATCCCATACAAGCACTGTTTAGAGAACCTTAGCAAAAGATTCAAGTCTATTGAGTTCAGATATATCCCCAGGTCCCACAATGAGTTGGCTGATGCTTTAGCCACCTTAGCCTCAATGCTTCCATACCCGGCAACACCTATATCAATCCCCTAGAAATTCAAATCAGGGATGAGCATGGTTATTGTAATAGAACTAAAGCAGAGCCAGATGGCGAACCATGTATCATGACATCAAACGGTTCTTAAAAGAAAGAGAATATCCACTGCATGCTAATAGAGATCAAAAGAAGACTATTAGGCGACTTGCTAGTGGTTTCCTTCTAAGCGGGGAGGTTTTATATAAAAAAACTCCAGACTTGAATTTATTAAGATGTGTGAGTTCTCAAGAAGCAGAAATGATCATGGCTGAAGTACATTCGGGGGTAATGCAACCCGGCCCACATATGAATGGTTATGTTTTAGCAAAGAAGATTATTCGGGCAGGATTATACTGGTTGACCATGGAAAGAGATTGCTTCCGTTTTGTTCGAAAGTGTCATCAGTGTCAAATCCATAGTGACTTGATTCACTCACCCCCTTTAGAGTTACACTTTATGTCTGCTCCTTGGCCTTTTGTTGCTTGGGGCATAGACGTTATTGGGCCAATCGAGCCAAAAGCTTCTAACGAGCATCGATTTATTCTGGTCGCCATTGACTACTTCACCAAGTGGGTAGAAGCTGTTACTTTAAAAGCAGTCACCAAGAAAGCAGTGGTGAACTTTATCCATTCCAATATCATATGTCATTTTGGTATGCCGAAGACCATTGTCACAGATAATGCGGCAAATCTTAATAGCCACCAAATGAAGGAGGTTTGTGAGCAATTTAAAATTGCCCATCACCATTCAACCCCTTATCAACCCAAAGAAAATGGAGCTGTAGAAGCAGCAAATAAGAATATCAAGAAGATTCTTAGGAAAATGGTCCAAGGATCCAGACAGTGGCATCAGAAATTACCTTTTGCTCTTTTAGGATATCGCACGACCACCTGTACATCAATCGGTGCAACTCCTTACTTATTAGTCTATGGAACTGAGGCTGTTATAACTGCAGAAGTTGAAATCCCTTTGCTTCGAATCATTGTTGAAGCAGAAATTGATGATACAAAATGGGTGAAGAAAAGGTTGGAGCAATTAGTATTAATAGATGAAAAATGATTGACGGCAGTCTGTTTCGGCCAGTTGTACCAGCAAAGGATGGCTCGAGCCTATAATAAGAAGGTACGCCCCAGAAATTTTGAGGTCGGTCAGCTTGTTGTAAAACGCATCCTTCCCCACCAAAAAGAAGCTAAAGGAAAATTTTTCCCAAATTGGCAAGGCCCTTAAATCGTTAAATAACAAAAGGAGTTTTGCAATGGCAGATATGGAGGAAAAGGTAGCCGACATAATGGTTAATGCAGACTCGGTCAAAAGATATTATGTTTAATACTTTTGGTTCGACACCGATGTGACTAGTGTTCCCAAGATAACATGACCTCTGTTCGAACACCACCTACCTCTTCGAAATTTTCCCTCTTTGGAACCGTGAAAAAAAAAGAAGCAAAAAAAAAAAGCAAAAAAAAAAGAAGAAGCAAAAAAAAGCAAAAAAAAAAGACAACCCTTCATCGAACTATGTGCAACCTGATTCCTAAAAGGATACGTAGGCAACCCTATATTGGGGTTCGGTCCAACCAAATAAAATAAAAAATTATGCTTCGGCATGTTAAAAAGCCGAGGCATACTTTAATGGTTCCAAAGTTGTAAATCTTTCTAAAAGCCTTTCTTACATGCTTTAATATGACCTCCCAGACACTCTTCAAGAAGCTTCAAAGCACGGTGTCACAGATGTGTGATTTTACAAAGGTGAGAGTCTTATAGGTGAGAGCCCTACGACACCATAAGACGATGGTAAAGGAAAATGAAAGAGAGTTCAGCTCTAAATTGAAAGGCACAACATTGTTTTATGAGATTTAGACTATTTGGATGGATCGAAACGTATGAGCCGAAATGCATGTCATGATTCCTTAAAATCGGTACATACGTTCATGTAAATTCTTTGATTCTTTTATTTCTTTCTTTTCCTTGTCCCCTCTTCAAGAGATAACCTTCCCTTGTAAAGTTATGATCCATCGCGTCACCCCGTCGTACTTGTGTTGAGTCACTGCTCTCAAAATCTTGTGTCAAGTGTTAAAGGAAAAGTTGCAAAATTCACTAACAGCGTTGAAGAGCGAAGGGCTTACACAACCGGTGAAACACATTTGTGTACTAGCTAAAATAAGGGAAAGATTCAAAAAAAAAAAGAGAGAAAAAAAAAGAAAAAAAATGAAAGTTTTATGGCAAGTCTCCATAGGGAAAGATCGCTAAGGCAAGGGAGTGCTTGTTGAAACAAGAGGATCCATGCAATATACACAAATCAATATTGGATAGAAGCATTCATGGCGCGCATCCGAAAAGATAGAATTGACTTTTAAGAGCTTTCAAGCAATTTGATCAATCACCAATAAAGTCAAATCTTCCAAGCCGAGTGGATTGCATGAAAAATCAAACCCCACGGGATCAAGGCCACAAATCAACCACCAGTTAGAAAAACTAACAAATCGTTCTTTGATTAAACAGGTACGAGCAAATCCTGTAAATAGTTCTGAGAGACGAGCACCAAAGGTAAGTTCTCAAATCTTCATGTGCGATCCGATATGCGCATAGTAAAATTGTTGTTAATTCATAGAAGAAATTGGTAAAAAGGACCTTTGTTTTCCTAGTCAAAACTGGGGCATTTTTTTCCTTCTTTTTAAAATTTAAAAAAAATTAAAAAAATAATAATAAATAAAAAAAAATTCACCAATAAAAAGATTAAAAAACAAGTTTCAAAATTTCTCAGTTTCAAAACTGGGGCATATTTTATTTTATCTTATTTTTAAATTTAAAAAAAAAGTAAAATAAAATAAAAAATAATTCATTCGTCTGTTTAGGGCACGAACCCTCATAATATTTGCTTAGGGAGCGAACCCTCATAACATTCGCTTAGGGCGCGAACCCTCATAATATTCGCTTAGGAAGCGAACCCTCATAATATTCGCTTAGGGCGCGAACCCTCATAATATTCGCTTAGGAAGCGAACCCTCATAATATTCGCTTAGGGCGCGAACCCTCATAATATTCGCTTAGGGAGCGAACCCTCATAATATTCGCTTAGGGCGCGAACCCTCATAATATTCGCTTAGGGAGCGAACCCTCATAATATTCGCTTAGGGAGCGAACCCTCATAATATTCGCTTAGAGCGCGAACCCTCATAATATTCGCTTAGGGAGCGAACCCTCATAATATTCGCTTAGGGCGCGAACCCTCATAATATTCGCCTAGGGAGCGAACCCTCATAATATTCGCTTAGGGAACGAACCCTCATAATATTCGCCTAGGGCGCGAACCCTCATAACATTCTTTTATATCTTCATGGGACATGATAGCCCCAATTTTTATTTTCCATAACGCATAAAATCTAATTTCATTCAATAATGGAGTATTTGGTTTTTTTTCCTTGTTTTAATCATTTTATTATTTTTGTTTAATATTATGTTCAAGTCAAGCAAAATAACCTACAAAATTTTTCTTAGCACAAACTGGGGCAGAAGAATTTTGTTTTATTTTTTTCTTTTATTGTAGGCAGGTCCTTCTGCGACCACAAATTTGGACTTTAATAATGGAGTAACATTTGTCCGATCTGAGAAGTGAAAATGACATTAAGAGTCGGTTCGGACCTATTGTAGCAGCTCAATATTTGAAGATTCAGGTTCCCAACTTTGATTCAAGAAACAAGTGTTCAAGAATAGTCTACTAACTTTCTTGTGGAGAGGCATCGGTAACTCAATTGACATTTCAAGTTCAAGCCTCAAACTCAAACTTCAAGATTAGATTTTGAGATCAAGGTACCCGCCAGAAGAAGGCGAGGTGATAACTAAAGATGCAAAGAAGGACTTGAACGAAAAAAAGGGCCAAGACAAGTAGAATAGATAAGATCTTGTATCGTTTTCTTTCAGTTTATTATCTTCAATGTAACCATAGGAGCCACAAACCGGGATCTCGACAGGACAAGACTCAACTCTCCAATCCATCCATCCATCCCTTGCTGCACCTATTTGAACTACACTTGACCTGATTCTCGTATAACCCGAGATATGTAGGCTGCCCAAAGCCAGGGTTCGGTCACTCTTGCTTACTCGTTATTGTTTTTCCTACCTTTTAATAATGGTTAGGCAAAAAATTAGGCACTTTAACTTCTTTGCTTGAAAACTCTTCATGTTCTCAAGCAAAGAGGGGCATCCTGTTAGCATCTAATTTTTTACCAAACTTAAATTATGTACTTTTTAGTGTTTAAATATTTATTTTGAATCTAAATTAGATATTGCTATTTTTATTTATAATAACTTTTTGATTTAAATTTTATTTTAAAGAAAAGAAAATTTCGAAAAATATATGTTTTCCTTTAATTTTGGTTTTAATATATAATCTAGCGTTGTTAGTATTTTGTTAACTATATTTTAGTTTTAGCTAGTTAATTTTTCTTATTTACTTATTTATTTTTATAATTTTCTAACAATTTTTTATATATCTCTCTTTTCAAAACCAAGAAACAAAGGAAAAAAAAGTAATAAATAAATAAATAAATAAATAAATAATCTTAAAACTACCCCACAAAACTCCACTCCCCCATATTTTATCAACTAACCCACACAAAGTCATCCCACTTCTACACAACATGACACACACTACACAACTTCCATTTTTTTTTACTATAAAACACACACACGTGAGGAGTAAAAAGAAATAAAAAAAAGGAGAGAGTGTAAGCAAAGAAATAAAAAGAAAAAAAAAAGAAGAGAAAAAAAGAGAGTAAGCAGAGAAAAAGGGAGCAGAAAAACGTGAGCAGAAAGCAGAAAAACTGAGCGGAAAGTAGAAAACGTGAGCAGAAAAAGAAAAACGTGAAGCAAGAAAAAAAACACAGGCAGAGAACAAAAAAGGAAGCAAAAAAAAAAAAGGAGTGAAAAAAAAAAGCTAGAAAAAAAGCTGGAGAAAAGTAAGGAAAAGTAAGAGGATAAAAAGTTGAAAAAAAGGGGAAGAAGAAGAAAATTTTTCGAAACTTGGAGAATTGAGTTTGGTTCCCGTTCGAGGTTTTCCGGTTCCTCCTTTAGCTAGTTCATCACACAGGTTCTTGCTTGAATTTTTTATTTATTCTCCGTAACTTTCATTGTCAATCAAAATATGCATAAAGTTATTCAAATGAGTACTTATATTATTTGGTGTGCCAAGTTGATTATTACGTAAAATTCATTCCTTATGGTGTTTGGTATGTTATTGAATATCGTTTATGCATTTTCTTGTAAGTTTGTTCATTAGCATATGTATACGTTATATGTGAGTGAAAAGCCGCGGACGAATTCTTTGTTTAAAAAAAAAAAGAGACAGAGTATCTTAAGTATATCATTTTCTAATAATTTATTGAATAAACACTTATGTATATATATGTATAAAACTATTTTTGGGTGTGCAGCTTGTTGAATAGAGTATTTAATTTTATTTTCCTTTCTTTAGATTAGCTTACTTTAATTTATAAATAAGACAAAAGAAATATACAGTTAAATGAAATTAAGTGGGAATATTGATGATTAAATTTAATTGTATTAATCTTTCATGTTTTGTTTATTTGGTTTGTCGTATTCTAATATAAGTTACGGCAAAAATTAGTCCGAACTAAATTTCAATTTCAAATTCTAACACTGATATTTAAATCTTTGAAATTATAAGTAAGTATTTTAAATTATAATTCTTCTCATGTCATTTCAATATATATATATATATATATATATATATATATATATATATATATATATATATATATATATATATATATATATATATAATCAAAATATAATATAATTTAAATCTGAAAGAGTAAAAAACAAGGGGATAACTAAATTCGTGGCAAGATTGGAAAGCGCTGCTATCAATATACCACGAACTAATAAAAATAATAGTTTTTTTAAATGAATTTCAGATAAATTGAAGAAGGTAAGTAAATAAATTTTTGCAAAACCAAGAAATATAATGTTTTCAAAATTAGTTTAAGCCATGCATAAATCAATAAAGCAACCATGCTAGAACCATGGGACTCGAGGGGTGCCTAACACCTTCCTATCGGTCAATAGAATTCCTTACCCGAATTTCTGGTTCGCAGACCAAAAAAGAAAAATAATAATAAAAATAAATAAAGAGTCATTTCTGTTTGATTAGGGATAAAAAAAAAACATAGGTGACTTGGAACACCAAAACTCAATTCCAAGTGGCAACTCTAAATAAATAAAAATGTCACTTTAATTTGAAAACACTCTATTGTTCAAACCCGCGCGGGGGAAAAATAAGGGTGTGACACTTGCTCATACGAGACCTTGGATCCATGACCATAAAAGGAAAATACTTAGAAATCTTGATGAATTTGAGGGTACACTCCCTCATGCTCATGGACCCTTGCTTGAGGTTGATGAACTCTTGGACCTTAACCTCCCTTAGCTCAATCAGAAAGAACCAATCCAGCAAGGCTCACTTGAATTCTTCCCATCTGATATAACTTGCTTCTTGACCTCTCTCATCTACCTATTGCTTGTACCATATTTTGGTTACCCCCTTGAGGTTGTCGGCCACCAACTTGGCTTTCTCCTCTGAAGGGACACCCATAACGGCTACTATTTGGCAGGCTTCCTCAATAAAATCAATGGAGTCCACCTCCGTCATGGAACCATGAAACTCTGGAGGGTTCATCCTTATGAAGTCTCACACCCTAGTGGCCAGTGTAGGTACTTGAGGATGAACGACAATCTCCTAATTAGCTTGGTCGGCCAATACTTGGGACAACATAGTGAAAGTGGCTCGGAACTCCGCATGAGATACCCCATCATCTTGTTAAAGTGGAGGGACTTGTTGTTCACGAGTGTGTATTTGGTATGAAGCTCTTCTTGGCGGCATGATCTAGAAACAAACAAAGAGGCCATCGTTAGTGATAGGATAACTATAGCAAACTCTAAAGGCACAACATGAACAAGAAAGAAGGGAAGACCTTTCTAAACCATCACATAGCCTCTCACTCAAGATAATGGCGCTTAACATCCACTACACTAAAAGGAGATTCGGTGGCAATTAAAATTTGCATTAGCGGCTATAATAATGGTCGTTATAACTTTTACCTGCCGATGAACTATGGCCTTGTTTCAGAGGTCGGCAAAGGATTTTGCGGCCATTCAAATAAACGCCGATAAAACTAGGCCCAATTGCCGCTAAAACTCATCCAATTTTGTGGCAATTGGTTGTGGCATTAAGATAGAAACTAAATCTAATTTAAAGTGGTTAGTTGTGTCCATGTGGTGTCCATTTCTGTAGTAGGTAAATCCAACTAAATTGCCGCTAAAACAAATTTATTTTAGGGGTAATTAATCGTGGCAATTAAGATGACTATTAAATCAAATCTAGAAGAGTTAGTTACGCTCATGTAGTGTCTATTTGTATAGCCAGTAAACTCAACTAAATTGCCCTTGAAATGCATTAGTTTTAGTGGCAACTAAAAAAGTTGTTAAATCAATTATGGAACAATTTATCATGGTTATATCGCATCCATTTTTATAGCCGATAACTTTAATAAAATTGCCGCTAAAAGTTATTATCTTTAACGACAAAAGTTTTGTTGCAATTATAGAGTTTATAAACAGTAAATTCCAACAAAATTATTATCAAAGTAACCCTATTACAGGCAACAAATTTTTTCAAATGCTAAAAAATGTATAATATTAATTCATAGAACAAAATGTAGTCTCATAAAATCTAAACAACCAAACCAAAGTATTAATCTAAACAACATAATATCACAACTTAAAAAACAAAGTTATATTATTTATATAACTTACCAACAAAAAATAATGTCTTCATAAAATCCTTACAATTGTTCATCATATTGAAATCTTCCATAGGTAAAAGTTTCAAAACATCAAGTTGTTGGACTTGAAATATTAAAATAAACGCGTCAAAAGATAAAATCTAATGGATAAGAACATCACAAACAATCTCAAAGATTCAAAGTTACTTGGATATCTTATAGAGATTCTAATACCAAGTTCTTGTATGTTTATATGAAAGCAAGACAGACCAAAAGCATCATATCCAACATCAATAGTGAGCTAGGAGAAATGTTAACCAATATACTATAGATATAATAGAAAAGATGTTAAGGAGATAATAGAGCAAAAGTGTTGTGGAATGACTCCCCTTGGAAAAGCTGTTGATATTGAGAGGCTGAATGAATTGGTGTCAATTGGGTAAATAAGCCTTATATCACATAATTTATCAAGTGGAGACATTCCATTGATAGTTTGACTAAATCTATTTTTTATAGTCATAACCAAAATCTGAAGAGAACATTTTTAGCTATCAAACAATACATTTGGTTGATAAACCAGAAAGAATGAGCATCTTTTATCACAAATTCATGCTTATGTGAAGTCTTGATTGACCTGGTATATGTATAGAACTCATGCATATTCCTGAACGTCAGGTTTGAGAAAGGGGTTGCTGCAGAAGCACTTCTTTTCGATAGAAATGAAAATGACACACAAAAGGCTTTGGATGTAACAAATCCAGAAGCTAATTCTTCGATACAAATACATATTGAGTCTAGGAGGAAGAAAATATTGCATCAAGGAGCTAATGCTTCTATTTAAGAACTTGTATCCATGGGTTTACCCAGAGAAGCAGCGGCTATAGCTATACGCAGTCTTGACACATGTCAAGAAGCGCTAGATCATCTACTTGGAGGAACAAGTGATAATATTGTTGCAGTAGGAGATCATAACGTGAACAATGCTCTACACAATGATAAGGGGGTAGATGGTCTGCAAATGATCCTTTATCAATGACCAAAGTAAAGATGGATCGGGTACTAACACAAACTCAAATAGTGGTGGAGATCCAAGTCAAAACAAAGTTGAGACACGTGATGTACAAATGGAAGATGAGATTACTAGAGAATTACTAAAAGGTGATGCTTACTCTGACTATGAGATTGACGTTACCGAAGAAAGTGAAGCTATAAACGAGTACTTGGCTTTAGTAACTATTGGGAGATAATGCAAAAATTAGTTCATCATCATAGTGAAAAGTACAATTATGTTCAAAATGGCCTGTATTTATAGTTACAAGTACAGTACATTTTGACAAACTTGAATAGTCTTCTATGTATAGAATAAATATATAATCTTATAGGCTAGTAACCAAAATAGAGAAAAGGATCAAAATTGTCCTTTATATTTGATTTAAGAAATAAAGTAATCCTTTCTTTTAACATGGAATATTAACAGTCTTTCATGTTTCAATAATTGGTGCACTTTTAGTAATCTATCAAATATCCATCTAATTTTTAACAAACTTTTATTGGTAGGTGAGAAAGTCGCACTGTAACTCTGGTTTAACCATTGTTAACCACATCTTCCCTTTGTTCTCCCACAAATAGTGTTCTTCCTTAATCCATAACTCTGATTCCCTTATTAGACAAACAAAAACCAAAATAAGAGACTGATAACTGGAGAAGTGAATTTGTTGAATCTCCTCAAAGAAATGTATATATTCACTAACACCAAAAAAATCAAAAGTCCAACAGATTTGGCACCATGAAAGCACTAAAGTTGTAATAGAAACACACCAGAGCAACACTATAAATGCATCAAAATAAAACAAGAAATGCATGCGAAAAGCAGTAAAATAACAACAGAACTTCACCAAAACAACTGCACTAGATTCCCATTAAAACTACACTAGAATTAGATTTCGGTACTTAACTAAAAAATAAATGACAATCTTGATCCATTAACATTAGGTCTAAACTGAGTTGAGACAAAACTAAAAAAACTATGATAGTTGGAAATATCGAACCTTGGATTGTTAGACAAGGTACTGGATGTGAATCGGTGCTTTTATGGGCAACTAGGTAGAAGTATCAAGAGATAAGAGCAGGCCTCATTTCTAAATTATGTTCTGCATCTTAGTAGATTTTTTGTATCAATCAGAATTACACTTTAAACAAAACCTATATATAAGACTATACTTCAATGGGATCCTTGCATATTATCAAGGGTTGGCAAGGCATCAACAAGATTTATCTCAATTAGAATCCATAATTAATGTATACAGATCATCTAAGACAAAAAAGTAGGGGATGAGCTATTAATTATACTACTGTGACTTAGGAGTAATACCATGAGAAGTTGGAGTATTTTCAGCAAAACTAGGTATCCCTATTATTTGTGGTATTTGTCCATGGCCATAATCAGCATCGGAGGCTTGATAAATTTTAGAATGTTAATAAATTTTTTATATGATTATATTTCATAAGAAAATGTCAAAACTTATGTAATCGAGTTACCTGTGCATTTGAGGTACCATTGATATTTTGAGGCATGAATTCATTAGGAGCATATTTGTGCACGAATAGTCACATTTAGAGTAATTATGATTGCATATTATCTTGATTTTATTTCATTAGATTCATTTTTTTTTATTTTTTTGCCTTTAATTCAACTCTCTCCTGCTCTAGTCATTGTACAACTTCATTAGATCAATTCTCTTCATTGGTATCTTTTAAGAAAGATCTACTATTGAAAGTGCAAGAGGGAATGAATTGAATTTTCTTCTATTTTTAAATAAATCTGTTTGGTAGTTAGTCAACTAGCTTAAGTGATAGTCCACTAAAAACGTAAAGACAGTTTGCAAAAATTAAAAAGTGTAAAAGGAAGATCAACACCAAATATTTATACTGGTTCGGATTCAATGTGAACCCTATATTCAATCCTTTTGGGTTGCAAGGAAACCTCTTCAAGCCTTCAAAAGTGGTGGTTATAAGAAATTAAAAATTTAATCTACTACTTTCAATATTTTTCTGATTTTCTTTTTCTTTTGATACAATCATCTCTTTTAAATTTTTCTTCTTTTCTCTCTTTTTTTGTTTTTCACAATAAAACAAAAGATCACAATGAAGTTCTTAATGATGAAGAGTTTCGAAGATGGTCTTGCAGGAAGTAGGTTTGTATGCTTTGAGATGTCCTGGATGCCTCCTTTTATATAAAAGAGATAGTATCCCAAGGGAATTGATCCTTGGATAGAGGTAGTGATGAGTCCTCTTTCCATGAATAAGGTTGAAGGCTTATTGTTAAGAATCTTTCCAGATCTTTGATTTAGCTTGATTTCTTGATTTTCTGATTTTTAGGATTTCTTCCTTGATTATTTCCTTGACTCAATCTTTGTTTGATTAATGTACTGATTCATTCTTGGTTTGCATACTTGATTGATTCTTGATATGTTGACTTCTTCCTAATTGTGATCCTCGATAGATTCTTGATTGATTCTCAATCTCTTCAATTTTATTTCATTCCTTCTATTCTGTAGACATAGGATCCGGACTGATATGCTCCTATTGTTGGCACTGTTGCTTCTAGATGTAGTCTATTGTATTTCCTTTTTGTTTCCATCCTATGTACTAGATTTCCATTGGTTTGATTCATAATCTTCCCAATTTATTTCCTTCGCTTGATTGATTTCCTTGATTGCTCCAAATTTGTTTTCCTTTGGTTGATTGATTTCTTTGATTACTTCAGATGTGTTTTCCTTACTTGATTGATTTCTTTGCTTGCTCAGATTTGTTTTCTTGATTGATTTCTTTGCTTGATCCAGATTTGATTTTCTTGATTGGTTTTTCTTTGTTTCTTAGAATTAGATTTATTCCTTCCAATAATTGTGCTCTTGGTGCCTCCAACTAAATTTCCTTGATAGATTCTTCTAAGGCATGCCTTAGCCGGATTGTTTCCTTTTTTATTTTTTTTTCCTGCAATTAGTCATCAGTCAAAATGTATTAGCCCTAACAATCTCCCCCTTTTTTATGAGGACAATACTAGTACTAATGTAGTGAACTTCCTTGAATATAATAGTCGACTTCCTACTTTTGTCCCCCTGACTTGTAGTATAGGTGCTCCCCCTAAATACTTGCACAAGGTGATAGTCGACTAACGACAGGTATTTAGTCTCTTTTTCTCTCCCTTTGGCATCAACAAAAAAGGAAACAACAAGAAGCGATAGGCAACAATATGCAGAAGCAGGCTAGACAATATTATATAACACAAAAGTAGAAACGGACTTTAACAAAATACAAAAGGAGTCCAAGTAAGCAAAAAATTTCCAACACGTAATAAGAAACAATTAGCAACGAGGGCGTAGGAAATACAACATGGGAAAGGAAGTGACAGGACGGGAAGACGAAGATAAAAAGGCTGACACATATGAAAATACATGCAACATAGCTGTAAAAAAGAGCACTAAATACATGTGATTAAGGTAGTGTAATCATTTAAAAAAAATAAATCAATTAATGTATTAAAAAGATATTGATCAGAAATTTAAAAAGATTTGGGAATAATATCTAAAGATTTTCTAAGAAAATAGAATCTTTCTTCAAGCAAAGGCTTTGTAAAAATATCCGTCAATTGATTTTCAGTGTTCACAAAAACAATTTCATTGTTCCCAATCAAAACATGATTTTTAATAAAATGATACTTAATATCAATATGCTTAGCTCCAGAATGATGCACATGATTTTTAGTCAGACAAATAACACTAGAGTTATCACAAAAAATTTGAGCAAGTTTAGCATTGATATCAAAATCACTTAATTGTTGAATCATCCAAAGAATCTGCGTACAACATAACTCAATAGCTACATAGATGGATACACAATTTTGTTTCTAGCTATTCCAAGAGATTAAAGAATTTCCAAGGAATTCACAAGATTGACTGGTGCTTTTTCCATCGACTTTATCACCTGCATAGTCAGCATATGAAAATTCACGAAAAATAAAAGCAGACGATTTTTTATACCAAAGACCATAGGAAGTAGTTCCCACTAAATAGCGAATAATTCTTTTTACTGCAGTTAAATAGGATTCTTTAGGGGACGTTTGAATCTAGCACATTTGCAAACACTAAATATAATATCAGGTCGACTCATAGTGAGGTAGAGAAGAGATCCGATCATACCTCTGTATTTGGATTCATACACGTTCTTACCTGTTGGGTCAAGATCCAAGTTGCGGACTCAAGGGAGAACTGATAGGCTTTGCATTTTCCATTCCAAAATTTTGAATTAATTCCTTAGCATACTTACTTTGGCAAATGAAGAAGCCTTGATCAAATTGGAAGATTTGCAGTCCTAAAAAGAATGTTAACTCACCCATTAGACTCATTTCAAACTCACTTTGCATGAGATTGGCAAAATCCTTGCACAGATCATCATTAGTACTTCCAAAAATAATATCGTCAACATAAATTTGAATAATGATGTTATCAGAAGATGATTTTTCTTATAAAAAAGGTAGTATCAATGCTTCATCGAGAAAAATCACGATTTAATAAAACATGGTGAGGAAATTCAGGATATTCAAAACCTGGAGGTTGTTTTACAAAAACTTCTTCTTTTATAATACCATTTAAAAAAGTGCTTTTGACATCCGTTTAAAATAGTTTAAAACCTTTAAAAGCAACAAATGCTAAGAAAATATGCATCGATTCTAACCTTGCAACAGGAGTGAAAATCTTATCGTAGTTGACTCCTTTTTGTTGAGAGTACCCCTGGGCTACCATTCTTGCCTTGTTCCTGATCACTTTTCCATCTTCATTCAACTTGTTTCAAAAAACCCACTTTGTCCCGATTATGGAAGTATTTTCAGGTTTTTGAACTAAGGTCCAGCCTTAATTCTTCTCAAACGGATCGAGTTTCTCTTTCATTGCTTTAACCCATTCAACATCTTTTAGTGCTTCTAACACCTTCTTAGGTTCGAGTTGGGAAATGAGTGCTATATTTGCACTTTTCTTGCTCGAGGCCCTGGTTCTCATTCTATCACTTACGTTCCCAATGATGAATTTCTTTGGGTAGTCAGGTGCACTTATCCATTCATTTGGAAATGTTTCTGTTGGCAGCTGACTTTCATTTCTAGTTGACCGATCTTTTTCTATAACTTCTTTAGATGAGATAACTACACTTTGAGAGTAAATGACTTTTTCATCATTAGAGTTGCATCTTTTCTTAGAGGATAGATTAGATTCATCAAAGACATTATGAACAGACTCTTCTTTAGAGGGTGTACGCTTGTTAGAAACTCTGTAAGATCCACTAGAATTTGAGTAACCAAGAAAGATACCTTCATCACTTCATGAATCAAAATTACTTAGATTTTCCTTACCATTATTATGGATGAAACATTTTCAGCCAAAGGGATGGAAGTAACAAATGTTTTGTTTCTTCCCGTTCCATAATTCATACGGATTTTTCTTCAGAATAGGTCTAATGAGGCCCCTGTTGAGAATGTGACATGCAATGCTTACTGTTTCAACCCAGAAATGATGAGGGGGGTCATGCTCACATATCATGATTTTGGCCATGTCTTGTAGAGTCCAATTCTTTGTCTCGACAACTCCATTTTGTTGAGGGGTTCATGGAGCTGAGAAGTTATGATCGTATCCTTCTTCATTACAGAGATTCTCAAAAGTTTTACTTTGAAATTCTCCTCCATGTTCACTTCTAATAGTGGTAGTATAGTGTCCTTTTTCTCTTTGGACTTTCTTATAAAAAAACACAAAATTCTTTATGGTATCATCTTTGTTAACCAAAAACATTACCCAAGTAAAATGAGAATAATCATCAACAATAACAAAAGCATGCATTTTTCCTCCAATGCTAGCGGTTCTAGTAGGACCAAAAAGATCGATGTGGAGGAGCTGCAGGGGTTTTGTTGTAGAAACAATATCTTTAGATAGAAACAAATTTCTAGTTTGCTTACCTAGTTGACATGCTTCATAAATCTGATCCTTGGTGTAGTCAATCTTTTGTAGACCAATAACCGGATTGAGTCGAGCAAGTTTTTTAATAAGCCTCATGCTAGCATGACCCAATTTCTTGTGCCAGATCCATGGATTATCAGACATGGAGGTCAGGCAGATGTGTTTATTTGGTCCTTTGATGGAATTTAGGATTTACACATTTTTATCTCTACTTCTACGAAGAATTTCCTCCAGTGTTGTCTTCAATGATGCATCCATTCCTTTTGAATCTTACTTCCAGATCAGAGTCATATAGTTGACTGATATTTAGCAAGTTGAATTTTAACCCTTTCACAAGGTAAATATTTGTGATGTAACATGACTCATTGAATGAGATAGTACTAGTACCAATTACAGTTCCAGTGGAGTTGTCTCCAAAATGGATTTTTCCATCCTTGTAGTCTGCAACAGATTTGAACAGTGATTTGTTTCCCGTCATGTGATTTGAAGACCCACTGTCAAGATGCCATTTCCCTTCACATCTAGTGCGGTGTTCCTGCAAAACAAGATCAATTTTGATTTTTAGGTACCCAAATACTTTGTTGTCGTTGCTGGTAAGAAGTACCTTTAACTTTCCAGACCAAGTTAGATGGCTTTGAGTGACGAAATCGGTAGTTGGAATAGGTATGACCAGATTCTCCACAATAATAACAAGATATTTTACTAGATTGGTCAGAACTAGAAATACCAAAAAAATTCACTTTGAGAATTAGTGGACTTGAGAGATTTGTTAGGACTAAAATATTTTTGAACATTTTTCAAATAATTTCTAAGATTAAAATTTTATTCATCTAGTAAATCTCTTTTAACAACGCAAACTTCAAGCTTGATTTCTAAGTATTTTTCTCATCTTGAATGGATCTAAGATTCTCAAAAGATATTTATAAGTCTATGATGGCTCGATCTAGAAGAGCCCTCAAATCAAGACAATATTTGCTATTTTTTACTTGGCTAGTTTCACCTATTGCCATGAAGCATTCATTTGCATCATATTCTTGATCATATATAGATGTATCATCATCATTCCAGCTGCTAAATGCTTTTTTTTTTTAAATTTTCCTTGAGGGTGTCTTCTTTTAGCTTAAGGACATTCACTTGCAATATGTCCAAACTTACCACATTTATAGCACCTGCCATTATTCCTATTGTAGTTAGTAATTTTCTTATTTCTGGGATAGTTTTGCTTACCGCTTCTTTGATTTCTGTTGTGCCTGAAGGTTCTCATTACTGATTTTATAATCAGTGCAATTTCATCTTCATTCAGGTATTCTTCATTGTCTTGATTTTCAACAGAGGCTTTGAATGCAACAGAATTTTTCTTGTCATCCTCCTTTCCTTTTTCATTTAGGTGTGTGTCTTCTCAGAAGCAATCAGATCACCTCTGACTTCATCGTAAGTGAGACTTTTAAGATTCATGCTTTCAAGGGCCACCACTTTAGCATGCCTTTGAGGAGGTAGACTTCTGAGAATCCTTCTAATGTGTTCAATGGAAGGATATTCTTTGCCCGTAGCTTTGAGTTCGCTAATGATCTTGCTGAGGCAAGCAAACATACTTTCAACAGATTCACCTTCCTTCATTTGAAATAGCTCATATTAATAGACTAGTAGATTGAATTACATTGTCAGTTCCTTCATAGGTGACTTCCAATTTGTCCCACATTTCCTTGGCAGTTTCATAACTAGAAAGTTTTTCATATTCCTCTCCACTTATAGCATTGTAGAGAACATTTTTTGCTCTAAAATTTCTTTGAATAACTTCCATCTGCTCATTTGTGTAGTTCTCCAAACTTGGTATAACTAGTGCTTGGTTGCCTTCGGTGCTTGATTGACCTTCAGTTGTTGATTTAGCCACGTGAATGAGAATGTCATCTAGTTTGATAACTCTCCAGACCTTCACATCATAGGACTTTATGAATGTTTCCATTCCTATTTTTCAATGATAAAAGTGTTCTCCATTGAAGTAGGGAGGTCTGCTTTGAGAAGTTCCCTCTTGAAACAAGGGTCCAATTGTTTGCTATTGATTTGCCATGATCTTTTCTACCTATAATTAGACAGAAAAATAGAGTGAGACCAGGCTGTAAAACCAATTGAAAGTGCAAGAGAGGGGGGGGGGGTTGAATTGAATTTCCTTTCCTTTTTAAATAAAACTGTTTGGTAGTTAGTTAGCTAAAAGTGATAGTCGACTAAAAACAGTAAGATAGTTTGCAGAAATTAAAAAGCGTAAAAGGAAGATCAACATCAAATATTTATACTGGTTCGAATTCAATGTGAACCCTACATCCAGTCCTCTTGGGTTGCAAGTAAATCTCTTCAAGCCTTCGAAAGTGGTGGTTACAAGAAATTAAAAACTTAATCTACTACTCTCAATATTTTTTTCTTGTTTTCTTTTTCTTTTGATACAATCCTCTCTTTCAAATTTTTCTTCTTTTCTCTCTTTTTTTCACAATAAAACTAAAGATTACAATGTATTTCTTAAAGATGAAGAGTTTCAAAGATGGTCTTGAAGGCAGTAGGCTTGTATGCTTTGAGATGTCCTAGATGCCTACTTTTATGTTGAAGAGATGGCATCCCAAAGAAATTGATCCTTGGATAGAGGCAGTGATGAACCCTCTTTCCAAGAATAAGGTTGAAGGCTTAGTGTCAAGAATCCTTCCAGATCTTTGATTTAGCTTGATTACTTGTTTTTTTTATCTTAAGGATTTCTTTCTTGGTTATTTTCTTGACTCAATCTTTGTTGGATTGATGTATTGATTCCTTCTTGTTTTATGTCACTTAATTGATTCTTGATTTGCTGACTTCTTCCTAATCGTGATCCTTGATAGATTCTCAATCTCATTTATTTCTCTCATTCTATTCCGTCGACATAGGATCTGGACTGATATCCTCCTATTGCTGGCACTATTGCTTCCAGATGTAGTCTGTTGTATTTCCTCTTTGTTTCCATCTTATGTACTGCATTTTCATTAGTTTGATTCATGATCTTCCCGATTTGTTTTCATTTGCATGATAGATTTCCTTGATTGCTCCATATTTGTTTTCCTTTGCTGATTGATTTCCTTGATTGCTTCACATTTGTTTTCCTTACTTGATTAATGTAACGCCCGATAAAATTATCCAAAATGCCCCTAGAGTGAGGGTATGCGCGTAACCCATCTTCTGATGCTCATATGGAAAATCCGAAACTAGATTTGAAATCATAATGAAAAATTGAGTAGGAAAATGGTCTTGGTCGATTTTTAGAGCAACCTAATCGAAAGATAAATTTTCGATCCAAATCAGAAAACAGTGACGGTCCGCGACAGAGGCGCGTCGCAGACCTGTCACGGAGAAGGACTTGTACGCGATTTTCAAATTTTTCGACGGGATGGAGAAAACTCGTTCAAAAATATTTTTCCCAAAAATACCCTGTTCGTGATAGGTCCGCGTCGCGGACCGTGTATTTTTCGGGCTGGAAATTTCCAAATAATTATGAGGGGCATTCCGGTTAATCCCCCACCCCTCCTACACTCTAATACACAGCTAATAATGACGTTTCTACGTTAAAAAGGTCTAAAATCCTCGTTCTAAAGTCCTATTCCCTAATCTAACAAGGCTAGGGCTTGAGGAGAAGAGAGAAGAGCTTATGTGAGGAATTCGAGAGGAGATCCTAGACGTACTCGGTTGTTAGCCGCATCACAGGTATGTAAGGCTAAACTATAATATGAAATTGTTCTGTCATGTGCCCCATAGAGGTCATAGATGAGTTGATGTTTGAGGAGTCTACATGCATGATTTCTTTGATGGTTTTTTTTGAAAATTATATTTGAAATTACATGTTTTCTATGTTGATGATGATCATACTAATTGCTTTCTTAAATTGAATATTTTCATGAGAATTTGCATAACCCTACATGACTAATTCGAAAAGCATGCATATTGAATTTGAGAATTGAGTCTAGAGCCTTGAGTTAAGATTGTGATTGTGATTGTGATAAAGAAATGATGAGTCTAGAGCCTTGAATGAAGATTGTGATTGATTATTGTGATTGTGATTGTGATGAGAGAATGATGATGAGTTGATAGAGTTTGGTTGTTTTGTGAGTCCCTATAAATGAACTCTACCAATGTGTCTATTCACTTGATCCTTAATCATTATTCTAAATTTTGAGTTATTGATGAGATTGATTGATGCGAGGGTCAAGGACCCCATGAGATGATTGATGAAAGGGTTAAAGCCCCTATGAGGTACCGATCGTTGACGGGGAGTGAGTCCCTATGAGATTGGTTGAGAATTGACATGGAGGTTTTATGAGCATTGAGTCGGGAGGAGTATCGAGCATCGAAATGGATCAGAGTGAGTCCCACCCGAACCCATTAAACTACATCGCCAAGTGTAGAAGAGGTTTCCTCTTGAGTTTATGTCCCTGAAAGCAATAGTGGACTTGTTGAATTTTCTAACTCCATATTGGGTGAGCTGATATGGTTTTTGATTCGTTCTCTATCTGGCAAGTACAGAATGATCGTGGCAACACCGACGGGATGTTGTACAATAACTGGCTCATAAGTGGTTGTTGTCGGTTAAGAGAAACTCCCATAAGTTTCTACCTTACTCCGAGTCTAGATAAGATGAGAGGGGAGGTGAGCTCCTCTGAGTTGAGTTTGAGATGAGTTGAGACTATTGATGAGTCTGAGTTAATGATGTGTCACTTGTCTACTCTTTATTCTTGCATAGATAGACATTTGACTAATGATATGATGTGATGTTCAGTTTGAGTTGATATTGATTCTATATTATCTACCGGTTTCTGTTTCACTCAGCTATTCCAAGTACGGATGTCCCCTCTGGACTGCATCATTTTATGATGCAGCGGCAGGTACTAGGGATTGTCGACAGGCGCTTCGTTAAGGATTCGAGATTTCAGCTGATTGGTGAGCCTCCCCTACACTGGAGGATTCACTCTTTCATTTCATCATGCTTTAGAGTTAGACTAGATTATTTCTTTTGTTTTGGATTTCGGTAGCCATTGATTTGACATTGGCACCACATGATTAGTGATAGAGGCTTCATAGACGATGGTCGACCATTTGATATTGAGATTGTGAGCTATTTCTTTCTACTAGCCTTTATTTTATATATATACTCCTTTGAGACTTTAGATGAGATGTGTCCACTAGGCTTATATTTTCCTGCTATCCAGTAGAGTTATTTGATTGAATGATGTGATGGAGCTAAGTGGTTCGCTTGAGGATTAGCAATAGTCTTCGAGTGCCGGCCACACCTTGGGTACCCTCCCGGGGCGTGACAAACTTGGTATCAGAGCACAGAGTTCAAGTGTCCTAGGGAGTCTATGAAGCCTTGTCTAGTAGAGTCTTGTT
This sequence comes from Solanum rostratum, assembly GCA_029948455.1. NCBI lineage: Eukaryota > Viridiplantae > Streptophyta > Magnoliopsida > Solanales > Solanaceae > Solanum > Solanum rostratum. The sequence continues at coordinate 46,484,391 of CM057045.1, forward strand.
ATGGGTGTGTTGTCGACCACATTTCATAAGTAGGAGGCTATGGGACATTAGGAATGGTTACACTTCTTTCTTATTCCAATTCGTGCGATAGAGTTAAACTCTATGAAAACTATCTTCTAATTCATGCTCTACACGTGCAAAATCGACAATATGCCTCCCAGAAGAGCTGTTAGAGGAAGGGGATGTCCTGCCAGGCGAGCTGTTAATCCACCTGAACCCCAAGTACCCGAGGGGCCCGTGGACCCAGCTCTCCCTGTTGAATAAGCCCCTCAAGATGAGGTTTCCAATGTCGAGTTACGCCAGGCTATTGGAGCTCTAGCCCAGGCTGTTGTGGCACCTCCGGTGAGACTAGGAGCGGGCATACTGGACACTCATGACACCTCTAGAGTCCGAGAATTTCTGCGGATGAATCCGCCTGAGTTCACGGGGTTGGCATCTACCGAAGACCCCGAGAACTATGTAGAGGAACTTGAGAAGGTGTTCCAAGTGATGCACGTGGCTGATGTTGATAGGGTTGAACTGGCTGCTTACCAATTTAAGGGTGTGGCCAGGCTATGGTTCGACCAATGGAAGAATGGTAGGGGAAATGATGCTCCGCATGTGACTTGGGCAGTGTTTGAGGAGGCCTTCTTGGGACGCTTCTTCCAAAGGGAGAAAAAGAAGCTAAGGTGAGGGAATTTCTGAATCTCAAACAGGGCTCTATGACCGTGCAGGAGTATGGCTTGAAATTCACACAATTATCTCGCTATGCTCCGGACATGATTGCAAACATGAGGGGAAGGATGGGAATGTATGTCAATAGGTTGAATAGAGGACCCAAGAAGGATGGTAGGGGAGCGATGCTTGTGACTGATATGGACATCGAGCGACTGATGACATTTGTGCAACAAGCTGATGAGGAAAAGGCAGCAAGACAAGGAGGAGTTCAGGCGCAAGAAAGCCAAAACATCTAGCTATGAGGTTGGAAGGAAGGACAATGGTAACCGGTTTCCAGCACCATCATCTGCTAGTGCACCCACGCCTAGAATCAGGGATGATCAAAGGTTCCAGAATGCTAGAGCCCATGGGTCCCAGTCGCAAGCTAGTGTGGCCCAAGGATCGCAGGGTTAACCGCCGTGTAGTAGGTGTGGCAAGTTGCACTTGGGAAGATATCGCGAAGGGGAAAATGGGTGCTACAAATATGGCCAAGTGGGTCACTATCAGAGAGACTGTCCGAGCTCAATCCACTGCATCGGCCCCACCAGTTAGAGAGAACCAGAGGGCCACTACGTCAGGTACGGGCGGAGCGACAAACCGCTTGTATGCCATGGGTAGTCACCAAGATCAGGAGAACTCCCCAGATGTGGTGACGGGTATGATTCGAGTCTTTACTTTTGATTGTTATGTTTAGATGGACCCTGGTGCCACACTGTCATTTGTATCTCCTTATGTGGCCAGTAAATTTGGTAGAACCCATGAGAGTCTTCTTGAACCCTTTGATGTTTCTACTCTAGTGGGTGAGTCTATTCGAGTTGAGAGGGTCTATGGAACTTGTTTAGAGTCTATCCATCATAGGGACACTCTTGTTGATTTGATTGAATTGGAGATGGTTGATTTTGATTTGATCCTTGGCATGGATTGGCTCCATCCCTGTTATGCCTCTGTTAATTGTAGATCCCGAACTGTTAGGTTCCAATTCCCAAATGAACCGGCTCTAGAGTGGAAGGGTGACTCTGTTACCCCTAGAGGAAAGTTTATCTCATATTATAGAGCCAGGAAATTTATTTCTAAAGGTTGTATCTATCATCTTGTGCGAGTGAGATCAGACGATGTTGAGTTCACAACTCTTGAGTCAGTTCCGATTGTTAATGAATTCCCGGAAGTGTTTCCTAACGATTTGCCCGGAGTCCCTCCTGATAGGGAGATTGACTTTGGGATTGACGCTCTTCCTGATACCCAACCTATTTCGATCCTACCTTATAGGATGGCCCCCATATAGTTAAAAGAGTTGAAAGAACAACTAAAAGATTTACTAGAAAAGGGCTTTATTAGGCCAAGTGTTTCGCCTTGGGGTGCTCCTGTCCTATTCGTACGAAAGAAAGATGGGTCCCTCAGAATGTGTATTGATTATAGGCAACTGAACAAGGTCACAGTAAAGAACAAGTATCCCCTTCCAAGGATAGATGATTTTTTTGACCAACTTCAGGGAGCCTCCTATTTCTCTAAGATAGACCTCAGATCTGGCTACCATCAGCTGAAGGTGAGAGAGTGTGATATTCCAAAGACAGCCTTTAGGACTAGATATGGCCATTTTGAGTTCTTGGTCATGTCCTTTGGGTTGACGAATGCACCTGCCGCCTTTATGGACTTGATGAATAGGATGTTCAAACCATATCTTGACTGGTTTGTGATTGTATTCATCGACGACATTCTGATTTATTCAAGGAGTGAAGAGGAACATGCTAATCACCTCAGAGTTGTCCTCCAAACTCTTAGGGACCATGAGTTGTATGCAAAATTCTCAAAGTGTGAGTTCTGGCTTAAGTCAGCAGCCTTCCCAGGCTATGTTATTTCCGGTGAGGGTATTCGAGTGGATGCCCAAAATATTGAAGCGATTAAGAACTGGTCCTGATCGACTACTCCGACTGACATTCAAAGTTTCTTGGGGTTGGCAGGCTACTACCGCAGGTTTGTTGAGGGATTTTCTTCCCTATCCGCGCCATTGACCAAATTGACTCAGAAGAAGGTCAAGTTTCAGTGGTCCGAAGAATGTGAGAAGAGTTTCCAAGAATTGAAAACAAGGTTGACTACTGCGCCAATCCTAACCTTACCCGATGGAACCGAAGACTTTGTAATTTATTGTGATGCCTCAAGGGTTGGATTGGGATGCGTACTAATGCAAAGAGGGAAAGTGATAGCCTATGCTTCCAGGCAACTCAAGGTTCATGAAAGGAACTACCCAACCCATGACCTTGAGTTGGCAGCAGTAATGTTTGCACTTAAAATCTGGCGTCACTACTTGTATGGAGTGCATGTGGATGTGTTCACTGACCATAAGAGCTTGCAACATGTTTTTAGTCAGAATGAGCTCAACTTGCGACAGAGGAGATGGTTGGAATTGCTTAAGGATTATGACATGAGTATTCACTACCACCTAGGTAAAGCTAATGTTGTTGCTGACGCTCTTAGCAGTTCATCAATGGGTAGCACAGCCCACGTGGAGGAAGGAAAGAAGGAGCTAGCCAAGGACGTGCACCGGTTGGCTCGATTAGGAGTTCGACTTGAAGAAAACAATGAAGGAGGAGTTAATGTGGAGAACGGGTCTGCTTCCTCGTTAGTGGTGGAAGTGAAGGAAAAGCAAGACCAAGACCCAGTCATACTCCAATTGAAGGAGGACGTCCATAGACAGAAGGTGATGATCTTCTCCAAAGGGGGAGATGGAGTGTTGAAATATCAAAGTAGATTGTGTGTTCCAAATGTTGATGGTATTCGGGACAGGATCATGGCGGAAGCCCATAACACTAGATATTCCATTCATCCTGGCTCCGCCAAAATGTACCACGACTTAAGGGAAGTCTATTGGTGGAATGGGATGAAGAGGGACATTGCGGAATTCATTTCAACATGCCCAAACTGCCAACAAGTGAAGGTTGAACATCAAAGGCCATGTGGATTGGCTCAGAACTTTGAGATTCCGAAGTGGAACTGGGAGATGATTAATATGGACTTTATCACTGATCTGCCAAGGTCTCAAAAGCAACATGATTCAATATGGGTGATTGTGGACAGAATGACTAAATCAGCTCACTTCTTGGCAGTAAAGACAACCAACACTGCGGAAGAGTATGCGAAGTTGTACATCCAGGAGATTGTGAGGTTGCATGGAGTTTCTTTATCCATCATCTCGGACAAAGGAGCCTAATTTACCTCCCAGTTTCGGAGATCATTCCAGAAAGGCTTAGGTACTAAGGTGAATTTGAGCATAACCTTTCATCCCCAGACGGATGGTTAGGCAGAGCGTACAATTCAAACGCTTGAGGACATGTTGAGGGCTTGTGTCCTTGACTTCAAGGGGAATTGGGATGATCACCTACCACTGATTGAATTTGCATACAACAATAGTTACCATGCGAGCATTCAGATGGCTTCGTATGAAGCCTTATATGGGAGGAGATGCAGATCACCATTTGGGTGGTTTGAGGTTGGAGAAGCTGAACTGATTGGGCCTGATCTTGTTCATCGATCGATGGAGAAGGTCAAGGTCATTAGAGAAAGGTTAAAGACTGCTGCCCAGAGTCGCCAAAAATCTTACACTAACGTGAGGAGAAGAGATATGGAGTTCGAAGTAGATGATTGGGTGTACCTGAAAGTATCACCTATGAAGGGTGTCCTAAGGTTCGGGAAGAAAGGAAAGATAAGTCCGCGTTATGTTGGACCCTATCAGATCGTAAAGAGGAATGGGAAGGTTGCTTACGAGTTGGAGTTGCCTTCCGAGCTAGATGGAGTCCATCCAGTATTCCATGTGTCAATGCTGAAGAAATACTTGGGAGATCCCGCCTTGGTGATCCCTGTTGATAACATTGGAATAAAGGATAACCTATCTTACGAAGAGGTCTCGGTTCAAATCCTTGATCGTCAGATTCGCAAGTTGAGGAACAAAGAGATAGCCTCAGTCAAAGTCCTGTGGAGGAATTAGTTTGTTGAAGAAGCCACATGGGAAGCAGAGGAGGAGATGAAGGCAAAATATCCGCACCTATTCGTGCCAACTAATGATGAAGATACTGAAGGTAAAAATCCTTACTCTTCACTAAGCTGATTGTTCTATTTTTTTGTGACTTACTATTATTAAGTTGAGAATTGATTGATTGAATTGAGTGCGGAAATTAGCCTTGAGTTTATTCGTGCCTTAACCCCCATTTATACTAATCATTCGAGGATGAATGATCCCAAAGGGGAGATGATGTAATGCCCGGTAAAATTATCCAAAATACCCCTACAGTGAGGGTATGCGCGTAACGCATCTTCCGATGCTCATATGGAAAATCCGAGATCGGATTTCAAATCAGCATGAAAACTTGAGTGGGAAAATGGTCTCGATTGATTTTTAAAGCAACCCGATCGAAAGATAAATTTTCGATCCAAATTAGAAAATAGTGACGGTCCGCGACAGAGGCGCGTCGTGGACATGTCGCAGAGAAGCACTTGTGCAATTTTCAAATTTTTCGACGGGATGGAGAAAACTCGTTCAAAAACATTTTTCCAAAAATACCTTGTTCGCAATAGGCCCGCGTCGTGGATCGTATATATTTTGGGCTGGAAATTTCCAAATAATTATGAGGGGCATTCCGGTCAATCCCCCACCCCTCCTAAACTCTAATACACGGCTAATAATGACGTTTCTACGTGAAGAGGGTCTAAAACCCTCGTTCTAAAGTCCTATTCCCTAATCTAACAAGGCTAAGGCTTGAGGAGAAGAGAGAAGAGCTTGTGTGAGGAATTCGAGAGGAGATCCTAGACGTACTCAATTGTTAGCCGCATCACAGGTATGTAAGGCTAAACTATAATATAAGATTGTTCTCTCATGTGCCCCATAGAGGTCATAGATGAGTTGATGTTTGAAGAGTCTATATGCATGATTTCTTTGATGGTTTTTCTTGAAAATTATATTTGAAATTATATGTTTTCTATGTTGATGATCATCATACTAATTGCTTTCTTAAATTGAATATTTTCATGAGAATTTTCATAACCCTACATGACTAATTCGAAAAGCAGGCATATTGAATTTGAGAATTGAGTCTAGAGCCTTGAGTGAAGATTGTGATTGTGATTGTGATGACGAAATGATGAATCTAGAGCCTTGAATTAAGGTTATGATTGTTGATTATGATTGTGAGTGATGAGAGAATGATGATGAGTTGATAGAGTTTGATTGTTTTATGAGTCCCTATAAATGAACTCTACTGATGCGTCTATTCACTTGATCCTTAATGATTGTTCTAAATTTTGAGTTATTGATGAGATTGATTGATGAGAGGGTCAAGGACCCCATGAGATGATTGATGAAAGGGTTAAAGCCCCTATGAGGTACCGATCATTAACGGGTAGTAAGTCCCTATGAGATTGGTTGAGAATTGACATGGAGGTTTTATGAGCATTGAGTCGGGAGGAGTATCGAGCATCGAAATGGGTAAGAGTGAGTCCCACTCAAACCTATTAAACTACGTCGCCAAGTGTAGAAGTGGTTTCCTCTTGAGTTTATGTCCTTGAAAGCAATAGTGGACTTGTTGAGTTTTCTGACTCCATATTGGGTGAGCTGATATGGTTTTTGATTCGTTCTCTACCTGGCAAGTATAGAATGGTCGTGGTAACACCGGCGGGATGTTGTACAATCACTGGCTCATAAGTGGTTGTTGTCGGTTAAGAGAAACTCCCATAAGTTTCGTACCTTACTCCGAGTCTAAATGAGATGAGAGGGGAGGTGAGCTCCTCTGAGTTGAGTTTGAGATGAGTTGAGACTATTGATGAGTCTGAGTTAATGATGTGTCACTTGTCTACTCTTTATTCTTGCATAGATAGACATTTGACTAATGATGTGATGTGATGTTCATTTTGAGTTGATATTGTTTCCATATTATCTACCGGTTTCTGTTTCACTCAGCTATATTACATACCAGTACATTCCAAGTGCTGATGTCCCCTCTGGACTGCATCGTTTTATGATGCAGAGGCAGGTACTAGGGATCGTCGACAGGCGCTTCGTTGAGGATTCGAGATTTCAGCTGATTGGTGAGCCTCCCTTACTCAGGAGGATTCACTCTTTTATTTCATCATGCTTTAGAGTTAGACTAGATTATTTCTTTTGTTTTGGATTTGGGTAGCCATGGATTTGTCATTGGCACCACATGATTAGTGATAGAGCTTCATAGACGATGGTCGAACATTTGATGTTGAGATTGTGAGCTAGTTCTTTCTACTAGCCTTTATTTTATATATATACTCCTTAGAGAATTTAGATGAGATGTGTCCACTAGGCTTATATTTTCCTGCTATCCAGTAGAGTTATTTGATTGAATGATGTGATGGAGCTAAGTGGTTCGCTTGGGGACTAGCAATAGTGTTCGAGTGCTGGCCACGCCTAGGGTACCCTCCCGGGGCGTGACAATTAATATCTTTGATTGTTTAAGATTTGTTATTCTTACTTGATTGATTTCTTTGATTGCTCTAAGTTTGATCTTCTTAATTGATTTTCCTTTCTTGCTTAGTATTAGATTGATTTCTTCCAATAATTATGCTCTTGGTGCCTCTAGCTAGATTTCCTTGATAGATTCTTCCGAGTCGTTCCTTAGCCGTATTATTTCTTTTTTGATGCTTTCCTGCAATTAGTCATCAGTTAAAATATATTAGCACTAACAACTACCCCATAGAACAAAAGGAGTTAGACCAAGTCCTAAGCCATGAACATATCCACTTCTTTCATTTCGCAACACCTGAGAATATTCATTGGCTTTTCAAGAAACACGGTGAGGAGGTTGGTTAGTAGATATATCGTTAGTGCTCGTCTTTTCATTTATCATGTCTTGGACAAAAAATACAAATCAAATTCAGTTTGAAATCATGTATCTGTTCTTAAATATTTTCTTTATTGTTTTCTCAGGTAAAAAATAACAGAAAAGAGAAATCTTACAATCACTTTAGCAGAATCATCATCCAATGGTCTACCATCCATATACTTTTTATGAGTTAATAAGAAAACTTTAGCTCATGTAAGCTCTATACCATTTACAACCTAATACAATAAAGTTAATATCATTTATGATTGACAAGAAGAGTGAAATACTTCTAAAAGTAGCAAGTACGAGTGCATTTTTCAAGATTTGTTGATACCTTGGCTTTTTTTAGAAAGCCAATAAGAGCTCCATTGATCCCTTGGTATACGACTTGGTCTACTTTTCAGCAAAGAATTTTTAGTCTTATACTTTGGAATATAATCACTTTTTAACGAGCACTTGTAATCTTTTAATTTCTTTCCTAGAGACTTTAAGACATAATCTTCTCCACATTTGGGATAAAGAACTTCTTCTGATTTATGTATCAAATTTAGCTTGTTCAAATCATAATATCATGTATCAAATTTAGCTTGTTCAAATCATAATAATAATTATATCATACCCTCACAAAATTCAACAATATCTTCTTTTCCTCAATATCAAAATTTCTCCAATCGTCTATGTGCAGAGGTGTTAATTTTGGAGTTCTTGCAATAATTCCTGAAATGCTAGCAAGCTTTCAACCCTCTTTTCTAATAGATTAGTTACAACTATTAAACTACACATCAATTGTCTTCCTTGAAGGAAGTTTCTAAATATCTTTTAGTAAAGTAGGTCCACGTACCTTTCTTGCCTCTGAATTAACTAAAAGGAAAAAAATTGGAAGGTCGTCACATGATAAGAACTTATATTGTTAAATTAATTGAGAGATGCCCGAAACTTGTTAAATGAAAGTATTATCACATGATATAAAATTCTATAGAGCACTGATAAGTCGTGAAAATATGCCTCAAGTATAATTCCAATATGCCTTAGGAGCCTTAAACACAATAACATAAGGACTGGTCACCATAGTTGTAACTACAGAAAAGTTGCTATTGTTGGGAAGCAGTGGAGTAGTGACTTGATGGGACTTTTTAGGACAATGAGATGGAGTTTGCTATAGTTGGATGCTAATCATAGATACAAGCATGGTGCACAAAGTACAGCAAGGCCAAACGACCATGATTGGAGAAGAGTTTCACACCACGAAACCTTTCAAGGCTCGTGGTGCTTTTCACGAGTGTTTGACTAGTCATGGAAGGGGTCATCCAGGAAAGGGTCCCAAGTAGTCGAATAAAGGAAGATTTGAAGGTTGGAAATCTTTTGAAGGCTAAGGCTACAAATCGGAGACCAACCAGGTGACATTTGAATAATGAACTGATCAAAATCATGAAGGATGAGGCTAGACAATAGCTTATGAGTAGTTTGTACTAAATATTCAAAGCTAGAACAACAATTGCTTGAATTTGGGTGAGAACAAACTGGAAATCGAAGGCAATTGAAGGTCGGACGAACATGTGAAGGCCAAATGGATAAAGTATGTTTGAGCTATATAGTTGTTTGATCGAACGTCGATTAAATTTGCATAGGACGGAACTAAAATCAATGCAAATGGGGTTGAATTGTAATGGGGGAGAAGTATACTGGGAATTTAAATAAGAGTGGGCTGATTAGCTGTGATCTTTAAGGGGAGCTCGAATAAATTCATTCAAGTGTAATTTTAATATGTTATAGGAGCCTTAGACACAATAACACAAGGACTGGTCACCATAGTTGTAACTATGAAAACTTGAAGTTGCACTTGTTGGTAACCATTAGGGTAGTGATCTGATAGGATTTTTTAAGAAAGTGAGCTGGAATTTATTGTAGTTGGATGTTGATCATGGATACAGACATAGGGCACAAAGTGCAACAAGGCTAAATGGTCATGACTGGACAAGATTTGCACACCACGAAGCCTTTCAAGGCTTGTGGTACTTTTCACGAGTGCTTGACTGGTCATAAAAAGGGGTTTTCGAGGAGAGGGAAGCATGGAGATCTAAGTAGCTGCAATCAGAAACTAGAAAAAAAAAAGAATCGAGTAGAAATTGTAAAAGAAAAATCCTAGTAGCCTAGCATAGTTGTAGTCACAGAGAAACAAAAAGACAATTGAGAAGAAGGAGGCAAGAAGGAGGAGAAGGAGAAGGAGGAGAAGAAGAAGGAGCGGAAAAAGAAGGAGGAGAAGGAGGAGAAGGAGAAGAAGAGGGAGGGGGAAAAAAGAAGAAGAAGGAGGAGGAGAATGAGGAGGAGGAGAAGAAGAAGAAGAAGAAGAAGAAGGAAATGAAGGAGGAGCAGTAGAAGAAGAAGAAAAAGGGGAAGGAGAAAGAGAAAGAGAAGGAGAAGAAGAAGAAGAAAAAGAAGAGGGAGAACAAGAAGAAGGAGAAGGAGAAGGAGAAGGAGAAGGAGAAGGAGAAGGAGGAGTAGGAGGAGGAGGAAAAGGAGGGGGAGAAGAAGAAGAAGAAGCAGAAGAAGAAAAAGGATAAGGAGAAGGAGGAGGAGGAAAAGGAGGGGGAGGCGAAGAAGGAGGAGAAGAAGAAAATGGAGGAGATAGTTGGAGTCACAGAAGAAAAACGCAGCAATCACAACTCACAGTTGTCAAAAAAGCAATGATGTTTGTAAAAATATTTAGCATTAAAACTTTAAAAATGGACAAAAAGTTATACCCTAATTCTCTAATGCCACCAATAGAACTATTCAATCCATTAGATTGATCATCATGATTTTGAGTTTCTGAGGGATTCTGACTATTTACCAACTACTCAATATATGGTTAGGCTCGGTCTATGTTCCATTCATCCATCAACTGCTCAACATATTATTGTATATCTCATCATTATTTAGTTAAATGTCCAATTTGGTGCGGACTATAGTTTTCATAATTCCTTATTTTTAAATGAATTAACTATCTAGATGCATTATGTTGAATATATAGAAGAATAATGAGACGCATGGAAGACAAGAGAAAGTGTTATCGTCATCTAAAGCTTTAAAAACACACACTAATGCACTAGGATCTTAGAAAATCCAATTTATAAGAACTCATTCACACTTTACAATGCAGAGGACGAAACAAGAAAATATAAGTTAAAACAACCATATAAAATACACCCTAAACATTCAATAATCAACCAACACACATTTGAAAAGTCCATATTTATCTTACACGAATCTTCTATAAAATAATTTGAATCGAAGGTAAATTCCTAAATCTATTTCGTTCAAATTTCGATATAAAAATAATAAATTCCTAAATGTTCTTTAATAACACTTGCAAAAAATATATTTTATAGTAACCACCTATCATTCAGGATCACTTTCATTTTCAATATCATTGCTTTCCTCAAGATTAACCTCACCATTATTTGAAGAAGCTTAAATATTGACTTTTGTATCAATTACTATCCCATCAATTCCACTTCTTATCTAATCATTAGTCTCACTCTATAACATGAGAATTTGCTATGATAGCCAAGTTAATACAATCACTCTGTATCGATGATTTGAACTGCACACTATTTTTCTCTCCCATATTAAAAAATATCTCGAGGTTTAATGTCACGCCCCGGGAGGGTACCCTTGGCGTGGCCGGCATTCGGAGACTATTGCTAGCCCCCAAGCGAACCACCTAGTCTCATCACATCATTCAATCCCATACTTCTAATGATCAGCGAAAATTATATGCAAGTAATGGACACACTTCATCTAAAGTTCTCAAGATAAAATAGATAAAATAACGAAGGCTAGTAGAAAGAACTAGCTCACAATCTCAACATCAACGCTCGACACCTGTCTATGAAGCCTCTACCACTAAATCATGTGGTGCCAATGACAGACCCATGGCTACCCAAAGCAAAGTAAGAAGATAGTCCAATCCTAACTCTAAAGCATGATGAAATAAAATAATGGTTCCTCCGGAGTAGGGGAGGCTCACCAAATCAGCTTCGGATTTTTGACCTTCAACGAAGCGTCTGTTGATGATCTCTAGTACCTGCCTCTGCATCATAAAATGATGCAGTCCAAAGTGGACGTCAGTATTTGGAATGTACTGGTATGTAAAATAGCTGAATGAAACAGAAACTGGTAGAAAATATGGAAAGTAACATCAAGTCAAAATAAACATCATAATCACATTAACCGCCAGCTTGCCCATCTACGAAAGAGTACAGAGTGGACAAATGACACACCATTATCTCAGACTCATCAAAAGTTTCAACTCATCATACGAATCATCTCAGAGGAGTCCACCCCCCCCCCCCATCACATCTCATCTAGACTCAGAGTAAGGTACAAATTTTCCTGGGAGTTTCTCTTAACCGACAACACTCACTTATGAGCCAGTGAATGTACAACAATCACTCTGATGTTGCCACAGTGGTCCCAAACTTTCCAGGTAAGGAACACTGGATCCCATATCGATATACCCGACATGGAATCAAACTGAACAGATCCTCTATTGCTTTCGGGGACTGTTAAACCTCGAGGGAAACTATATGTATGTATGTGATGGTTTAAGCCTCTCCTACATTTGGCGACGTAGTTAATGAGTTCGAATGGGACTAACTCCTGCTCATTTCGGTGCTCAATACTCCTCCCAACTTAGTGCTCATAAAATCAACCTCAACCAGTCTCATAGGGATTCACTCCCCGTCAACGACTGTCAGTCTCATAGGGACCTACTCCCCGTCCACGACTGATATTTCACCGGGACCTTGGCCCCTTTCATCAATTATCTCATAGGGACTGCCACCCTATCATCACATCTCATAGGGATTTTAACCCTATCATCAGCACCTCCTTAATGACTCAAGATTATATAGCCGTCATTAGGAACAAGCGAATAACACATCGGTAGAGTTCATTTATAGAGACTCATAAAACGATCAAGATTTCATCAACTCATCATCACAGTCAACAATCGCAATGCAAAACTCTAGACTCAAATCTCGAGTGCATCATGCATGCTTTTCAAAGTAGTCATGTAGGGTTATGCAAATTCCATGAAGGTATTCCATTTAAGAAAACAATTAGTATGATGATCATCAACATAGAAAACATGTACTTTCAAATAAAATTTATCAAGAAAATCCATCAAGAAATCATGCAAGTAGACTCTTCAACCATCAATTCATCTATGACCTCTATGGGACACATCAGAGAACAATCCCATATTTTAGTTTAGCCTTACATACCTGTGATGCAACTGTTCAACCGGGTGATGTCGAGGATCTCTTCTCGTATTTCTCACCCCAAGCCTTTCTCTCCTCTCCTCAAGCCCTAGCCTTTTTGGATTTTGGAATAGGACTTAGAATAGGTTTTGTTAGACTCTTTTCGTGTAGAAACGACCTTACTAGCCATATATTAGTGTTTAGGAGGGGTTAGAGATTGCCCGGAATACCCCTCGAAATAAATTAGAAATTTCCAGTTCAGAATATACATGGTCCCCGACGCGGAGCTATCGTGAACTGTGTATTTTTGGAAAAGTATTTTTAAACGAGTTTTCTCTATCCCGTCGAAAATCTGGAAAAATATATAAGTGTCCCTCCGCGGCAGGTGCGCGTCGCGCCTCTGTCGCGGACAGTCACTGCTTTGTGAGTTGGATCAAAAATTTATCTTTCAATCGGGTCGTCCTAAAATTTGACCCGGACCATTTTCCCACTCCATTTTTTATGCTGATCACGAATCCGGTCTCGGATTTGCCATACGAGCCCCAGAAGATGCGTTACACACATACCCTCACTCTAGGCGCATTTTGGTAAATTTACCGGGCGTCACATTTAATTAACCTAGGGACAAACCATTCATGATCTTGAGGATCTTGCACAAATATTACTTGTTGAGCTTGTTCTGCAAGAACAAAAAGCTCATGACGTTCACGGTTGTCAGAATCTGGCAAGCGTGAAAAATTCACATGTGTGAAACCCAATTCATCTTTCATAACCCCCCTACCCTTGGTTACATCAACTCCAACACACTTAAATAAGATAACCTTAACTTCTTCATAGTAATTTAACTCCACAATGTTATTCAATCTGCCATAGTATGTGATATTTGCATACTTTAGAGCATTATCACTTGAACTTGCATAATTTTCGGTCTTTGAAACAACCACAACAACACTATTTTGTGTCTCTAGGGACTTCACTTTGTTTTGTTCGAAATTGATACTCGTTATTTACATCATATGCATTGAATATTTTTGTAATATAACTCGGCCCTTTTGCAAGGACTTTAATTTCTTTAAGATGTCAGATGTGGCCTCCAACTCATTTACTGAACCAAATCGAAAGATACAATTATAAATATGAATATAAGTACGGCTACAATAATTTAAAGTAAAAAAATATTTTAGTCCTACTACTCACTTGCTCCTTGAATCATTCACTAAATGTGTCAAAATGCATACAATCAAGTTGATGTTATGTCAAATGATGCTTTCGATGTGATCTCTTGATTTTAGCAATATGTTCTCTATTCATGTGACTCAAATATATCTATTTTGCTATTATATAAAGTAATATGCACATAATCAACCATAAATATAACACTTACTTTTTATAATTCTCAACCACTTCTAACTCATAACCGCAAAGCACATGTCAATGTCCTTGTAAAGTGTTTTCTCGGCCATTTTAAATACCACCATACGACACTCCTATATTAGGAAAAAGGCATTCTTCTTTACTAGTCTCATGCTCAATTTCATCATTGCATTTTCTTGAACAATAAGACCTTGAATCTCCATCCTCCAGATATCGTGAACAAAATGTCAAATACTCATTTTCTATATATGCTTCTGCTATTGAACCTTTTGGACATGTCCGATTACAAACATATGATTTTAAAGTACCTAAATATCTATGAAATAAAGCAACGTTATTAGTTTGATATTATAATATTTTATAATTAACAATACATATAATAGAGATTCAGTGATATTCTACATACCTCTCGATTGGGTATATCAAACGATAATGTACTGGACCAACAAGTTTAGCCTCCGCTGCAAAGTGAGTAACCAGTGTACCATAATAGTAAAGAATCTCGAGGGAAAGAATTTTCCATAGTAGATAATGATTTTGACTTTTGTTTTTCAAATAATTTTAACTCTTCTAGTTTTAACACTTTACTACACAAAACATGAAAATATGTGCATAGTTCAATTGAAACCGATTTAACTCTTTTATCTATTGATCTCCGTAAGGCAAGAGGAAGAAGTTCTTGCATTATAACATGGCAATCATTGTTGACACCCAATTTTGGCTCGTCATATTTAATTTGTCTAACTTTTTTTTTTTTTAAAAAAAGTTTTTTTAAAAGATAATAAAAACTATTACGAAACATTTTTCACTACTACTACTACTATTGTTATTATTATAAATTTTGTTATTATTATTACTATTACTATTATTGTCGTCACTAGTATTTTGATAAAATTTTCTTACTTTTTGTTCGACAAACATTTTTTTATATATATTATTTCCTACAAAGATTAGATACATATATTTTCTTTTAAATATATTATTTACTACTTTCTTTAGCATCCTTGAGAATTTTATGTCATACAAATATCACTTTAAGTACTCAATCATTTTTTATTTCTATTTTTTATCAAACATGATTCCTCATTTTTACGAGTAAATATTTTCTTATGTTATTCAAATGAAGAAGTTTGACTAATTTAATTTCATTATTAATCCATACTAATTTTATTTAATTCTTGTCAAATAAATTAATCCTACAAAGTAATCAATTTTTATTTTTTATTTTGTACTTTTTATTTTTTTCTCCCGATTTCGGCTCTCTAATAATTTTAAATTTTAAATTTCTAATTTTGACTCTTCGTGTTCAATTAGTTGAACTTGAATAAAAAATAAAGAGAAAGGAAAAAGATTTTCTCTTTAAGGAAGGATAAAACTTTTATAAGGTATGAAATATTTTTCTACCAAGAATGCTATTATTATTATTTTATTGTTGTTGTTGTTGATTTTTTTTATTATTGATAAACTTCTCATTTTTATGGTTCGACCAATTATTTTACGGATATTATTTCTGATAAAAACTAATCAAATATGAATGTTACTATTTGCTTTCATCATTTTTGAAAAGTTTATGACAGATGAATATCGTTTTAAAGTATCAAGTTGATTTTTGATTAAACAATAAATTTTTTTCTTTTTAATTGAAATAAGTGTTCTTCATACATTTTTTTAATAAAAGGGAGCCTGATTAATTGATCTTATAACCAACCCATACTAATTTTATTTTTAGAATGACCAAATTTTGTGAAAATAATTAATCTTGCAAAAATGATGATTTAAAAAAAAAAATGGTATATAACCTTTAAATAAATAAATTGGTCCTAGTTTGAATAGGATTAATTAAGTCAAATTTGGCAATTCAAGTTCCTTCAAATTAGCCAATCCATGAGTGCCACGTAGGCAAGCACATGGATTATGCTTCTTCATCTACAATCTCAGCCCTCCAATTTGATCCGACGGACCAATTTAATTTGGATCCTACCCATTATATATATAATATGTATATTTATTTATTTTGACTCTTAATTTATTTCTGATTGTTGAATCAAAGGATCGAACGGTCCTGATCAACCAACAAATCTTTTCTTGATTCAGCAGCCATATGCTCCTTTTCAGAAGCAGGTTGTGCTTCCTCTCTCTCTCTTTCTCAGCCCCTAGCCCTGCGACCCCTTTCCCTTTCCGCCAAATCTGCCGGATTTTGCACAGAGGAGCAAGGAATCGTCACCTCCAATGTCTCCCTCATGCTTTGGAAAGGAGAAGACTCGAGAAATATTGAGTTTCAAGATTTACCCGGGGGATCCGCCATGAATGGCCTCCAAAACGTCTCCATCAATCCAAAAGGTGACCCTAGACTTCTTTTCCTCCATCTTCTCACCATTTCTACACCCCTGTTTCACTACAAGTTTCGAAAGTTTTCAAATTCGTTTGATGGATTTCCCCCCAAAACAGATCTCAATCTTGCCTATAAATAGGATTGGTTTTTCACTCCAAAGGATCAAGAAAAGGAGACGAAAAAATAATCTGAAAAAAAATACTTCTAGCAATACAATTCGGAACTATTCTCCTGTTTTCCTTTCGGCTTCAAATTCGGCTTTTGAAGAAAGTGGTGACCGGAATCCTTGACGTTGTAGTCCTTGTTTGCTGCTCTACACAAGGTCGGTAATCACTCGTATTTTAAATTTGTTCTCTGTTTTTTTTTTGGGGAGTAAAATATCACTTTAGCATTGTTTGTCTTGATTCTGCCAACTTGAGTACATTCGACTATTGTGTTTCGCTGAAAGTTTTCTGCATTAAATTGTTTATCTAAACGAATGTCATTTAGAGGATTGATCCTTTACCTATCTGACTTGTATTTGTTTAATTCCCTTTTATCGTGAACTGATGGTTGTCTGTTCTACCTATTTAGGTGTTAAATGTTGTATTCATGTTGTTTGAATTAATATACAGGTTACTTAATTCTCAATGTGTAAGTATTGATACGACATGCTTGGTTCAACCCATGTTTACTTCTAGTTTCTCATTGTTATTTACTCATTATTACTTGGATTGAATGGTTGTAAGTCCATCCATTGGTCGTCCATGATGAAGGTTTCGAATAAGTTCGGATTAAAATGGGTCCATGGACTGGTTTGTTTAAGATTTGGTGTTATCCGTCTTCATCTAAAGCCAAGAATGTTGGACAAATATTTACTTACGGAACACGGATTAAGTAAGTTCACTTAAAATAATGCAGTTCGCCATTAGTATATTAGCTCTGGAGTCTAACTCATAAAACTCGATTGAGTAATATAGTTGATGAACTGATTATTGACTTGAGCTCTTTTGTATATTTCGATGACTTACTGCCAAGATAATTCTGAAACCGGGGAGTGCAGTACCTATGAAGATTAACTAATTTTACTCTCTTATATTGTTTTAATTCTACTTATCCACTGTGTTTCTCCCTATTTCCTCCTGCTGCAACATTTTAATAAATAGAAACTCCCCATCTTTCATTTCCCAGTACTACTTTAGTTATTAGTATTGCAAAATTCTCAATCTGGCTTTCTCTGTAATAATATAACATCCCTTATATTGAACAAGTCTAAGGAAATTATTCCCATTAAAAAAAACAAAAGAGCGAGTGCATTTCTTTACATGCTGAAATTGTTTTTGTTAAATCCAGTTTGCATCTGCTCATGTGATGGCCTCTCCCCTGATAACTAAAGTTCTTCTCCTAATCTTGGATTCTAATTTAGGTGGTGCCGGTTCATCTTTAGTATTGTGTTTGATTTCTATGTAACGTATTGGAATTACATCTCTATGTTCGAATTATTGTTTAAACCGGAATGAGTCCTAATCACTGCCTCAACCTTCACTATATGGAATGTAATAACTTTTATGCCTATTTGGTTCAAATAATTGGAGTGTTTAAACCTAATTCAAAGCTTCTCCTTTTCTCTAGCTAAGTTATCACCTGTTGGACGAAAGTTTGTTGGAATTTTGTCCAAAACAAAAAATTGCACATAAGTTACGCTTTGCTATTAGTTTGCTACATGATTCCTAATTCTTATTTTTCCTTTGTCTTTCATGTGTACTCGGAGGACTAGAGTTTCTAATTTTGAGCTCGTTTTAGCTTGAAATATTGGGTCAACAGCTATTAGGATCATCACCGTGCTCGGAGTCTCGTAAATTAGGAGTCGGTGTCTCTTGGGCTTCCCTATCACCATTTGATTACATTTCTTTTGATACAAATCGATTAATATTCTTTTATATGAATGTTGATACCTTAGCTAACTTTCTTTTAGTTTGAAGATTATTTTGTGATTAGTTTATTTGCTAGCGAATCTATTGTTGATGTTATAGTTTTGACAATTTTTCATAATAATTATTTTAAAATGTTCTTCTAAAATAGGCCAAAGTCCTTAGAGAATTTTTTTTAAGTTTTCAAATTAACCAAAGGCCTAGATAATCATCTTTAGGAATGAATTATTCATCGTAATGAACATTGACCTTAGAATTGATAAAATTATTTATAGAATGATTCCCATAATTAGGCTACTTGAGATTTTAAAATTAATTTTCTCAGAATACAATATAATGTTACCATTTGAGTCAATTTAAACTCCTTTAGTTGATTTTAAAAGACATAATATATATTTGGTCTATCTTAGTCTTGTTTGATTAATTTCTTTATAAGACATTATCATAACATTTTAAATCAAATATGACTCAAGTATTTTTATTATGTTTCAAATTTTAGATTTTTTAAACAGGTTCAAAATATACAAGGTATATAAATGTATACGTCATATATAATATATATTTTTTTATTTTTTCTCTACACTCGGTATATTATTTTACACAAGCCATATTATTATCTTTTTGAATGTTAGTTACTTATATATGGAACACAAAATTTTCGCATCTTATCATTTTACAACGTATAGTTATTTTATCACTATAAACAAAATAATGAAACCGCACATATTTTGAACAACGTTCGTAGATATATTTTACTTCATAACAAATGCATATTAGACAATGCGTTTACATAATATTTTTACGCTCTTTATTTCCCTTTCTTTTCTTGAAACTATACTTGAACTTCTACTCAAATGTATTCACTCCCTATCCTATATTGCTATATTTGCATTTCATCTCTTATTATTATTGATATTATTATGTTATTTTATTTTATGTATAAATAAAGCGATAAATTTCATATTTGAAATATATATGAGTTGTGATTAATTTACATAAGCCTATTTTTTTAAAACATATATCTTCATAAGATCTTCATACATTTCAAGTATATTTATTTGATTATTTATTTTCACGGTGTGATAACATATTTAATTTTAGAAAATTTATTTTATGCGTACTTTATACACATAAAAGCGTATAACTTAAAGTTTTCTATGTACTTGATATATCATCTTGATATATGAATTATATCATTCTCTTTTCTATTTTTTTCTCTAAACGAATGTTATTTACCCTTCTTATAAAAATAAAAATACAAATCATTCTATGTTGACATATACGTTATCGCATATATTTTGACCCGCATAAATAAAATAACGAACTCTCATACATTTGGATGACATGTTTTATCACAAGTTTTACATAAATTTTGGTATCCTTTATGTTATTTTACTTTATGTTATGTTATTTTATTCATTCGTTTATCTTATTAAAAATTTACTCTTAGTTAATTTTACTCAAATTGCATATATTATTATATTTTGCATCTCATCCATTATTCTTTTTTTAAATAAAATAATGAGTTGTCATACTCAACATTCTAATATATTGCTTACGAAAAATTTTTATGTGCTCACTTATTCCTTATAATTTTAAACATACCTCTATATTTTCAATATATGAATTTTCTACATCTCCAATTTCTTTGCTTATTACTTGCTTACCTAGTCGTTAATTTTGTTGTATACTAAATATGCCATTATTGAAATTTTTTTTTCTACTAATGTTATAGACATATATATAACATACCTTGTATTTTTGTTCCTGATAAAATCTTCTCATCACTAAATTCAAGAAATAACAAATGAATAATTTATCAATAAATTGTTTTCCTAAGCTAAGTTTAAGGACTATTTTTTGAATAGGCTCTGAGGGATGCGTAACACCTTCCTCTCGAGTAACCAAAACCCTTACCTAAAATTTTACCGGTTTCGCAAATCAAAACAGAGTCTACATTTATATTTTTCTTAAGTTGGTTTCTTAATATTTTTCTTAAAATTAGGTGGCAACTCTAAAATATATTTCCAAAGAAACTAAAAGAGCACGATCACATGATATTGCGACCTATTTTGACCGGTTTGAAAATGGGGTGCGACAGAGTGGCGACTCTGCTGGGGAGATTTAGGTTTTAACCTTAATGCACCATGTTTAGGAAGGATGTTTGTGATTATTTGTTAGTTAGTTATTTGTCTTATATATTCCTTTGATTGAAAGGTCGCAAGTCAACTCCAACCTTGCGTTCCTTATTTGTTTGAAAACACTACTTGTTACTGCTTTCTGCATTGTCTTCCATACTCTCTATCGAGACCTCAGTCGTACACTTACACACACTGATTCACGCAGGGAGTGTCTCACACTCCTCCAAACCTTCATTTGGATTCCTTAGCTTCAGAGTTGGTGCAATAAGTCTAGTATGCCTTCTCGCAAACCTTCAGTCCACTCTTAACCGCTTAGGGAAAATTCTTACTCTAGAAAATAGGTCATGTTGCATACACCTTAGGCGAGATGGTTCAAGGCATCGTCTTCGCAATTAGGAAGCTGCCCTTTTGTCAAAGGTTATACACCTGACGACATATTTTTTAGAAGGTCGATATGAATGATCCAAGCTAAAACACATGATGGATTTGGAATAGATATACTTATCATACCTTTTTTTTTGTTTAGATGAACATCAACCGGAACCTCCCAAACATTAAGATGGTCACCTCCGCAACGCATATCCTACAGAACTGGTGGCAGAACATCCACAGAGCACATGGAGCCGAAATCAGGAGATATCTGGGAGGGTTGCTATCGCTGATGAAGGTTCGGGCAAATAAAATGCTCCTCACCCTGTTGATGGAATTTTGGGACCCTCGCACAATGAGTTTCAAGTTTTTGGATTTTGAAATCACTCCTACGCTGGAGGAGTTCAGCACATTCACGAAGCTGTCCATCAGCGGGAGGTTACCAATATGCCCGTCAACCATAAGTGCGAGAGAATTTTTAAGACTCCTGGGGTTGCACACCTTTCCATCACTGAGGAACGTAGAAGGCGGAAAGGTTAAACTGGATTATCTCTTCAGGAGATTTGGCCGACTTGAGAGTTTCGATGAATATCGTGAGGAATTTTCTTGCACTTGCAGGCAATGGATAAGCACGCGGCTGAAGATCTTTGTATTGGCCTTTTTGGGTGCGATAGTTTTCCCAATGAGACTCCATTTCATCGACATCAGCATCCTCCCCGTAGTTGTGGACCTATTTGCTGCACTACGAGGCTGCCCCTTGGTGCACATGGTACTCACTGAGGTATTTCGATCACTTTCTGCATGCACGAGAGGGCATGACTTCTTCGGGGGATGCAACTTATTGCTACAAATTTGGGCGATTGAGCATTTCTACCGTCGACCCCCACAAATGGACTATACAGTAGATGCTCGCAATATGACCTAGAGTCACGAAGACCGTCTCCGATATTAGGACAGGCCAGTCGGAGAAGAGGAGTGGCACACAATTTTGACGAATCTCACTGGGGACTTCATTCAGTGGAAGTTCCATTTGGTATCTGGGTTAGCATTCGTCAGAACTCGTACTTATATTTCATTGAGCTGGTCAGATTAAGAAGTGTCCAACCGTATGCACCTCTCCGGGTCATGCAACAGCTCGGAATTATCCAGGACGCGCTACTGTGGTCATGCATGGTACTACACTAGGATGATCTTGTTTTAGTCGCTGCTATACGGATAAGGAATTTGCAGCTAGAATAGGATTATATGATCACAACTAATATGGGAAATGAGAAATGGTGCACACCAAAGTACTACGCATGGCGCACCACTGTGAGCCATATGGTCCAACCCAGTGCAGAGGGATTCAGGGGCTTTGTGGACGATCGGTGGGCCGCTTGGATTAAAGAAGAGGTACTTCCTCGTGTGGAACTCACAACACCCATGTATAATCAAATAGTTCCAGGATCCATGGATCATTTGATCCAAAGGATAGAAGAAGATCCACAGGAAGACCCAGAAGCAGACCCTGAGGAAGATCCAGAAGAAGACCCTGAGGAAAATCTGGAAGAAGAGCTTGAGGAGGAACCAAAAGAAGAAAAAGTCATGGGAGATGGACCTTCTCCGATGGCAAGAGATGACCACTCTGAGTATGTATCCATAGAGTTTGATTGTATAGAAGATTCGGAGACGGGTTCAGACTCTCCAAAATACTACCCGGGGCCATTATTGGGACGATGACGATAATGATTGTCCAACTTGTCCATAGCTTGATCTTTTGTACTTTGTCGTATTCCATTGAAGAGTCACCCGACTCATCTTTTGCATGCCCTTCCCTTCCCTCACTCTTATTATCTAGTTTCCTACCCGACTGCTCTATTGTATGACTCAAGACATTTTCTATCAATGAAATTATGTTGTTCCGAATCCAGAATGTGTCTAGTTGGATCATTTATCATCAAATTAATTGCAATGTAGGCTAACCTCAAGCAAAAAGAGGCCCCATATTAGGACGTATCTTGAATGTCGCCAACTTGGCGTATATATGTGTTACATATTTGCTATGTACATTATTTCCTTTTCTTTACAACATCTCCCAAACCAACATAGTTTTCCTTTACTTTCTTCCTTTTTGTGTTGGTTATTATTAATCCCAAAAGAACGTTGATTTGTGTCGACTTGCAAACTGCTGACTCACGATACAACCTTCGATCCAAAAGGAAGATGATCAACGGAGAAGAATTTGACGCTGCTGCAAATATAATAGTACCCATGGAAAACCCTGAAGGTTCTCAAAGTACTGCTCGAAATGATGAGAGAATGGCTCTTATGGCACAAGAACTGGAAGCCCTAAGGGAGGAATTGCAGCAAGTACGAGACTTGGCCAAGCTTTCGGCTACTACTCTCCCAACCTTCAAAACACCTATCTATTTTCCAAAAACTTACCTGCCTTCCACCAACTCAACAAAACTACCTAGGCATACCCAACATGCTCCAATTCATGGCCAAGCACCGCTAGCTACCTCATCAATGGTCAGGACCGCTCCTGACCATCCTCCACAAGCCCAAACGACGCAGCAGATATTCGGGGCACACGTTGCCGCTTCCCATGAGCCATATGTGCCACCTAGATGTGCTGTTGAAGCCCCTACTTTCACGACCCCGGCCGTGGTTAAAGTCCCATACGAGGTTGATCAATACGCAGAAATGGAGAAAGATGCTCGCTTGAAAGAAGATGAGTCGATAAACGCCCAACTTCATGGTCTACGAAAGGTGTTAAAAAGCTTGCAAGTCACTAGGGGAGAAAAGAGCCTGGATTATGATGACTTGTGCATTCACCCCGACATCGATATGCCTACAGGGTACAAGCCGCCTAAGTTTCAACTATTTGATGGGAAAGGTGACCCTCATGCGCATTTAAGGGCATATTGTGATAAGTTAGTCAGTGTGGAGAGAAATGAGAAGCTATGTATGAAGTTATTCATTCGAAGTTTGTGTGGAGAAGCCTTGAATTGGTATACTCGTCAGGATCCTCGCAAATGGCATGATTGGCAAGAAATGGCTGAGGATTTCAAGACTCATTTCAAATTCAACACTGAAATCACTCCAGATAGGTTCTCATTAGCCAACATACAGAAGAAACCCTCTGAGGACTTCTAAGAATATGCAAGACATCGGAGAACTGTGGCTGCTAGGGTGCAACCACCACTGGATGAGAGTGAGCTTTCCAAATACTTTATTTAAGCTCAAGAAGGCATCTACTTTGACAAGATGATGTCGATGATGGGCTAGAAGTTTGCCGAACTGGTCAAAATGGGAGACTTTATAGAGGAAGGCATCAAATCTGGGAAAATTCAGTCCATGGTTGCATTGCAAGCTACAAGTAAGGCCATACAATCGGGATCCATCAGTGGCATCAAGAAGAAAAAGGAGGATGTCTCGACTATCACCTACCACCATGGAGGTTAATTTCACAGATACCCCAACTATCCTCAAATTGCTGCACATGCTCTATACATCCCATACCCAGTATATAATACCCAACCCTACTACAATCCACCCCGAGGACAGGCACACCAAAATCCACCAAGACCATATGTCCCTGTCCAAGCACCAATCCATCAAAATAGGCCAGTGTATGCGCCAAGACCGCGCCTAAATCTTGAAGCCCAAAACACTCGCACCTACACACCCATTGCCGAACCTTATGCCCATTTATTTGAAAGACTAAGGACAGAGGGGGTGTTGCATCCAGTTGAAGGAAAACTCCCTGATCCCATTCCTCGCAACTTTGATGGGAACAAGCGATGCACTTACCATTCAGGGATCCAAGGGCACGACATGAAGGACTGTTACGGGTTGAAGAATCAGATAGAGTCCCTGATCAAGAGGGGTATTACAAAATGCACTCCAGCACCTCCAAATGTGAACAATAAAACTTTGCTGAATCAGGAGAATCAAGAAGTCAGCATGGTCACACTAGAAGGGGAATATGACTTGGAAGGAACCATCTTGCCTGGTTGGAACACTGAAGGAATTGCTACTGCATTTCTAGTGCATCCTGTTATCACGGTTTAGTTAAGGGAACCTTTGATTGTCCAAACCTAATTGCCACGAGCTGTGGTAACCACTTTGATCGCTGAGAAGCCTGAGTATGACACCAAAGCAGTCCCATGGGATTACCAAGCAAAAGCTATGCATAAGATGGTCGATACCGCTGTGGCTCAGGGAATGACTAGGTCTGGAAGATGTTATGCTCCAGGAGATCTTAATCGAGGAGTTATTGGGAAAGAACATCATTTGAAGAGAAATATCACCGATGCCGAAGCTATTGAATTCTGGAAGAAGATGCAACCTAAGGACTATTCAGTTGAAGAATAGTTAAAGAAAACACCAGCCCACATATCCATTTTGTCGTTGCTTATGAGTTTTGAAACTCATAGGAATGATTTAATGGAAGTATTAAGTGGGATTTGCAACCCAAAAGAGACCGCAAGTGAAACTCTAGCTGCAACCATTGGACGAGTTGTGGAAGCTAACAAGATTTTTTTTCATGATGATGAGCTACCGGCAGAAGGGGTTGGACATAACGAAGCGCTTCACATCGCGGTCAAATGTTGTGAAAAGGTTGTGACTCGAGTTCTGATTGATGGTGGTTCTGGATGCAACATTTGCCCTTTCAGAACACTAAGGGAGTTGGGTGTGAACATGGGAGTGATAAGAGAGAGTCGGGTGAAAGTTAGAGCTTTCGATGGGGAACAAAGAAGTGTCATTGGAGAAGCATATCTCACATTGCAGGTGGAGCCAGCTAAATTCCCTATTTTATTTCAAGTGATGGATGTGTCGTCTAACTACAACCTGTTGCTAGGAAGACTATGGATCCACATGGCGAGAGTCGTGCCGTCAACTCTTCATCAGTGTGTAAAGTTTGAGTGGGATCGCGTGGAAGTTACCATCCATGGGGAGCATAGTCACCCCACCTGTTCTATTGATTCTGTTTCGGTCACTGGCGAGTTAGATGGAGCCACTTTTCATACTTTGGAAATTATGCAAGTTGTGAAAGTTGATGAGAATGTAGAGTCGGATGAAGTAAAATTGTCAAGCGCGGCAAAGATGGTTGCTTCAGAGATGTTGAAGTATGGATATCAGCCTAGGACAGGACTTGGACTCAAGCGTAATGGCATAGTTGAACCAATCCAGTTGAAGCATCAGAAAGGTACCACCGGGCTTGGATATCAGCCTATATCAGGAAGAGTCTGCGGCGGGAGGTCGAGCAAGATGACATTTGTACCAGAACAAGCTCCAACCCTAGGTCCAACAGTTGAAGATGAAATCATGGAAGGAATAGGAAATTTGTTCGTAGCCATGATCGGAGAAGAGAAAGAGATAGATCTCATCAAATTGACTATTCGTGATGCCGAGCCTGGAGAAGCGTTGCAAAACTAGACCGTCAGCCCATCCCTGTTTCGACAAGACTCCTGGTAGTGTGGAAAGTAGTAGTTTTAAAATTTGCATGATCATGATCGAGGCTTGAATCATGCTTGACCCTTTTTGTAGCTTGCCTCTTTTGAAAAGCTAGAATGCTTTTAAATGAAAGTCTTATTTTCCCAAAACATCTCATTATTTTAAAAGTATCTATTTCTTCCTTTCTTTCTTTATTTATTTTTACTTACCGTTTATATTTTTTAACATTCGTATTAATAAAAATCCTAGTTCAATGGATATGACATGTCACGAATTCATCGAGCAAAATAGAATCAAAGAGTTGGATCACGAAGAATATGATGAAAGGATGTTGCCAGAAAATTTGCCACATGAGATCGAGCAGCTTGAAAGTCATGAGAAGCCCAACATGGAAGATACAGAGGTTGTCAACTTAGGAGACGAAGAAGTCTTAAAGGAAACACGGGTCAGCATACATTTAGAGAGTGGAAGGAAGCAAGAATTGATAGATTTGCTTAAGCAATATGTTGATGTATTTTCTTGGTCTTACGATGATATGCCAGGATTAAGCACTGACATTGTTACGCACAAGTTGCCAATTGATCCCACTTGTCCACCCGTCAAGCAAAAGACAAAAAAATTCAAGCCCGATTTGAGTCTGAGGATTAAAGAGGAAGTAACTAAGCGAATCGAAGCCAATGTTGTGAGGGTTACGAATTACCCCACGTGGTTGGCCAACATCGTGCCTGTGCCAAAAAAGGATGGAAAAATCAGAATATGTGTGGACTATCGAGATCTCAATCGAGCCAGTCCTAAGGATGATTTTCCTCTTCCAAATATTCACATACTCATTGATAATTGTGCAAAGCATAAGTTGCAGTCATTTATGGATTTTTTTGCGGGATATCACCAGATCTTGATGGATGAAGACGATGTAAGAAGATGACATTTGTTACACCATGGGGCGTGTATTGCTATAGGGTGATGCCATTTGGTCTCAAAAATGCTGGAGCAACTTACATGAGGGTAATGACCACTCTTTTCCATGATATGATCCATAAGTAAATTGAAGTATATGTGGATGATGTCATTATCAAGTCTAAGAAAAGTTTAGACCACTTGGGTGATTTACGAAAGTTCTTTGAAAGATTGCGAAGATTATGACTTAAAATTGAATCCAACAAAGTGTGCATTTGGAGTACCCGCAGGAAGATTACTAGGATTCATTGTCAGTCGAAAGAGCATAGAGTTGGATCCGTCAAAGGTTAAAGCAATCCGAGAACTATCTCCTCCTAGGACCAAAAAAGACGTGATGAGTTTCTTAGTGATACTCAACTACATTAGCCGGTTCATCGCTCGGTCTACGATAATATGCGAACCCATATTCAAGTTGCTGAAGAAAGATGCAACCACGAAATGGACGGAGGAATGTCAAAAGGCTTTCGACAAAATCAAGGAATATTTGTCCAACCCCCTGATATTGGTCCCACCTGAGCCTGGGAGGCCTTTGCTATTATACTTATCTGTCATGGATGGTGCATTTGGATGCGTATTGGGGTAACATGATGAGACAGGTAGGAAACAACAAGCCATTTACTACTTAAGCAAGAAGTTCACCCCATACGAGGCAAGATACACCCTGTTGGAACGAACCTGTTGCGCTTTGACTTGGATCGCGCAAAAATTTAGGCACTACCTATCCGCATACACCACATACTTGATCTCAACAATGGATCCACTCAAGTATATCTTTCAGTAGCTGATGCCTACAGGTAAATTGGCAAAATGGCAAATTTTGTTGAGTGAGTTTGATATTGTGTATGTGACATAGAAAGCCATCAAAGGACAAGCCTTGGCTGACCACCTTGCAGAAAATCCAGTGGATCAAGATTACGAGCCGCTCAAAACCTACTTCCCTGATGAAGAGGTGTTGTTTGTGGGAGAAGACATATCAGAACCATTCGATGGGTGGAGGATGTTCTTTGATGGAGCATCAAATTCCAAAGGAGTCGGAATAGGAGCAGTCTTAATTTAAGAGACTGACCAATATTACCCAATTTCAGCCAAGATCAGATTTGATTGTACAAATAACATGGCGGAGTATGAAGCTTGTACTTTGGGACTCAGGATGGCTATAGACATGAACATCAAAGAGCTCTTGGTGATAGGGGATTCCAGTTTGTTGATTCATCAAGTTCAAGGAGAATGGGTTACTAAGGATGTTAAGATCCTTCCTTACTTGCATTACATAAAGTAGTTGAGTCGGAGATTCACAAAGATTGAATTCAAGCATGTTCCTCGAACTCAAAATGTGTTTGCCGATGCTTTAGCAACATTGTCCTCAATGATTCAACATCCGGATAAGAATTACATCGACCCTATTGGGGTGGAGATACACTAACAACATGCATATTGTTTTCATGTAGATGAGGAATTGGATGGAAGACCATGGTACTACGACATCAAGAGATTGATAGAAGCACAAGAGTACCCTGAAAATTCCACAAACAAGCAAAAAGGACTTTGAGAAGAATGGCCAATCATTTCTTTCTTAACAGGGAAATCCTATACAGAAGGACTCCAGATTTAGGATTGCTAAGATGTGTTGACGCCAAGGAAGCGACAAGACTTCTAGAAGAAATACATGCAGGAACATGTGGGCCTCACATAAACGGGTTCACTCTAGCGAAGAAGATTTTAAGAGCTGGATATTTTTGGATGACGATGGAGAGAGATAGCATTCGATATGTGCAGAAGTGTCACCAATGCCAAGTGCACGGAGATTTTATCCGAGTCCCACCAAAAGAGCTCAATGTGATGGGTTCTCCTTGGCCATTTGCCGCTTGGGGCATGGATGTGATCGGACCCATAGAGCCCGCCGCACCAAATAAGCATTGTTTCATCCTAGTAGCTATCGATTATTTCACAAAATGGGTTGAAGCTTCGACATACAAGGTGGTGACTAAGAAGGTAGTGGCAGATTTTGTTCGCAGCAACATAATTTGTCGATTCGGAATTCCAGAATCAATCATCACAGACAACGCGGCGAATCTTAATAGTGATCTTATGCAAGAGATTTGTGAAAGGTTCAAGATCGTTCATCGAAACTCCACAACCTATCTGCCACAGATGAATGGGGCAATTGAGGCTGCAAACAAGAACATCAAGAAAATTTTGAGGAAGATGATAGATGGTTACAAACAATGGCACGAGAAGCTACCATATGCTTTGCTCGGTTATCGCACTACGATTAGAACATCCACGGGGGCAACTCCTTATATGTTGGTTTATGGTTCAGAGGCGGTAATATCTGCTGAGGTGGAGATACCATCTTTAAGGATTATCCAAGAAGTTGGTTTGGATGATGCAGAATGGATTCGCAGTCGGATCGAATAGTTGATGCTCATTGATGAGAAAAGGATGGATGCAGTCTGTCACGGTCAGCTATACAAAAACAGAATGGTTAAGGCATTCAACAAAAGGGTTAGGCCTCTACAGTTCAAACCAGGAGAGTTAGTATTGAAGAAGATATTTCCCCACCAAGGAGAAGCCAAAGGGAAATTTGCACCGAACTGGCAAGGTTCCTATATGGTTCATAGAGTACTCTCCGGAGGAGCACTGATCTTAGCTAAAATGGACGACACAATGAGCACCAAGCTAATCAATTCAGACGCCATCAAGAAGTACTACATCTGAAGATACCAATGCTAGTTTTTTTTTGCATCTTTTATGTAACAGAACTACGTCTCGACCTGACTTCCCAGGGTGAGGTACGTAGGCAACCCACATCGGGTTCGGTCTCCCTAGGAAACCCAAAAGCATTATTTCTATGTACTTAGAACTACGCTGACCTGACTTCCCTTGGTGGGATACGTAGGCAATCCTTGTCGAATTCGGTCTCTTCATATTTTATTTTTTTGTTGTACTTGAACTACGTTTTGACCTGATTCCACTTGGATATGTAGGCAGCCTGAGTCGGGCCTCATTGCATTACATGCTATTTTTGTTTCCCTTTGTACTTGAACTACGTTTTGACCTGATTCCACTTGGATACATAGGCAGCCTGAGTCAGGCCCGGTCATTGCATTGCATGTTATTTTTGTTTCCCTTTGTACTTGAACTACGTTTTGACCTGATTCCACTTGGATACATAGGCAGCCTGAGTCAGGCCCGGTCATTGCATTACATGTTATTTTTGATTCCCTTTGTAATTGAACTACGTTTTGACCTGATTCCGCTTGGATACGTAGGTAGCCTGAGTCAGGCTCGGTCGTTGCATTGCATAATTTTCATTCTGTTACCCCTGAACAACATATAGACTTGATTCTCAATTGAGGATATGTAGGCCACCTTTAAGGTTGGGTCGTACCCATAGGAAACCCTCCTTTAATTATGCATCATTAGAAAGCAACAAATCTGCCAAAAGAGTCAGGGAAGCGTCATCACGAGATGAGAGCATGAAAAGAGCTACATTTGGATATGGAGAAGCTCGGTGGACCTCGAAACGTGTCATAACCTTAGGATAATTGAAGATTGCAATATATATACACATATACTTATATATCTAATATATAAGTAATATACTCCCTTATAAAGTAACATACTATTATTTTATTTATTTATTTATTTGTTTTATTTTTATTTTCTTTTCTTTTCTTCAAATGTTCATTTACTAGTCGCCTGCCGAGTCTCCAGGTCATGGGTCGAGGGCGGTTTGGAAAAATATTGAAGGTTTTCGATGAAGAAGCTAAAGTTCGCGAGTCGACACAAGTCAACACCCCCTCCCAAACTAAAATTTTCTTTGAGCGCAGGAAGACAGGAAATCAAGGAAGCTGACATCAAGTCTCGGGGCACGACCGGAGATGCCATTCGACTTATTCCGAACATAAACCAAAATATGTTTTCCCTATTTACTTTCTCGATATGCTACATATCTTTTATCTAATATGGTTCCATTTTAAATCTTTGCAGGTACACTCGAAATTCGGATCAAAATACAACGGGGCCCCGTAGGAAAAATAGGACAGTTTATTTTGTATCAAGAATAAATCCACCAATTGGTGACCACCGTCTAACTGCGTCGAATAAGCTCCGCCGAAGGGAGACCGCCACCTAACTACCTCGAAAGGATTCTGCTAATTAGAGGATTACAGCTAACTGTGTCAAACTCCATCGCTTGGAAGTATATAGCAAACATCGTCCAAATGCTACCAATCGGAGGTTGTATATAGCAAACGTCGTCCAAACGCCGCCAATCGGAGGTTGTATATAGAGAACATCGTCCAAACACCGCCAATCAGAGGTTGTATATAGCAGCACCGTCCAAATTCCGCCAACTGGAGGATGTATATAGCAAACATTTTCAATACCGATCGAAGCCTACACATCGCAGATGCCATTCAGACTCCACCAATCGAAGGATATATATATGTAGCAAGCACCGTCCAATCTCTGTCAATCGAGGATTGTACATAGCAAGCATCATTCAAACTCCACAATTTGAAGGCTACACATATCCAACATCGTCAAGATTCCACCAATCGGAGCATGTATATAAGCAAAAGAAGCGGCACTCTACCGGTCAAGGACCACAATATGGCAGCACCATCGAAGCTCCACCGATCAGCGGCATGCACGCTAGCAACTTCGTCATACGCCTACAGTTGAATTTAATATTTACATACTTTGTATCGCAGATACATGCGATACAAGTGTTACATTATAACCGCCTCGCCAGTTGGAGGCTTGACATTACAAGATTTGCATCGCCAGATGCAGGCGTTACTTACAATCGCCCCGCCTGTCGGAGGCTTTACATTACAAGCTTTACATAGCCAGATACAGGCGTTACATTACAATCGCCCCGCATGTCAGAGGCTTTATATTACAAGCTTTGACATGCTAGATAAAGGTGTTACGCTACAACAACTTCGCCAATCGGAGGCTTTATATTACAAGCTACTTCACCTACATCGCATTCACGACACAGGACAAAGACATCAACGATCGTTTGAATATCTACACTTTACTCTCTATATTATTAATTTCATTATAATTTCGAACCACAACAGGTACTTTTCACCTTTCTACCTATTTTGCAGGAAAATACAATGCAACATGGAACTCTATCTTAGCAGCAAACTAGGGCAAGCTAGTGGAATGTCAAGCATCCCTAGCTACGTCAAAGATTCACTTTCAAAACTCAATCCGACTTGATCAGGTTCGATTCTTTGTTTAACTTTTATGGCTCTGTATCACCATAACTTGATACCGGGGCAATTTGTTTTCCCTCTCCATCAAAGTTTTATTGTAGAAATTGCTACAGAGTATTTCTCTTTCCCAGTTAGCCATTAGAGTTGCGCCCGACCTAATTCCCAAGTCTTGATATACGCAAGTTACCCTAGCTTGAGTGTGTTTATTTTCATTTTATTCATACTGGCCTCTTCATACTCCATCACCCAAGAAATATAAGTGTTGCCATAATTCGACACTGGGGCAAATTTGATCAAATTTATTATGATCTTGCCCTCTCGAACTACATATGGCCTGGTTTCTCAAGAAATTTGAGATTCGTGGGCAACTCAGAAACCAGGACTACAGCCATAGCTCCGTAAAATGTCAAGTGGTTGGTAAAAAGATTGTTTGATCGACCACAATTGGCTTGTGTCAATATTTCTTTGTCCACGCCTTCATTACTCTCTTCCATGGACAAAGAAAGGGGCAAGCTGTTGACAACCAATTTTGGCTCGTCATATTTAATTTGTCTAATTTATTTTTTTTAAAAAAAGTTTTTTTAAAGAGGAAAAAAAAAGATAATAAAAACTCTTACGAAACATTTTTCACTACTACTACTACTATTGTTATTATTATAAATTTTGTTATTATTATTACTATTACTATTATTGTCGTCGCAAGTATTTTGATAAAATTTTCTTACTTTTTGTTTGACAAATATTTTTTTATATATATTATTTCCTACAAAGATTAGATACATATATTTTCTTTTAAATATACTATTTACTACTTTCTTCAGCATCCTTGAGAATTTTATGTCATACAAATATCACTTTAAGTACTCAATCATTTTTATTTTATTTTATTTTTATTTCTATTTTTTATCAAACATCATTCCTCATTTTTACGAGTAAATATTTTCTTATGTTATTCAAATGAAGAAGTTTGACTAATTTAATTTCATTATTAATCCATACTAATTTTATTTAATTCTTGTCAAATAAATTAATTTTACAAAGTAATCAATTTTTATTTTTTATTTTGTACTTTTCATTTTTTTCCTCCCGATTTTGGCTCTCTAATTATTTTAAATTTTAAATTTCTAATTTTGACTCTCCGTGTTCAATTAGTTGAACTTGAATAAAAAATAATGAGAAAGGAAAAGAATTTTCTTTTTAAGGAATGATAAAACTTTTATAAGGTATGAAATATTTTACTACCAAGAATGCTATTATTATTATTTTATTATTGTTGTTGTTGATTTTTCTTATTATTGATAAACTTCTCATTTTTATGGTTCGACCAATTATTTTACGGATATTATTTCTGATAAAAACTAATCAAAATATGAATGTTACTATTTGCTTTCATTATTTTTGAGAAGTTTATGACAGATGAATATCGTTTTAAAGTATCAAGTCGATTTTTGATTAAACAATAATTTTTTTTGTTTTTAATGAAATAAGTGTTCTTCATACATTTTTTGATAAAAGGGAGCCTGATTAATTGATCTTATAACCAACTCATACTAATTTTATTTTTACAATGACCAAATTTTGTGAAAATAATTAATCTTGCTAAAATGATGATTTAAAAAAAAATTGGTATATGACTTTTAAATAAATAAATTAGTCATAATTTGAATAGGATTAATTAAGTCAAATTTGGCAATCCAAGTTCCTTCAAATTAGCCAATCCATGAGTGCCACGTAGGCAAGCACATGGATTGTGATGCTTCATCTACAATCTCAGCCCTCCAATTTGATCTGACGGACCAATTTAATTTGGATCCTACCCATTATATATATAATATGTATATTTATTTATTTTGACTCTTGATTTATTTCTGATCGTTGGATCAAAGGATCGAACGGTCCTAATCAACCCACAAATCTTTTCTTGATTCAGCAGTCATACGCTCCTTTTCAGAAGCAGGTTGTGCTTCCTCTTTCTCTCTTTCTCAGCCCCTAGCCCTGTGACCCCTTTCCCTTTCCGCCAAATCTGCTGGATTTTGCGCAGAGAAGCAAGGAATCACCACCTTCAACATCTCCCTCATGCTTTGGGAAGGAGAAGACTCGGGAAATGTTGAGTTTCAAGATTTACCCAGGGAATCCACCATGAATGGCCTCCAAAACGTCTCCATCGATCCAAAAGGTGACCCTAGACTTCTTTTCCTCCATCTTTTCACCATTTCTATACCCCTGTTTCACTACAAGTTTCGAAATTTTTCAAAATTTGTTTGATGGATTTCCCCCCAAAACAGATCTCAATCTTGCCTATAAATAGGATTGGTTTTTCACTCCAAAGGATCAAGAAAAGGAGACGGAAAAATAATCTGAAAAAAAATACTTCTAGTGATACAGTTCGGAACTATTTTCCTGTTTTCCTTTTGGCTTCGAATTCGGGTTTTGAAGAAAGTGGTGACCGAAATCATTGACGTTGAAGTCCTTGTTTGCTGCTCTGCACAAGGTTGGTAATCACTCGTATTTTACATTTGTTTTCTATTTTTTTTTTTGGGAGTAAAATATCACTTTAGCATTGTTTGTCTTGATTCTGCCAACTTGAGTACATTCGGCTACTGTGTTTCGCTGAAACTTTTCTGCATTAAATTGTTTATCTAAATGAATGTCATTTAGAGGATTGATCCTTTACCTATCTGACTTGTATTTGTTTAATTCTCTTTTATCGTGAACTGATGGTTGTCTGTTCTACCTATTTAGGTTTTAAATATTGTATTCATGTTGTTTGAATCAATATACACGTTACTTAATTCTCAATGTGTAAGTATTGATATGACATGCTTGGTTCAACCCATGTTTACTTCTAGTTTCTCATTGTTATTTACTCATTATTACTTGGATTGAATGGTTGTAAGTCCATCCATTGGTCGTCAATGATGAAGGTTTCGAATAAGTTCGGATTAAAATGGGTCCATGGACTAGTTTGTTTAAGATTTGGAGTTGTTCGTCTTCATCTAAAGCCAAGAATGTTGGACAAATATTTACTTACGGAACACGAATTAAGTAAGTTCACTTAAAATAATGCAATCCGCCATTAGTATATTAGCTTTGGAGTCTAACTCATAAAACTCGATTGAGTAATATAATTGATGAACTGATTATTGACTTGAGCTCTTTTGTATATTTCGAGGACTTACGGCCAAGATAATCCTGAAACCGGGGAGTGCAGTACCTATGAAGATTAACTAATTTTACTCTCTTATATTGTTGTAATTCTACTTCTCCACTGTGTTTCTCCCTATTTCCTCCTGCTGCAACATTTTAATAAATAGAAACTCCCCATCTTTCATTTTCCAGTACTACTTTAGTTATTAGTATTGCAAAATTCTCAATCTGGCTTTCTCTGTAATAACATAACATCCCTTATATTGAACAAGTCTAGGGAAATTACTCCCATTAAAAAAAACAAAAGAGCGAGTGCATTTCTTTATATGCTGAAATTGTTTTTGTTAAATCCAGTTTGCATCTGCTCATGTGATGGCCTCTCCCCTGATAACTAAAGTTCTTCTCCTTATCTTGGATTTTAATCTAGGTGGTGCCGGTTCATCTTTAGTATTTTGTTTGATCTCTATGTAACGTATTGGAATTACATCTCTATGTTCGAATTATTGTTTAAACCGGAATGAGTCCTAATCACTGCCTCAACCTTCACTATATGGAATGTAATAACTTTTATGCCTATTTGGTTCAAATAATTGGAGTGTTTAAACCTTTTTCAAAGCTGCTCCTTTTCTCTAGCTAAGTTATCACCTGTTGGACGAAAGTTTGTTGGACTTTTGTCCAAAACATAAAATTGCACATATGTAACGCTTTGCTATTAGTTTGCCACATGATTCCTAATTCTTATTTTTTCTTTGTCTTTCATGTGCACTCGGAGGACTAGAGTTTCTAATTTGGAGCTCGTTTTAGCTTGAAATATTGGGTCAACAGCTATTAGGATCATCACCGCGCTCAGAGTCTCGTAAATTAGGAGTCGGCGTCTCTTGGCCTTCCCTATCACCATTTGATTACATTTCTTTTCATGCAAATCGATTAATATTCTTTTATATGAATGTTGATACCTTAGCTAACTTTCTTTTAGTTTGAAGATTATTTTGTGATTAGTTTATTTGCTAGTGAATCTAGTGTTGATGTTATAGTCTTGACAATTTTTCATAATAATTATTTTAAAATGTTCTTCTAAAATAGGCCAAAGTCCTTAGAGAATTTTTTTTTTTAAGTTTTCAAATTAACCAAAGGCCTAGATAATCATCTTTAGGAATGGATTATTCATCGTAATGAACATTGACCTTAGAATTGATAAAATTAATTATAGAATGAATCCCATAATTAGGCTACTTGAGGTTTTAAAATTAATTTTCTCCAAATACAATATAATGTTACCATTTGAGTCAATTTAAACTCCTTTAGTTGATTTTAAAAGACATAGTATATATTTGGTCTATTTAAATCAAATATGACTCAAGTATTTTTATTATGTTTCAAATTTTATATTTTTTAAACAGGTTCAAAATATACAAGGTATGTAAACGTATACGTCATATAAAAGGTATATATTTTCATTTTTTTTCTACACTCGGTATATTATTTTACACAAGCCATATTATTATCTTTTTGAATGTTAGTTACTTATAAATGGAACACAAATTTTTTGCATCTCATCATTTTACAACGTATAGTTATTTTAACACTATAAACAAAATAATGAAACCGCACTTATTTTGAACAACATTCGTAGATATATTTTACTTCATAACAAATGCATATTAGACAATGCGTTTACATAATATTTTTACACTCTTTATTTCCCTTTCTTTTCGTGAAACTATACTTGAACTTCTACTCAAATTTATTCACTCCCTATCCTATATTGTTATATTTGTATTTCATCTCGTATTATTATTGATATTATTATGTTATTTTATTTTATGTATAAATAAAGCGATAAATTTCATATTTGAAATATATATGAGTTGTGATTAATTTACATAAGCCTATTTTTTTAAAACATATATTTTCATAAGATCTTCATACATTTCAAGTATATTTATTTGATTATTTATTTTCACGGTGTGATAACATATTTAATTTTAGAAAATTTATTTTATGCGTACTTTATACACATAAAAGCGTATAACTTAAGTTTTCTATGTACTTGATATATCATCTTGATATATGAATTATATCATTCTTTTCTATTTTCTTCTCTTTACGAATGTTATTTACCCTTCTTACAAAAATAAAAATACAAATCATTATATGTTGACATATACGTTATCGCATATATTTTGACCCGCATAAATAAAATAACGAACTCTCATACATTTGGATGGCATGTTTATCACAAGTTTTACATAAATTTTGGCACACTTTATGTTATGTTATTTTATTCATTCGTTTATCTTATTAAAAATTTACTCTTAGTTAATTTTACTCAAATTGCATATATTATTATATTTTGCATCTCATCCATTATTCTTTTTTAAATAAAATAATGAGTACATTCTAATATATTGCTTACGAAAAGTTTTTATGTGCTCACTTATTCCTTATAATTTTAAACATACCTCTATATTTTCAATATATGAATTTTCTACATCTCCAATTTATTTGCTTATTACTTGCTTACCTAGTCGTTAATTTTGTTGTATACTAAATATGTCATTATTGAATTTTTTTTTCTACTAATGTTATAGACATATATATGACATACCTTTTATTTTTGTTCCTGATGAAATTTTCTCATCACTAAATTCAAGAAATAACAAATGAATAATTTATCAATAAATTATTTTCCTAAGCTAAGTTTAAGGACTATTTTTTGGATAGGCTCTGAGGGATGCCTAACACCTTCCCCTCGAGTAACCAAAACTCTTACCTAGAATTTTACCGGTTTCGCAAATCAAAACAGAGTCTACATTTATATTTTTCTTAAGTTGGTTTCCTTAAAATTAGGTGTCGACTCTAAAATATATTTCCAAAGAAACCAAAAGAGCACAATCGCATAATGTTGCGACCTATTTCGACCGGTTCGAAAATGGGGTGCGACAATCATGAGTTTTTAGCCCAGAGTAACTTTCGTTTATGAATCCAACGTTAAATATTAGATACATAGGCATGTGGAAATTTGACATTTTGTAGTACTTCATAAAACATCTCTTTTTCATTTAAAGACATTGTGAAATAAGTAGGAAGAAGATATGTCCTCCCACTAGCTCGATATTGAGGCCATAAGCTTGGTCTTATTTTCATCTCCTTCAAGTCCAATCCTGCTTCTATATTATCTTTTGACTTTTTACCAAGGCCTAATAGTGTATACAATACGTTATTACACACATTCTTTTCTATGTGCATTACATCAAGATTATGTCTCAGCAAGTTAAACTCCCAATAAGGAAGATCAAAGAATATGCTCTTCTTTTTTCATGTATTTTTGTCACTCCACTTACCTTTTCAGTTGACTTGCCTAGAGTAAACTTAAAGTCTTTAAGTACTTGTGAATCAGATATTGTGCATGGTGCACGTCTTATTTTTTAGTCCCATCAAATGATTTTGCATCATTTCGATATTTGTGACCAGGCTTTAACATACGTCTATGACCCATGAAACAAAAGTTTTTTTCCATGTTTTATCCCTTTAGATTGAGTGTTTAAGTTGCAAGAAGGGCATGCAAACTTACCATAACTACATCCAGAGAGAGTACCATATGATGGAAAATCATTTATAGTCCACATGAGGGTTGCTTGCATTTGAAATGTCTCCTTTGTAGAGGCATCATATATTTCTATCCCGACACTCCATAATTCATTTAACTCTTCTATTAAGGGTTTCAAGAAGACATCAATATTATTTTCAGGTGCTTTAGGTCCAGGAATAAGTGAAGATAGAATAAAGAACTCTTCCTTCATGCACATCCATGGTGGAAAATTATATGGCATTAAAATCTCTGGCCATGTACTGTGAACAGTTCGCATTGTGCCAAATGGATTAAACCGCTCAAAAGCTAATCCCAAGTGTACATTGCGAGGATCTTCAGGAAATCTAGAAAATCTACTGTCAAAACTATTTCAAGTTTCAGAATTTGCAGGATGTCATAAAATTTCATCTTTGTTGCGCTCTTCATGATGCCATGCATTGCTTTAGAAGTCGTTGAAGACATAAATAATCTTTGCAATCTTGGTTTTAAAGAAAAATATCTTTGGGCCTTCTCTAGAATGTTTTTTGCATTATTTTTCCATCTAGAAGCCCCACAAATTTTACATTCATTGACATCCTTAGTGGAAAACTCTTTTCTGAAAAGCATGCAATCATTAGTATAAACATAGATCTTTTCATACTTTAATCCTTGATCTTCAAATATCTTTTTTTGTTTCATAAAAAAGATGGCGGCAATTTTTCTCCCTCCGGCAGTACATCCTTCATTAATCCAAGTAAATTATTAAATAATTCATTTGGCCATTTGAACATACATTTTAGATATGTAGCGAAAAGGATAATAACCTAAATTTTTTACATCTAAGATATAGTTCTTCATTTTCCTCCTTCATGAGTCGTTCAAATTTATCCCCCTTTAGATGAGATTGATTTGTAGATATATGATGTAAGGACCCGGAATTTTGTACGACCTCAAGAAAGCATGAAAATTGATTTCGGAAAAGTTTTGGACCAAGGTGGCACTTCATGGGAGCCATCACGGCCGTGAGGTCATCCGTAAAGCTTCCGGAGTGAGATATTTCTAAGTACGGGACTTATGCTCAAGCTAAATTCACTCTCAAGCCTTCAATTCTAGCTTATCTATGTTGTTTAAGATCATCATGGGTCTCCTACATCAAGTCAAGTTCAAAGGAATTTCCCTTGGCTATATTATTCTCAAGTGCCGATAGATGGGCCAACTTTAAATAGGAATATCTCTTAGATCAAAATGAACTGGGTGGCCCATGACATATCTAATCGAAGCCCTTTGAATTATTTTTCCAACGCATATGGTCTCACCTTATTCCGAGTTCGGAGCAAGACGTTACGCCCGTTTTCGTAAAACCTGTCTGGGCCAGACGGGAGCCTTCACGGGCCGTGAAAAGCTTCACGGACCGTGAAGCTAACCGTGTCAAGGCCCTTGTGAAATTTAAGTATCCATTTTATTGAGGTGTTTTTGATATTTTGGTTCATCCCCAAGGCTTTTTATGACCTTTGAAACCCCTTTTTACATTCCTAAACTTCTCCGACACTAATCCTAAAGGTTCTTCATATCATTCAGTAGAAGGGTCAACTTTAAATGGCCATATCTCTTAGCACAAAACGAATTAGGTGTCTTACAATATATCAAATTAAAGCTCTTTGAGTTAGCTTTCCAACGAACCTGGTTTCACCTAATTCCGAGCTCGGACCAAGGAGTTATGCTCGTTTTCGTTCAGCCTGTCTGTGCAGGCAAGCCACACGGCCAGCCACACGGACCGTGTGGCATCAAACGGTCCGTGAGGCTGCTTTGGCCCACGATTTTCTTGCCAAATTTTGTTCTAAGTGTGTTTACTTCCTTGGTAC
This sequence comes from Solanum rostratum, assembly GCA_029948455.1. Classification (NCBI taxonomy): domain Eukaryota; kingdom Viridiplantae; phylum Streptophyta; class Magnoliopsida; order Solanales; family Solanaceae; genus Solanum; species Solanum rostratum. The sequence goes on from CM057045.1 coordinate 46,525,505, forward strand.
CTTCATACGGACCCTTGTACGGTCCGTTTAGCATCACACGGTCCGTACGACCTTCCGTTGGAAGCCCTTGGCTTGAACTAATTTTCTGAAAATTCTAAGTAAAGTCACACGGTTACTGTTCACGGACCGTGTCACTGTTCACTGGCCGTGAACAATGCCGTGAACAGTAACGTGAACAGTACTTAATATTTTTACCCGTTTTGATTTTGGTTTTTATGTAAATATAAATTAATTTAAGGGTGTTTTGGGTATTTTCCACCCCTCCTAAGACCATAAATCAGCTGATCTTCTTCATTTTCACCCATTCTCTCATTTCACTCCTCTCACTAAGGCTTCACTCCTCCAAGGCTCTCCAACCTCTCTCTCTAGGAAATTCAAGTCAAGGCTCTCAATTGAAGCCTACTTCTCCTCAAGTTTGTCTTCAAGTTAGGTATGTGGGGTTTGATTCTTGGTTTCCTTTCAACCAAGAAGACCCAAATCCTTACTAAAATTATTTTGTAACTTGTATACCTAAAATGTGAAATTTTAGTACTTGTTCTTAGTATTTTGAACCATGCATGTGTTAGTTTAGGATCCTTATCATGATTTATGTTAGTTTTATGGAAATGAACTATTTGGACTATGGAATTTTGAATTTGCATGTCCCTTTAAATATGTTATTTTGCATGGGTGATATGTACTACCATTTCCTTGAATTTTTATTTGAATTTCTAGTCTTATATTGTATCTTGTTTTGGTACACTCTACATTACCCATGCTATTCCTACACTATGTATTGCATTACATACATGACATTTTACATGGAAATTTCCGGAATTGTGGGGTTAAACCCAATTTTGCCCCAAAGGGGAACTATAATGTGAATTTTGGTAAGACATGGGATATGACAATAAGGTGATCACCGGTATGTCTATAATCTTGGCTCTTTGAGCATCTTGGGTGCTTGCACCATCTTGTACTTGTAGATGAGCTATTCCTTGCATTGACATCTTGAATATGATCTTGTAAATCGGCGTTGAGCCCAATTATGTCTTGAACGTTATGAACTTGCACTTGACTCTCTTGAAAGCATAAGTATATATATATAAGTATTCTTGTGGGATGTGTAAGACTTAGCACCGATGGAATTGGGGGTCCTCCCCCTTTTTCCTCGAACTATGTGCCTACATAGGGACGGATGTAATTCGTCTATTTGTACATGACTATGATTTGTCTTGATCTTGTAAATCCTTCCGAAATGGTGATTTCCGTAAGGAAGGTGACCATCCCCGAAATGGTGTGTTCCGTAAGGTGTGATGTAGATTACCCTTGGCAAGTAATCTTCTCCCTACCGGTGGGAGGTCCCAATCGGTCCAATTCGTGTAATAGCTCGCATGGATTTGGTTTGTCGGTTATAGTCCATCCCCGTTATATAGGAGCACTATTGCATTGCACGCATCACGCATTTCATGGCATCTTGTATATTAAATTTCCATTGAATATATATTCCTTGTATATTATGTGCCCTTGCCACTTAACATGATTATGCAGGTTCGGTAAGTCACGTACATTGCATACCCGCATACTTAGTACATTCAAACGTACTAACGCATACTCTATGCCTACATGATTTTACCATGTAGGGACCGTGTGTTATGATCATCCACCACTTGACGGGTAGCTCGAATTCGGAGAGTTGATATTGTGGTGAGTCCTATCTTCCAAGGACAAGCCACCTTCTTTCTACCTATGTTGTTATCTATTTATCTTCTTAGTTGAGGGTGAGCCCGGGACATGTCTTGGCCCCCGTCCCATCTTATGACTAGAGGCAAATGTTGGGCACTTGTAAAACTTTCTCATTTTGTTTAATTATAAATGAATGGACTCTTGAGATTTGATTTCCGTCATTTAGATATATGTGCTTAAATAATTTATTTTGAACCAATGATGTGGAAATTTGATACTTTGAGGCTTGTTTGGGGACTCTCGGGTCCCCATTCGCCGTGTCACATCTAGGCCCCGACCTCGGGTCGTGACAAAAGATGGTATCAGAGCACTAGGTTTATAAATGGTCCTCGGAGTCCAACATGCCGCGTCAAGTAGAGTCTTATTCATGGGTGTGAAGCGCGCCACATCTATGTGTAAGAGGCTACAAGGCGTTTTAGGAAATGTTTCACTTATCTTGATTCTAATCGTGCCATGGTGCGTGTCTTAAAATCCTGTGTCTCCATCCCTCCCTATCGAATAGGTAGAGTTACCTTGAGCTCATAATGCAAATCTAGGAGAGGAAGGCGTTGTAGCGACCTTATGGATAGGTCCAAAAGTGAGTTAGTGAAGGATATGTGTTGTTTGACATGCTTGCTCCTTTGGATATTCGAAGTTTTCTTTGGTTGGCTAGTTACGATGGAAGTTTGTTGGAAGCTTCTCATCTATTGCATCCCCGTTGATCAAGTTGGCTAGAAGAAGGCTAAGTTGTATGGTCGGATTAATGTGAGGTGAGTTCTCATGCCTTGAAAGGTCGGCGTACATCAGATTTGGTTTTGGCATTATCGGATGGCTTAAATAGGTTAGTGGTGTATTGTGGTGCTCCTCGGTTTGGTTTGGAGTTGTGTTCTTATGAAACATGTTAGGGTGGTAGCATGGGCTTTAAGGTAATTGGAGGTGCAAGAGCGTAATTACCCGGCTCCTAATCTTGAGTTAGCGGCTGTGGTGTTCGCCTTGATGATTAGGAGATACTATTTGCAGGGGGTATGTGTCAATGTTTTCACCTACCACAAGAGTCGCAATATGTGTTCACTCAAAGGGATCTTAACTTAGGACTAAGAAGAGGGTTGGGACTCCTTGGGGGCTATGAGATGAGTGTACAATGTAATTTTGGCAAGGAAAGTGTTATGGCCATTGCTCGGAATAGGCTATCTATGGGAAATATGATTTCTGTTGGTGAAGGGAAGAGAGAGCTAGCAAAGGATGCTTACCGATAGACTAGATTGGTTGTTAGGTTGACCGACTCTAATAATGTTGGTGTTCATGTTTAGAATGGGGCGGAATCTTGAGTGATTGTTGATGTAAGGCTAAGCAAGATCTAGATCTGTCATTGGTTGTGTTGAAGAGGTTGGTTGCCAATAGGATAGTGGTTTTCTCCCAAGGGGGAGATGGTGCGTTTCGGTATCAAAGTCAGTTATGTGTTCCGGATGTGGGTGATCTTAGGGAAAAATAATCCATCCCAACCATGCTCGGGAAATCCTTTTTTTTTTAAGTCTTCTCCAAGAAGATTGTGAGTGGAGCCCATAACTCTTTGCATTTGATTCACCCGGAACACACTAAGATGTGTTGGGGTTTGAAGAAGGTATATTCATGGCATGGTATGAAGAAGGGCATAGCCGAGCTCGTACCTAAGTGCCCCAGTGTCAACAAGTGAAGGTAGCGCACCAAAGGCCGGTGGTGCGACTCAAAATATTGAGATCCCTACTTGGAAGTGGGAGAATGTAAATATGGATTTTGTGGTTGGGTTGCCCTAGACTGAAGGTAATTCGACTCTATTTGGGTTATTATTGATCGGATGACTAAGATAGCTCATTTCCTACCAGTCAAGGCTATTTCAGCGCCGAAAGGTATGCAATGTTGTACATCCAAGAATTTGGTGAGGTTGCACGGTGTGTCTAGATCTATCATATCTGATCGCGGTACCTAATTTGCTTCTTATTTTTGGAGGCCGTCTCAAGGATGACTTGGTACTAGGTAAAGTTGAGCACCGCCATTCATCCTCAAATCGAGGGGTAAATGGAAAGGATAATTTGAACTTTGGAGGACGTGTTGAGGGCTTGTGTGTTAAAATTCAAAGGTAATTGGGGTGATCATCTACCACTTCTTGAGGTTGCTTACTACAATTTCCCTCATGCTAGCATTGGTATAACTCCGTTTGGGCTTTATATAGTAATATGTGTAGGTCTCCGGTGGGGTGGTTTGAGCAAGGGGAAATGACATTGATTAGATTGGATTTAGTGTTGGAGCCTATGGAGAAGGTGAAGTTGATTGGGAAAGGTTGGCGGTGGTTCGAAGTCATCAAAAGTCTCATTTGGATATTTGAAAGAAGGATCTTGAGTTTTGTATTGGTAATTGGGTGTATATGAAGGTCTCATTCATGAAGGGTGTGGTGAATTCCGGGTAAGGGGGAAAGCTAAGCCCCCGGTATATATGTCTACATGAGATTGTTGAAGCGGGTTGGGGATGTAGCTTATAGGTTGGATTTGCCTCTGAAATTGAGCTCTAGTTACTAGGTTTTGCATATATCTATGTTGAGGAAGTGTTGGTGATTCTAGTGTCATTTTGACTTTGAAAGGTGTTGGGGTTGAGGAGAACTTGTCTTATGGAGGAAGCTCCGGTTGAGATTTTGATAAGACAAGTGAAGCGGTTTCGTAACAAGGATGTGGCTTCGGTTAACGTACTTCGGAGAAACCAATATGTGGAAAGTCTACGTGGGGAGTGGAATCAAGTTTGATGCAGTGATACCTCTATCGTTTCCAATCTACTCAAGCCCATAATATTAGGTCCTTTCCTATTCTCAATGGTCCTAATTCTTCAATTCTTGAGTCTCATGACATGACATGCATACATGTGCACAAAAATGATTTTTCAAGATGTTTTGAGTGATTTAAATATGTTTTGGTATCAGTTTTAAAGGATTTATGATTTTCAAATGATAGACTATGCATTGTATCTCGTTTTTGGATGTTTCATGTTCTAAGTCAAGCCCTTCAAGCCTTGCTCTTCCACATTCGAGGACGAATGTTCCCAAGGGGGAGATGATGTAAGGACCCGGAATTTTGTACGACCTCAAGAAAGCATGAAAATTGATTTCGGAAAAGTTTTGGACCAAGGTGGCACTTCATGGGAGCCATCACGGCCGTGAGGTCATCCGTAAAGCTTCCGGAGTGAGATATTTCTAAGTACGGGACTTATGCTCAAGCTAAATTCACTCTCAAGCCTTCAATTCTAGCTTATCTATGTTGTTTAAGATCATCATGGGTCTCCTACATCAAGTCAAGTTCAAAGGAATTTCCCTTGGCTATATTATTCTCAAGTGCCGATAGATGGGCCAACTTTAAATAGGAATATCTCTTAGATCAAAATGAACTGGGTGGCCCATGACATATCTAATCGAAGCCCTTTGAATTATTTTTCCAACGCATATGGTCTCACCTTATTCCGAGTTCGGAGCAAGACGTTACGCCCGTTTTCGTAAAACCTGTCTGGGCCAGACGGGAGCCTTCACGGGCCGTGAAAAGCTTCACGGACCGTGAAGCTAACCGTGTCAAGGCCCTTGTGAAATTTAAGTATCCATTTTATTGAGGTGTTTTTGATATTTTGGTTCATCCCCAAGGCTTTTTATGACCTTTGAAACCCCTTTTTACATTCCTAAACTTCTCCGACACTAATCCTAAAGGTTCTTCATATCATTCAGTAGAAGGGTCAACTTTAAATGGCCATATCTCTTAGCACAAAACGAATTAGGTGTCTTACAATATATCAAATTAAAGCTCTTTGAGTTAGCTTTCCAACGAACCTGGTTTCACCTAATTCCGAGCTCGGACCAAGGAGTTATGCTCGTTTTCGTTCAGCCTGTCTGTGCAGGCAAGCCACACGGCCAGCCACACGGACCGTGTGGCATCAAACGGTCCGTGAGGCTGCTTTGGCCCACGATTTTCTTGCCAAATTTTGTTCTAAGTGTGTTTACTTCCTTGGTACCTTCATACGGACCCTTGTACGGTCCGTTTAGCATCACACGGTCCGTACGACCTTCCGTTGGAAGCCCTTGGCTTGAACTAATTTTCTGAAAATTCTAAGTAAAGTCACACGGTTACTGTTCACGGACCGTGTCACTGTTCACTGGCCGTGAACAGTGCCGTGAACAGTAACGTGAACAGTACTTAATATTTTTACCCGTTTTGATTTTGGTTTTTATGTAAATATAAATTAATTTAAGGGTGTTTTGGGTATTTTCCACCCCTCCTAAGACCATAAATCAGCTGATCTTCTTCATTTTCACCCATTCTCTCATTTCACTCCTCTCACTAAGGCTTCACTCCTCCAAGGCTCTCCAACCTCTCTCTCTAGGAAATTCAAGTCAAGGCTCTCAATTGAAGCCTACTTCTCCTCAAGTTTGTCTTCAAGTTAGGTATGTGGGGTTTGATTCTTGGTTTCCTTTCAACCAAGAAGACCCAAATCCTTACTAAAATTATTTTGTAACTTGTATACCTAAAATGTGAAATTTTAGTACTTGTTCTTAGTATTTTGAACCATGCATGTGTTAGTTTAGGATCCTTATCATGATTTATGTTAGTTTTATGGAAATGAACTATTTGGACTATGGAATTTTGAATTTGCATGTCCCTTTAAATATGTTATTTTGCATGGGTGATATGTACTACCATTTCCTTGAATTTTTATTTGAATTTCTAGTCTTATATTGTATCTTGTTTTGGTACACTCTACATTACCCATGCTATTCCTACACTATGTATTGCATTACATACATGACATTTTACATGGAAATTTCCGGAATTGTGGGGTTAAACCCAATTTTGCCCCAAAGGGGAACTATAATGTGAATTTTGGTAAGACATGGGATATGACAATAAGGTGATCACCGGTATGTCTATAATCTTGGCTCTTTGAGCATCTTGGGTGCTTGCACCATCTTGTACTTGTAGATGAGCTATTCCTTGCATTGACATCTTGAATATGATCTTGTAAATCGGCGTTGAGCCCAATTATGTCTTGAACGTTATGAACTTGCACTTGACTCTCTTGAAAGCATAAGTATATATATATAAGTATTCTTGTGGGATGTGTAAGACTTAGCACCGATGGAATTGGGGGTCCTCCCCCTTTTTCCTCGAACTATGTGCCTACATAGGGACGGATGTAATTCGTCTATTTGTACATGACTATGATTTGTCTTGATCTTGTAAATCCTTCCGAAATGGTGATTTCCGTAAGGAAGGTGACCATCCCCGAAATGGTGTGTTCCGTAAGGTGTGATGTAGATTACCCTTGGCAAGTAATCTTCTCCCTACCGGTGGGAGGTCCCAATCGGTCCAATTCGTGTAATAGCTCGCATGGATTTGGTTTGTCGGTTATAGTCCATCCCCGTTATATAGGAGCACTATTGCATTGCACGCATCACGCATTTCATGGCATCTTGTATATTAAATTTCCATTGAATATATATTCCTTGTATATTATGTGCCCTTGCCACTTAACATGATTATGCAGGTTCGGTAAGTCACGTACATTGCATACCCGCATACTTAGTACATTCAAACGTACTAACGCATACTCTATGCCTACATGATTTTACCATGTAGGGACCGTGTGTTATGATCATCCACCACTTGACGGGTAGCTCGAATTCGGAGAGTTGATATTGTGGTGAGTCCTATCTTCCAAGGACAAGCCACCTTCTTTCTACCTATGTTGTTATCTATTTATCTTCTTAGTTGAGGGTGAGCCCGGGACATGTCTTGGCCCCCGTCCCATCTTATGACTAGAGGCAAATGTTGGGCACTTGTAAAACTTTCTCATTTTGTTTAATTATAAATGAATGGACTCTTGAGATTTGATTTCCGTCATTTAGATATATGTGCTTAAATAATTTATTTTGAACCAATGATGTGGAAATTTGATACTTTGAGGCTTGTTTGGGGACTCTCGGGTCCCCATTCGCCGTGTCACATCTAGGCCCCGACCTCGGGTCGTGACATATGAGTAGTATTTTGCTGTAGATTTGGCTCTATCTCGCCCCTATCATTAGAATTACTATCCATGAACTCGGTATAACCTGGGAAGACATCATGTATTGTTCCTCTTACATCATCACCCCTTAAACTTGATTGGTTGCAGTTAGTTACTTTAGAATTGTCTGATTTATTCAGAGACTCCGCATGACAAAATCAAGTATCATGTGATTGCAAAATTCTATTAACCACAAGATGATCATATCTGTAGCTTTATTTACTTGATGTAAAAGCACACATTCTGTATAAGGACATGCAATTTTGTCTTCATCTTATTTTTTAGAAAAGGCATAATTTATAAAGTCCTTTACTCCATCCAAGTATTCTTTACTAACTCTATCACAATACATCCACTTTTTATTTCGAGGACTATCCATAAAGTTCAAAATATTCTTTATCTATGCAATTATTATAAAAACTAAAAATACATTAGTAAAAAGTTACGGAATTGAATAGCATGTAATTGCATAACTCAAATAATTCAAACTATCAAAAAAATTGATTCTACTTATATCCAAATAACCAGTTCTATAAAAATAGATGAAAAAGTTAGAAGACCTCCATTTAACATTTTTTTCCGAGTCAGATTCAAATGTATGATTGTACTTGTAAAAACAAGCATAGTTTAAACAATGAACAATACAATAAAAGTTAACTATGATCATATTGTGTGGTTGTTGATCATATTTTGACAACCAAATTAACTCGAACCCAAGAAAGATATAAAGATCAATTAAACTGATTCAAATCGCTTCCAGTGGTGCTGAGCATAGAGGGTAGAAATAGTGCGTGTTTTGTTTGGGTCTAAAAAATCGCTAACTCAAGATCTTTTAAGAAGATACGTACTAATATCTCCACCTTATATTTTTTCGTTCTTGTCAAACTCAATCTCTATTTTCTATCTGCTTGAATCTCGACTAGTAGTTCATATGTTTCCTTTCTCTAAATTAATTACTCTTCTTGTTCTTGTTAATCTTCTTTCTCTCGGTTGCTTAGGAGAAATTATATACTTCTGGTTATTATGCTAATCATTGTATGTATGCAGCTTGTTACAAGTTGCTGATCACTTGTTGCTCTTTACTATCTCATTACACCAAATTCTGGCAGTTTCCTGACACTTGTTTCATATCCCTACTTTTATAAGATGGAATCTTAATTTATTGTCAGATGTTAGGAAGTGGCATACGTAGCAAACCATTGTTGTACAACTTTTTATTCTGCATAACTGCACTCTTCCTTTGTTTTCTCTTTGATGTCTCCAAATAATATCATAGGAAAATCCCTTCAGGCCTTGTTTTCTCAGTAACCATTCAAAAAGAATACTCTATGCAATATTGTAAAGTTTAGTATAGACACACAATAGATAAGAAAGGGCTTTATTCCCTCCCCCACACTATTTGTATTTTACTTCTGTGCTCGACCTATACACATTTCTTAGATCAAAGTCTCTTAAAACATACTACAGTAATACTTGCTTCTACAAGAGTTTTTAGACGTTTAAGAAAATTAAAATTAATACAATTCAAGAGCAAGTTAAAAAAAATATTGACAACTCATCAAGTTCCTAATTCCTAAATATATGGAGTTGCCACTACATTCACTTTAATACAAAGTGACAGAATGCTGCATTTGAATGGCGTACTGCTTAGGCATTTTTCTCTATGGATTTGGGTACCTTGAGCATTTATATTATTATGTTGTCCAATGATAATAGTGAAGTTTATACATTTTGGAAGATCATCCCAACAATGAAGCAAGGATATAAGCATTTTTCTTTTCTTTTTTATGTTGGATGATAGTGGCGTCTAGGTCATTTTTACACATCTCGACTAATCCACTAGATAATCTTCTACTGCTCGCAATCATAGTCGTTGGGAACCATAGAGTCAGCGTAGATAGGCTCACATTAAGTGTTGTAGATGAGATATGACCTCAAGGTTGTTACAGATATGCCTCTACTACTATGTTATTCCCTTGGCGACTCATATGTAAAACCCCGCCTATGGGGAGTATGAAAGATTCAAGAAAGTAAGCCTTTGAAAATTTTTATTGTCAGCTTTTATGAAGGGGTATACGGGTCATAAGTTGATGTAGGACCCGTATGTAGGTTCGTAGAACCTGGGCAGACTAGATGAAAACTGAGATCTTTTAGGATTCAATCTACAACTTATCAAACGACCCGTAAAGTCTCTTACGAGTCGTAGACTTCGTCGTAGAATATGAATCAGATTAGGGTCTCTGAAAGTTTGGAAAACGTCCAGCAGTATGAAGCCCTATCTATAGCACGTAGAATGTTCTACGGCCCATATACGGGGTCTCGTAGGACATTCAGGGCAGATTTTTAAAGGGAAAAAATTGACCTTTTCTATTTTCCTAAGACCAAGTTGCATTGTTTAAGGTCTCAAATGACCCCTTTCCATCCTTATACACCCTTCACAGCCTCACTTCAATTCATTTCTCAATAACCCTGAGTCCCAAAAACTCTCTAACTCTCTCAAGGCATTCAAGTGTGAGGGCAAGCTAGAGTTTCGAATCTTCCATCTCCAAATCAGATTTCCTCTATCATAATCACACTAAGCTATGTGGGTTTGATTGTGGGAAACTTTCTTACCACAAGTCCAACCATTCTTCTTCTCCAACTACATGAAATTCATGGATCTTTATGGGTATTATATGAACTCTTGCATATGGTGTTATTATTATGCATTGTACACATGATTTTTATTTGAACTCTTCAAGTAATGATTTTATTATACTTAAATCCGGAAGATGACCTGATGGATGAAGACTTGAAGGTTGGGCAGCATAACTAAGAGAGCCATTCCATTTAGGGCGAGAGGAACGTGCCCACGAGGGCACCACCAGATGTTGTAGATAAACCTACTAAAGAATCTTATCTTCTACTCATTGGAAATGGGACTGGCGCAATGGGCCTTTTTTCTTCTATTTCAGCTAATAGCCTACTTCGCCCTGTGCTTCTTTTTGGAAGCTCGCCCCGTTCTACGAAACCTTGTTGATTCTGAACTTCGTTCGTGAAGGAACCGGACTTTTGACGGGCCAGCCCTTTTTATGCGCCGCTTTACCTTGAAAGGAAAATGAGCTTTGCTCCTCTGGGCGCTAGGCGCTCCCGTGGTTCGCGAGAAGGAAAAAGGATGTTGCATCTGGCACGAGATGATAAAGAGAGAGCTTCGTCTATCGATGAACAGCGGATTGACAGAGCTCTTGGCATTCCGGCAACCTTCTTACTGACAGCACAGCTAGGTGCTGGCACTCAATTAGTAGCGCTGGCACGTCATTCGGCTCCTCGGCTCACTTCGGTTGCCAATACGGATCCGTAAATGACTATTTCGGTATTGCGAACACAGGTGCCGGGGTTCTTTCTACTGGTAGAGTGGAATTCCCTGTGAGGAAGTTCAAATAATGCAAGATAGGCTTTTCGCCATATATTCTTTCTTACTTCTTTGGGAGGTGTGATGGCTAGATTGAAGGGTTGATGCGATAAATCCGGTAAGAGATGCCTAGCGCTTAGTCCCTTGGGGATGGGATAACTATTTATTGATTCGAAACCTGAAAAAACTCTTGAGCCGGGCCTGAAAGAGCGCTGACGACGTCAGTCCGGTCAATCAATCAAGAAAGCAAGCCAGCGCCATTGGGGTTTGACATTGTGATGGATTTTATGATATAAAAGTTATGTACTCTATGAGGTGGGTTTAAAGGGATCTGAACTTTGTTGAGAAACTTGGGATTCGAAGAACATTTGGTCATACTTTTGATAGTGACTGGGATTTATGCTTAGGAGTCTCTAAAAGAATTTATTTTTTTGGAAAAGGATTGGGCTAGAATTTCTCCAAATAAAACAACATCATCACATAAACAGTTATAGTAGATAGCATAGAAATAGTTATTGCGCGTCCTAGAGAATATGTTACCCTTTTGTGCCAAGGGTTGGCCTATCGATTTGAAGGATGTATCATGTCATTTTAAATATATTTCATTGTATCTCAAAAGAAAATTCTATAAATAGATAAAAAAGAGATTACAAAGTGACAATAATAGGGGACACATTCTTAGGGAAAGGGAAAAAAGCAAATACAAAAAAAAAAATAGTCCTACGTAGGGGATAAACTAACTAAAGGAAGATCCTGCTTTATTTTTGGCTTTCTCCACCTCTTCCCGGATGTGGTGTCGATGTAGCATTAAGAAAGGTTCTGCTTATAAGGCTCGACAGTGTAGTGGTGTTTGCTGTAGATTGGTGATTTACCTTTCCAAATTCTAATCTAACTGAACTAGGCATGTTCTTACGTCAGCTAACTCTTGTGTCCGTAAGGCTAAAGATCTGTAAATCTCGTACTCCATTTGCTAAAGCTCTTGCTCCCTTCGAAAATAATCTTGTTCTCTTCGCTGCTACTCCTGTTCCTTTTTCTGGAATTCCCGTTCCCTGTCATCCCATTGCTGTTGAAAAAGTCTTCCCTGGACCTGGATTTTTGCTTCTACATCTTCAAGTCGTGGATTAAGGTGGGGCCCTGGGATGAGCTCATTGCTTAAGTTTGCTCTTAACCACTCTTTGTATCTTTCCTCATAGCCCACATCGTACCAGTCTTTAGCAATACTCTCTTTTTTTAGAAGACACACACAGACCATTCCTTAAGAATATCATCTGCATAGGGAACCTTTTCATGACCCTCGTAGTCGATAATATACTGGTTGATGTCCCCGGTCCTAGGTTCGACTTGCTTTCTCCCAAACTATCTCACCACTCGATTTGGGAAGTAGGGACTCATGCCTCGAATAACCATAAGGACTAAGAAGGAAACTGTTTCCCCTGCATCACCACCCTTTTGGACATGAAGTTATCAAACATCTATGATACATTATGCTTCTTCAGATCATAGAGAGCTTGTGTTTATGTTTCTTTCGACCTTCTCATTTTGAAATTCTGGATAGTCAATAGCAGTTCATGATGAGCCAAAGCATTTCTTCCGTCTCGTTGTCTCAAGTCTTGTTTCCATTTATCAACCTTTGTGGCCAAATGCAAAGACATCCACCATTGAAGTAGCAGGTTCCACCCTTGAAAGAATCCATACCCGTTCTTACATAACCTAAGAGATCAGTAGGTATCGGCCACAATGACTGGCGCCAAATCACAATACTTATTTTGGTCGTCTTACCAAGGCCATAGAAGATGTCATGTGTGACCATGTCGATTCTGAAATCAGTTACGTTCGTCTGATCCTAAGGGAATACCATGGTCCCTAAGAGGCATATGGAAAAAACTAAGGCTTGAGTATTGATCCAAGTGTCATAATCATGAAATTTGTTGGGGAATTTCGTGAAATAGCTCCTATGCCCTCAATGCTCAAAGAACTTTAAGAATGGGATTTTTGGAGCATCTAACCAATCGACTTGTACAAGGAAGAGCATGTCCTTTATTTCTTGCTTGTTGGTCTACTCGGTATCAAAATGTTATGGTCGGGACATTCTTTCATTTTTCCATAGAGCCCCTTAGACTCTAGACAATCCCAAATTTCTTCGATTGCAGGTGTTAATTCAACATCCCCGAAAAGAAACACCATCCTCTCATCGTCCCAGAATTAGGTAATGACTTTGATAAACATGGGGTACGCCTGAAGGTCCATTAATGAGGGCAGATGCCCTAAATGTGTGGTGACTTGACTTAGTGCATATTCACTAAGATTGTTCACCAGATGCGGAGAAGATCTGAGGTCTTGGTAACCATATCAAACTCTGGGAATTGATTAGCCATCTACAAGAAACAAAATGTATTACAACCCCCCCCCCCCCCCTCGCGTCAAGTCCGCGAACAATGATTTATTTAACTGACATATACATCCTTCAAATTAAGCAAACAATATGATCGTCCAGTTGGGCCAGAGGCTACTTTGGACTCAAGGTGGGCTACTAATGGGCCCAGTACTCTTTGGGTATTAGGTCAACCTACGCCAATGCACTTACAGGGTTTTGGCTCTACTCTACCCTAAGTGACTAAAAGTGGGTTTATTTTGACTATGAAAAGGTGACTCAGGCGGACAACATGCGCTGGGAAGTTAACGACCGTTGACCCCGCAAGATCAACTCATTTTGTTAGGGTACACCGATGAAAAATTTGAATTAAACAGCTGCGATTTGCATAATCGTCATTTAGTGAGAAATGAAAAAATGTCAAGTAGCAAAAGATGTTATGCATGATATGAAAGTTATAATAATTGAAATTAAATAGGTAAAACACAAATAAAGAAATAAAGAGAAATAAAAGGCAACTACCACATATTGCAACTCAAATAGTTAGTCAAATCATAATCTAGTGGTTAGAACCTAATTAGTTCCCAGCGAAGTCACCATTTCTGTTATTTAAAAAAATGACTTGGATTTCAAAATTTTGATTTAATACCTAATTGTTTAAAGTATAAATCAAACTTTTGAAAATTCGGAGTCGCCACTTAATTTTTAAGGAAACAATCAGGAAAACCCATTAAATCATTTTAAAAAGACTTAGACAGAAAAAATCTTTTTAAAATCCAAAGAAAAAGGTTCTGGTTTATATTCCCATCTCAAGAAGATTTTACGCACTTGAAATGGCCGTTAACACATGGTTATCTGGCGATTAGAAAATCCTGACTAACTTTTCGAAAATTAATTTAAAAAGATTAAAAGAAAGCCTAAAGCATATTTTAGAAAATTCTAAGTGATTTAAAACTTAACCACATTTTCGACCAATTGAACTAAAATATCAAAGGAGAAAAATTCCAAATTTTATTTAAAGATACTTAACTAATAAAAATTCAACAGGTATTTTAAAAATATTTTAAAAAATCTAAAGAAAAACACCTTCTTAAATAAAATCAAATCTGATCAATAAAAGAAAATTACACAAATGACTTTGACAATATTGGGGAATCAATTAGATTAAAAATAAATAAACTAACATTAAACTAAAGTTAGTGCTAGAAAAAAATAACAAATATAACAAGCAAATAAATATACAAGGAATAAGAAATAAAATAAAATTGGGCTTTGGTAGGCCCAACTCTCAAAACCTGTCCTAATTCTAAATAAAAGAGTTGGGCCTGCCTGGCCCGTATTTCTCAAAAGGGACTGATGTTGCTGCAATGTAAGCTTTTAGCCCCTTCAATTCCCTTTGTATAAATTGGTTGTATACCAATGTATATGGAACGTACGTGGCCTGTTCTCCCGATTTTCGAAGCGTGCAAATCGACTCTTCTAATCCATAAGGACTTAAGGCTACCCCAAACTGCAAGAGTAGAGTCCCAGAAGGACTCAAATTGGTATGATCATGCAAAGACGAAATTAACAAGAATTAAAAGTAACACAAGAATAATCATAATCATAAATAAAAATTTAGCACCTACTGAACACTCACAAGAAAACGAAGAAAGTCTAAGGAAGTCGAATCTAAATCAACACATGAGCAAATATTCGAATGTAAATATGATTTATGCGTTCATAAGTGAACAAAGACTACGCCAATACGATACCATTGTAGTTCCTAGTAACCTCGATTGGACAAACTAACAAGTAACTTATCATTAGTTATATTAAAAATTAAAACAAGGGGAAATTAGCCCTGCTGTGGCCGTACAGGAACAAATCAGACTACTACTCCACCAACAAAACTAATTTTATCCTCTTAAAGTGTTGGAAAGAAACTAGACTTCAAAACAGAGGCAAATATCAAAGCAAAAATGGGTACGGATTGTTGTAACTTAGAGCTATGTATTGACACCAATCCAACAACATCAAATACATGAGGAAAAGAGTAAGACAGGCATAAACAAACCATGCCTTTCCTGTTTATAGCATACATCCAACTAATAAGGCTTGAATTCTCAATTTGATCTATTGAAAAATGAAATCTCAGAAAGGAAAGGGTGTAAACAGACTCAAACCACCTGATACTTACTAGAAAAATGACAACGACAACCCCATGTAACTGAGCTAGAAACAAAACGACCTCAACAACATGCTATGTTCATAAGAATAGAAAACGAATGCATCTTAAAGATATGAAACCAGCCCAAAAACAAGGTGTAACATGCCAAACTAAGATGGCAAAAGCAAGGTGAAGAATAGGCCATTTTAAACCATTACTTAACTGAAAAGAGTTTGAAACCACCTAAAAACAATAGAACGTTGAGCAGAGAAACATGAAATCCTAATTTTTGTCACTATGTAAATCATCACAACAAACAGTAACAGTCATACCATAGCATTAAACCGTCTGGATACAACTAGTTCATACCACACAAACATAACCAAAAGAGGTTATACCATTCCCACACAATCTAACAGTTATATTCAAATAAAAATGGGAAGGAACAGGATCCCGACTATTACCTCTTGATGAGATGGAACGGGGATTTCAACGATTGGAGAAGAAAGTGTAAAGACCCAGATTTTTCCTTTCACTAGCATTTCCTTGAAGTCCAAAATTTCCCCAGGAAAAAAATACAGCCAGGCATTACTTCACGGAAAAGCCTACACGACCCGTGTAAAGCCACACGGTCCATGTGGCCTCCCGTGGAGTGACACCTGGGAAAGGAAAGAGTACGGGCCTTCACACGGTCCGTGTGACACCACACGGTCCATGTGACGTTACACAGTCCATGTGGCCCTCCGTTTGGTTTACTGTGTGAAGTCACCTTTACGCGGACCAAGTCACGGCCCGTGTGACTTTAGATGGTCCGTGTGGCCTTCCATTTAAATTTCTGTGTGGAAGGTCTCCTGTACACGGATGGGGTCACGGTGCGTGTGACCCCAGATGGTCCGTGTACTGGTTCGTGTGATGCTACTTAGTTCGGAGAAATTTTGCCTCGGAGAATTTAAGTCCTGGACCACGGTCCTGTTCACGGTCCGTGTGAAGCCACATGGACCGTGTAACAAACCGTGTGACCTAGAACGAACCAAATTTAGGTCTGTTTTATTAATTGCATTTTTGTAATTTGGATTATGTTAAACGTGTTTTTGGTATTTTCCCACCCCTTCTAAGTCCTTATATCGGCTGAACTTCACCTCATTTCAGCCATTTCCCTCATTTCACTCTCACTCTCTCAAATTTGCTCCTTCAAGCTCTCCAATCTCTCTCTAGGATTTGTCAAGTCAAGGTCTTCAATTTTGAGTCTATTTTCTCCTAAAGTTCATCTTTAAGTAAGGTATGTGGGGATTGATTCTTGGTTCCTTTCAACCAAGAAGACCCCCAAAAAAATCCCTTTCAAGTTGTTTATGAGTTTACTTACTTAATGTGAATTTCTACTATGTAATCTTGTTAGCTTTGAACAATGGATGTGTTGTACCTTATTCCGATTTTAAGTTGTGTTAAGCTCTAGTACTTGAAATTATGCAAATTATGAACATGCATGTCTTTTAAAATGATATTAAGCATGGGTGATCTCTACTATGATTTTCATATGGATTTTATGGCGGGTTTTCTAGATTTCTTACTATGTTTTAGATATACTCTACATTGCCCATGCCACCCCTACATCATGCATTGCATTACATCCATAGCATTGATACATGGAAATTTTGAATATGGATTAAGTCCAATTTCGTTTTTTTTAAAAAAAATTATGATATGATTTTGGTAAGGCATTGGATATGACAAAAAGGTGATCACCGGTATGTCTAAGATTATGGCTCTTGGAGCATCTTGGGTGCTTACACCACCTTGTATTTTGGCTATTGGAGCATCTTGGGTGCTTGCACCATCTTGTACATGTAGATGAGCTATTTCTTGTATGAACCTTGTGATTTTGATCTTGTGATTTGGCATTTGAGCCTACATGTACATTTGACATTTGAAATGGATACTTGAGTCCCCCTCTCTTAAAATCACATATGAATATATATAAGTATTCTAGTGGGATGTCGTTGACTTAGCACCGATGGATTGGGGGTCCTCCCCCTTTCCTTGAACTATGTGCCAACAAGGGACGAATGTTATTCATCTATTTTGTTTATGATATGACATGTCTTGATATGATTCTGTAAATCCTTCCGAAATGGTGATTCCTGTAAGGAAGGTGATCATCCCCGAAATGGTGTGTTCTGTAAAGTGTGATGTAGATTACCCTTGGCAAGTAATCTTCTCCCTACCGTTGGGAAGTCCCAATCGGTCCAATTCGTGTAATAGTTCGCATGGATTTGGTTTTTCAATTATATTCCATCCCTGTTATATAGGAGCACTATCGCCTTCCATGCATCATAAGTTCCATGGGATCTTGTATACTAAATTCCATTGCTTATTTGATCTTTGTATATTATGTGCCCTTGTCATCTAACATTGATATGCAGGTTTGGTAAGTCACATTCATCGCATTCATGCACACTTAGTACATTCAAATGTACTAACACATACTTTATGCCTACATGACTTTATCATGTAGCGACCGAGCAGTTGGGTACCAGCCATTGGACGAATAGTCCGTTCTCAAAGATTCTTTTGTGGTGAGCCCCGTCCTCCGTGGCCAGGCTAATTATTTCTTGTATATATTTTTGTATGTCCTCTTCTTTTGAGGGTGAGCCCGGAACTTGGCCTGGTCCCCGTTCCTTGACTAGAGGCAAATGTTAGGCACTTTATAAACTTTCTTGTTTTTCTTATCTATAAATGAATGATTTTCCGAGCACTTTGATTTTGCCTTTTAGTCGTATGTGTAGATGCTGTTTGAACCAATTATGTGGATTCTTATAATTGAGGATTGTTTGGGCAATCCCGGGTCCTCATTCGCCGTGTCACATCTAGGCCCTAACCCCGGGTCGTGACAAAAGTTGGTATCAGAGCCCTAGGTTTGTAATGGTCCTCGAAGTCCAACATATCGCGTTGAGTAGAGTCCTATTCATGGGTATGAAGTGCACCGAACCTATGAGTGAGAGGCTACGGAGACGTATTGGGAAATACCTCCTTTATTCATGTCTTGTATCGTGCTGTGACCGGATTATGCAATTCCCTTACTTACCAATGTCGTTAATCCATTTCAGCAAATGCCTCGAGGAAGACCCCCACTACCTAGGCCGGCTCTGGCTGCTGAAAGTCAGGCCTCTTATGAGCCTTTGGAGAAGCCTATCTCTAACGGTGAGTTCTGCACCGCTTTCGCCATACTTGCGCAGGTGGTGACTGCTCAGGCAAGACAAGCTAACTTGACACAGGACCCTACACCTGCATCTATTGTGAGGGATTTCACCCAGATGAATCCTCTAAAGTTCTACTGGTCTAGGGCTAATGAGGATGCTTAGGAGTTCATTGATGAACTCTCAAAAATACTAAATATTATGGGCATCTCTTCTGAGGAAAAGGCTGGACTAGCTGCTTACCAACTGAAGGATGTAGCTCACGTGTGGTACACTCAGTGAACTTTGGAAAGGGTCTGTGGTGGTGATATTAAATGGGGAGAGTTCAAATCTGCCTTCCTTGACCGCTTCTTCGCACTTGAGCTAAAAGAGACCATGATGACTGAGTTTATTAACCTCAAGCAAGGGAGTATGAGTATGAGGGATTATGCCCTCAAATTTACCAAGCTTTCCAAATATGCTCTGTCCCTAGTGGCCGATCCCTGTGCAAGGAGGCACAAATTTGTTTCGGGTATTTCTGACTTGTTGGTAAAAGAATATCGTACTATTGTGCTGATTGGAGACATGGATATTGCCAGACTCATGGTGTATGCCAAGCAGATTGAAGGGGAAAAATTCAAGGAGAAAAGGGCACACGATCCTAACAGAGCGTGCTTTGACGGTAGGTTCTCCGGTGCTAGAAATGTTGGTTTTGGTCGCTTTCAGTAGGCCAAGGCTCGGGAGCTCGGGTGGCTAATGCTCAGGCACCGCCTCTCGGAGTACCGGTGGGTGGCGAACCAGGATATCCCCTGTGTGACAAGTGTGGGAATCCCCACACAGGTGCCTGCCGAAGGGATTTGGAACTTTGCTTCGGATGTGGGAGTAGGGATCATAAAGTTGTTGATTTTCCTAGGAGTGCGCGCGGAGGCCGAGGTCAGATAGCCCAAGGCGGGCAGGGTTAGCAAAGGGGTCCCCAAGGCGTTTCCCCAAAGATCAACAGGTTCTATGCACTCCATGCCTGCCAGGATGTCGAGGAAGCTCCAGATGTCGTGACTGGTATGTTAAAAGTCTTTGATTTTGATGCTTATGTTTTGCTTGACCCAGGTGCAAATTTGTCTTTTATGACTACGCTGTTGGCTGTTAAGTTCGGTTTGAGCCCCCAGATTTTAAGGGAGCCTTTCTTGGTCTACACCCCCATGGGAGAATCTATTGTTGTTCATAGAGTCTATCGTGGATGCCCTGTTGTTGTGTTGCATAAAATCTTTCCATGTGATCTTGTGGAACTTGAGATGATTGATTTTGATGTGATTCTTGGAATGGATTGGCTGCACGCATCTTATGCTTCCATAGATTGTGGAACCCGGAAAGTCCAGTTCCAACCTCCCGGTGAGCCCATCCTTGAATGGAAGGATGATTATTCCTCTATTAAAGGTAGGTTTATTTCCTACCTCAAGGCACGGAAAATGATTTCTAAGGGGTGCATCTACCATATGGTGAGGGTCAAGGATACGGAATCCACAGTGCCTACTCTCGAGTCGGTCCCTGTGGTGAATGAATTTCCGGATGTGTTTCCCGAAGACTTACCGGGCATTCCTCCGGATAGAGAGATAGACTTCGGCATAGATCTTCTTTCAGATACTCAACCTATTTCTATTCATCTGTATCGTATGTCATCGGTAGAATTAAAAGAGTTAAAGGATCAGTTGAAGGACCTATTAGAGAAGGGTTTCATTCGGCCTAGTATATCACTGTGGGGTGCTCCTGTGTTATTTGTAAGGAAGAAGGACAGGTCTCTCCGTATGTATATTGACTACAGGCAGCTGAATAAGGTGACCATTAAAAACAAGTACTCATTGCCAAGGATTTATGATTTGTTTGATCAACTTCAAGGTGCCACTCACTTCTCAAAAATTGATCTCCGCTCCGGGTATCATCAGTCTAAGGTTAGGGAATGTGACATCCCCAAAACAACTTTTCGAATGAGGTATGGACGTTTCGAGTTTGTTGTGATGTCGTTTGGCCTAACTGATGCTCCTTTCTATTTATGGACTTGATGAACCGAGTATTTAAACCATTCCTAGATAGCTTTGTGGTGGTCTTCATTGACGATATTCTTATTTACTCCCGAAGTGAACAGGAGCACGGGAATCACTTAAGGATAGCCCACCAGACTCTAAGGGAAAAGAAATTGTATGCCAAGTTTAGCAAGTGTGAATTTTGGTTAGGCGAGGTAGCCTTCCTCGGTCATGAAGTGTCCGAAGATGGTATCAAGGTAGATCCGAGGAAAACCGAGGCCATAAGGAATTGGCCTAGACCATTGACTCCTTCGAATATCCGCAGTTTCCTTGGGTTGGCCGAGTACTACAGAAGGTTCATGGAAGGTTTCTCATCTATTGCATCTCTATTGACCAAGTTGACCCAGACGCAGGCTAAATTTATATGGTCGGATGAATGCGAGAGAAGTTTTCAAAATTTAAAGGACCGGCTTACTTCGGCTCCTGTCTTGACCTTGGCAAATAGTTCAGAGGGGTTCGTAGTATATTGTGATGCCTCGCGGATTAGACTGGGTTGTGTACTTATGCAGAATGGTAAGGTGATAGCCTAAGCATCAAGACAGTTGAAGGTGCATGAACGAAACTATCCCACTCATGACCTTGAATTGGCAACAGTGGTCTTTTCTTTGAAGATTTGGAGGCATTATTTGTACGGGGTTCATGTTGATGTATCACCGATCACAAGAGTTCACAATATGTTTTCACCTAAAGGGATCTTAACCTAAGGAAAAGAAGGTGGTTGGAACTTCTGAAGGATTACGATATGAGTGTGTTATATCATCCTGGCAAAGCTAATGTTGTGGCCGACGCTCTCAGTAGATTGTCTATAGGAAGTGTGGCGCATGTTGGTGATGAAAAGAAGGAATTAGCGAGGGATGTTCATCGGTTGGCTATATTGGGTATTAGGTTGACTAATTCCAGTGAGGGTGGTATTCGAGTTCAGAATGGGGCAGAATCTTCCGTGGTAAACGAGGTAAGAGCTAAGTAAGATCTAGACCCGTCGTTACTTGAGTTGAAGAAGTTGGTGGCTGCAAAGGAGATCAAGGCATTCTCCCAATGGGGAGATGGTATACTCTGGTACCAAGGCCGACTTTGTGTTCCTGATGTGGATGACCTTAGAAAAGTGATTACGAGTGAGGCTCACAACTCTCGTTACACTATTCACCCGGAGTCTACCAAGATGTATCAGGATCTGAAAGAGGTGTATTGCATGGTATGAAGAGGGATATTGCTAAGTTCGTGTCAGAATGCCCTAGTTGTCAGCAGGTGAAGGTAAAACACCAAAGTCCTGGTGGTTTGGCGCAAAACATTGAAATTCCCACATAGAAATGGGAGGATGTGAATATGGACTTTGTGGTTGGATTGCCTCGGACCCGAAGGCAATGCGACTCCATCTGGGTTGTTGTGGATCGAATGACAAAATTGGCTCATTTTCTGCTGGTCAAGGCTACTTGCAGTGCCGAGGACTATGCGAGGTTGTATATCCAAGAGTTGGTGAGGTTTCATGGTGTACCTAGATCCATCATATCGGATCGTGGTGCTCAATTCACTTCCCACTTTTGGAGGTCTTTTCTAAAGGGCCTTGTGACCAAGATTAAGTTGAGCTCCGCTTTTCACCCTCAAATCGATGGCCAAGCGGAGAGGACTATTCAAACCTTGGAGGATATGTTGAGGGCATGTGCATTAGAGTTTAAGGGAAATTGGGATGACCATCTTACACTCATAGAGTTTGCTTACAATAATAGCTTCCATGCTAGCATCGGTATGGCGTTGTTCGAAGCATTGTATGGGAGGAGGTGTTGGTCACCGGTGGGGTGGTTTAAGTTGGGTGAGATGGCTTTAGTTGGTTTGGATTTGGTATTGGATGCTATAGAGAAGGTAAAGGTGGTTAGGGAAAGATTGAAAGCGGCCCAAAGTCGCCAAAAGTCCTATTTGGATATTAGGAGAAGGGACCTTGAATTTCATGTTGCGTATTGGGTGTACGTGAAAGTTTCACCTATGAAGGGTGTGATGCGTTTTGGTAAAAAGGGCAAGCTAAGCCCCCCGGTATGTTGGTCCTTACGAGATTGTTGAGTGGATTGGAGGTGTGTCTTACAAGTTGGAGTTACCTTCGGGTATGAGTTCCATCCATCCGGTCTTCCATGTATCTATGTTGAGGAAACTAATTGGTGATCCTAGCACCATTGTGCCTTTGAAAGGTGTTGAGGTTGAAGAAAATTTGTCTAATGAGGAAGTGTCGGTGGCAATCTTGGATAGGCAAGTAAAGCGGCTTTGAACAAGGACGTGGCTTCAGTGAAGGTACTTTGGAGGAATCAACAAGTGGAGAGTGCTACTTGGGAGGCGGAGCTGGACATGATGAAACGATACCCTCATCTTTTTCAATCTACTCAAGCCTAAGGTACTAGGAATCTTCCTTATCTATTTGTGACATTTCTTGCCTTCTCGAGTCTCATGACATGACATGCATATGTGTACTCTAGGAGAACCTTTTCTTTTACAAGGGATTTGGATGCAATCTTGATATGAGCTTTGGTCTTGCACTATAGTTTTTGCATGATGCTCTTGGTACAAAACCTTTATATTTTAATGTGAATTATGCATTGTATCTTGTGTCGAATGTATCTTACCCTAACTCTAACATTTCAAGCCTTGTTCTTGCACATTTGGGGACGAATGTTCCCAGGGGGGAGATGATGTAAAGACCCAGATTTTTCCTTTCACTAGCATTTCCTTGAAGTCCAAAATTTCCCCAAGAAAAAAAACTGCTAGGCATCACTTCACGGAAGAGCCTACACGGCTCATGTAAAGCCACACGATCCGTATGGCCTCCCGTGGAGTGACACCTGGGAAAAGAAAGGAATACGGGCCTTCACACGGTCCATGTGACGTCACACGGTCCTTGTGGCCCTTTGTTTGATTTAATGTGTGAAGTCACCTTTACACAGACCAAGTCACGGCCCATGTAACTTCAGATGGTCCATGTGGCCTTCCGTTTAAATTTCTGTGTGGAAGGTCTCCTGTACACAGAAGGGGTCACGGTCCGTGTGACCCCAGATGGTCCGTGTAATGGTCCATGTGATGCTACTTAGTTCGGAGAAATTTTGCTTCGAAGAATTTAAGTCCTGGACCACGGTCCTGTTCACGGTCCGCGTGAAGCCATATGGACCGTGTATTGAACCGTGTGACCCAGATGGACCAAATATAGGTCTGTTTCATTAATGGCATTTTTGTAATTTGGATTATGTTAAACGTGTTTTTGATATTTTCCCACCCCTCCTAAGTCCTTATATCAGCTGAACTTCACCTCATTTCAGCCATTTCCTTCATTTCACTCTCACTCTCTCAAATTGCTCCTTCAAGCTCTCCAATCTCTCTCTAGGATTTGTCAAGTCAAGGTCTTCAACTTTTAGTCCATTTTATCCTCAAGTTCATCTTCAAGTCAGGTATGTGGGGATTGATTCTTGGTTCCTTTCAACCAAGAAGACCCCAAAAAAAATCCCTTTCAAGTTGTTTATGAGTTTACCTACTTAATGTGAATTTCTACTACGTAATCTTGTTAGCTTTGAACAATGCATGTGTTGTACCTTATTCCGATTTTAAGTTGTGTTAAGTTCTAGTACTTGAAATTATGCAAATTATGAACATGCATGTCCTTTAAAATGATATTAAGCATGGGTGATCTCTAGAATGATTTTCATATGGATTTTATGGCGGGTTTTCTAGATTTCTTACTATGTTTTAGATATACTCTACATTGCCCATGCCACCCCTACATCATGCATTGCATTACATCCATAGCATTGATATATGGAAATTTTGAATATGGATTAAGTCCAATTTCGTTTTTTTTTTTAAAGAATTATGATATGATTTTGGTAAGGCATTAAATATGACAAAAAGGTGATCACCGGTATGTCTAAGATTATGGCTCTTGGAGCATCTTGGGTGCTTACACCACCTTGTATTTTGGCTATTGGAGCATCTTGGGTGCTTGCACCATCTTGTACATGTAGATGAGCTATTTCTTGCATGAACCTTGTGATTTTGATCTTGTGATTTGGCATTTGAGCCTACATGTACATTTGACATTTGAAATGGATACTTGAGTCCCCCTCTCTTAAAATCACATATGAATATATATAAGTATTCTAGTGGGATGTCGTTGACTTAGCACCGATGGATTGGGGGTCCTCCCCCTTTCCTTGAACTATGTGCCAACATAGGGACGAAAGTTATTCATCTATTTTGTTTATGATATGACATGTCTTGATATGATTCTGTAAATCCTTCCGAAATGGTGATTCCCGTAAGGAAGGTGACCATCCCCAAAATGGTGTGTTCTGTAAGGTGTGATGTAGATTACCCTTGGCAAGTAATCTTCTCCCTACCGGTGGGAAGTCCCAATCGGTCCAATTCGTGTAATAGTTCGCATGGATTTGGTTTGTCGGTTATATTCCGTCCCTGTTATATAGGAGCACTATCGCCTTCCATGCATCATAAGTTCCATGGGATCTTGCATACTAAATTCCATTGCTTATTTGATCTTTCTATATTATGTGCCCTTGTCATCTAACATTGATATGCAGGTTTGGTAAGTCACATTCATCGCATTCATGCATACTTAGTACATTCAAATGTACTAACACATACTTTATGCCTACATGACTTTATCATGTAGCGACCGAGCAGTTTGGGTACCAGCCATTGGACGAATAGTCCGTTCTCAAAGATTCTTTTGTGGTGAGCCCCGTCCTCCATGGGCAGGCTAATTATTTCTTGTATGTATTTTTGTATGTCCTCTTCTTTTGAGGGTGAGCCCGGAACTTGGCCTGGTCCCCGTTCCTTGACTAGAGGCAAATGTTAGGCACTTTATAAACTTTCTTGTTTTTCTTATCTATAAATGAATGGTTTTTCGAGTACATTGATTTTCGCCTTTTAGTCGTATGTGTAGATGCTGTTTGAACCAATTATGTGGATTCTGATAATTGAGGCTTATTTGGGAACTCTCGAGTCCTCTTCGCCGTGTCACATCTAGGCTCTGACCCCGCGTCGTAACAGAAATCTCCCACCAATAGACCCTTGTTATGTACCAATCAAACTTCGAACCTAAAAGAAAATTCACGGTTCAGATCTCTTCCAATGGACAGACAATTCTGGAAATAATTGAATATTGGACAAGAATGTTTAGAGGGTTTTCAAAGTAAGAATCGGCTCCCTCAAGATGGTGATAAAAAGGGGTTTATATAGCCCCAAAACTAGGGCAAAGTTCGGAGGGATAAACAGGGTTAAAATTGAGAAATTGGGGCTGGATTTTTAAAATTTGTATCCCCAAAATCCTTGGCAGACGAGGAATATTTGTAGTTGTTGGGAAATATTCAACGAGCTAAGGATCTCGATCATTGATTCATGCGGAAATAGGCACAATTGAGACATGTAGAAGCATCCTCCAACAAGCTTGTACTAGGGGCGATGAAGATGAGCCACATAGAGGAGAAACTGGTTGAGGAGAATCGAAATTTGTTAGAGGTTTGTCGGGTGATGTGAATTTGAACATTGGGGACGTTGGGGCTGCTGTTCTTCGATGAAGAAGAAGCGTACGGGTGTGTGGACGTGTGAGGGTGAGGAAGAGAGAAGAGAAAGAAGAAAATAAATTGGGGGCGCGTGGCCCCACGCATATGTAGATATGTAATATTTATTAGTATGTGTGTGTAAGTATGCTGAAAATAGGGGGTTGGGCCGAGTTTAGGGGGACTTGGGTTGGGCTTTAAGATTTGGGGTTGGGTATTTGGTCTGAAATTAAAATTGAAAGAATGGGTTCAAGGGTAGGGAATTAATTTAGAAATTAACCACTTCAATTTTGACCAATTAAATGAAATCAAATCGACTTCACTCGCCTAATTTGATTACAAGATAAATCAATACAAATTAATTGAAGAGCTTTCAAGAATTAACGACCTGAAATAATTGAATTAATTGCAAAATAATAACTCCTGAAAATAAAAGTGAAATTTATTTGAAATAATATTTTTTTGCATTTTCAAAAGCTAATATTTCAAATTTTTAAAGTTAAAAGCTCGATGATTAATTTATACCGTGGAGGGTAAAAATTGGACGTCAACAATCATTAACATCTATATCTGGAGAGTAGTACATACCTGAATACTATAATTTCATACGTCATTGGTCGCCGGATGTTGTTGATTTTTGGATATTGTTGGTCATTATTCATTGTTTGTCATTCACCGGTTATAGGTTCAAAGTTTTCTGATGAGTGGGAGAGACAAAGGTCGCCGCAATTCTAGATTTTATTAGAAAAAACAGGAGTTTACCTTATTAGAAAGGGAAAAGAATTTGTACAGCGGGAGTTCTAATTTTCCAAAATAAAAAGATTTTCTGGCTATTGTTTTCATTTGTTACTAAAAGGTACTTTATTACTGGCCATTGTAAATTAGCCATTAATATATTGCCTTGCTTGAATATATTAGCAACAATTATCTTATTGTTGCAAAATAATTGTCACTAAAGCCTATTTTTGTAACCTTGAATGAGACTCTACTCAACAGGATATGCATGGACATCCAAGGAACATTTTAAAACCTCGTGCTACTAAGTTTGTAACGACTTGACCTAAGGCCTAGTCATCACACGAAGAATAAGATACTTGAAGGCACCTCACCCAAGTCATCTAAATATCTCAAGCATTCATAGGCATTAAATTAACTTTGCTAAATAAAAATAAGGAAAAGGTTCTATGGGGCCAATTTATGACAATGAAGCAACATTAAAAAAAGAAACATCAACATGTTTTTTCATAAAGCATATTGACTAAACATAGATGGACAGAACCAGTAATGATCGGTTTTCATCAAATAGAAAAGACTCCATTGTTTAGCAATATAGAAAATAAAAGCCTCAGCAACATGTACATCATCTCAAAAGAAGTTACAAGATAGATTGAAAACGGTAGAGTCCTGAACAAAGGGTTCACCACAATAAAAGTACTAGTCTTGAATGCCAAAAATTGGCCACGAGCCGATGGAGGGGTACCTGTCCCTACATGATCAAATTATGCAGCCAAAGTATGTGTTAGTACATTAAAATGTACTAAATATGTGAGATGTAATACAAGCATGAAATTGTAATGCCATCATTCTTAAGTAAAACATATAAGTATACATGAGGTATTAAGGCACATAAATATGAGCTTAGGCATGGACAAGGAAAGGAATCATATCATAGAGTCATAAACTTATTAGAGAAGACATTAACCGACATATAAGACCATGTGAGCTACTACATAGAATCTAACATAACCCCCTACATTAGCACGGGGAGACCACTTGCTGGGTGGTACTCCATCATTTCGCGTGTGTCTTAAATAATATAAACGGCCTACGTGGATTCCACCAGCCTAGCCTATAAGGGCTCCTATGGTGGCAGATAGTTAATGCGACAAAGGGTTGCTACTAAGGTTCCCTTACCTCACCTCACCTCATTGCCATATTCAGTGCTAAGTCATCCTACACCACCTTTAAAATATAGTTAGTCAAATTATGACACTTAAAATTATAAGTAGTAAAGAGTAGCTCGAACTTAAGGAACCACCAAGTGAGTATTGTCCTTTTATTTTGGGGACCTTCTTAAACATCGTTAGGGAGATTTTCAACATGGTTATATCTTTGAAAAATCATAACATTAAAAATCATATTTAATACCCTAGTCATCGTCATAAATCATGCAAAGTTGTACTTGAAACTAGGTGGGTTAGGCTTTTAAATTGGAATAATCATAAATCACATAATCACACATAAATCATGAAAATGTACTCATTTAAAACATGAAAGACCCCCTACACTTCATCATTAACAAAACTCAACTCACATACCTTAATAAGCTTGGGGAAACCAAACTTGAAGCCTTTGGGAAGAACCTTGAAACCCTAGCCCTTTTTTGCCTTGCCTTCTAGAGAGAATAATGCCTTAGAAAATTTTAGAAATTGGAAGAATAAAGAGAATAAGGGTTCCTTAGGGTTTAAGGTCTGATTTAATCCTCTTTAGATCCCAAAATGGGCATAGTTTAGGAATAGGATTTGCGAAAATGACAAAATTGTCCTTCATTAAAATTGTTAGATGAAGTGTACGAAAGCTTGTTTACAAGTCATAGACTGAAATACGGACCGTAGTCCCTGTCCGTCCTGCTAACGTTTCCAAAACTCCTAAAACCGATTTGCTGACCTCAAAATTACGAACCTATTCTACGGTTCATCCTTTGATATACAGCTCATGGTTGGACTCATAATGTCCTTCCACACTTAGCTATTCTTTCTCATTTACTGGACCTTATTCACGAAGAGATTCTACGGGCCGTTCTGTTAATCGTAGATTGCTTTTCCAGCAAACTTCAAATTTTCTTCATGTTAAGTCCTCGTCCACGAACCTACCAACAGTCCTTTCTACGAGCCATTATTTAGGTATGCGGGTTACCCCACACTTGAAAACTTTTTTTCTTTCCTGAAGTTCATATTTAAGGATCGGCTTACGAGCCTTAAGTCCATCGACGGGTTGTAAGTCACTCTTGTAAACTGAATCCAGGTCATTTTTTTGTCCAACTTTTTTGCACTATTAGGCTTCTAAAATGGGAGTCGTTACATCGATGTTGCCTCTATATCGGAGAAAGAGTAGTCTACTTGCCAAAGGTAGAAAATACCTCACTGTACTGACCTTGCCCATTTCAGAGAGTGGGTTTCATGTACATAGTCATCCATATTAGGCATAAACATGATCTTACGGTGCAACATAGTTATGAGAAAGGTAGGATGTACATAAGGAGCCCTTAGGTTGACCCTCCACCCCCAACCCCATTCAGTGCTAAGCCATCATCCCATGAGAATACATATACATATACATGTTAGGAAATAGGATGATAAGTCATTTCAAAGCATAGTCCAGCATACTTAGGCTCAAAAGGCAAATCAAATCATAATCATGTTTGCTTGGGCTTAAAAGCCAAATCATACTTTCATTCGTAGAATTAGCTCATTCATACTTGTACATAATGGTTTATACATACCCATGAATGCTTAAAGCCATATCATAGACATTATGTAATCACATTTCATATCATAATCACACTTGCATTGAAATTTTAATCATATCCATAATTCATAGTTAAATCCATAACAAGTTTTCATAAAAAGTCATGATCAAGCATGTATATGTCATGGTGAATAGAAGAATAGCATGAGTACTTGAAATTCATAGTTAAATCATGAAATTAAGATAGGTTTATGCATAAACCATGATGAAATTAACATTCGGATCATAAGGCATACTACCCATGTATGAATCAAGCTTAAAAGGGACATGCAAGCTCAAATCGTACAAAAAAAACTTGTAAATCAATTGACAAGGAGTAATTCATGATTACTTTATCATTTAAGAATGACCCGTAACATAATTTTAGCAATTCAAATCCAAATCATGAAAATCAACCTTCAAGTTCACTTAAAGTTCATATAAAATTGAAAATAGGAGTTGGGCTTCACGATTAAAATGGAATTGTGAATGAAACCACACATACCTTTCTTAGATTAGGAAGATTAAGATGAAATAAGCTTGCATTTGGAAGAACACTTAAAACCTTAGCTTAAATCTTCAAAGTTAGGCTTGAATGATGTTTATAAGCTTGAATTCTTAAAAACTAAGTATTGAGAATATAATGAAGTGAATAAAATGACGAAGGCATGATTTATAAATGTTAAGATTAGCATAAAAGTCCTAAAAGACCAAAGAAAGGAGCCAAATTACCAGGGCCGTGGTGTGCAGGATGAGCCATATAAGGTTGTGGTGGTGCATTAGGAGGCAAATAAAGAGGGCCTTGGGAAGGTCCCTTCACGGGACCACTGCACGAGACTTCCTTGAGTATGTGGTGTGCACTATAGGCCGTGAAGGGGTCTTTTGTTTGTGCCCTTAGGAGAAAACATGGAGGCCAAATAGAGGGTGCCTTCCACGGACTGTGATGGGCAGCACGAGCCGTGGATCCATGGAACCCTTCACTTGAAATCTTCAAGACGGCCCTATTTTGGACCAAGGCCACCTCCAAGGCACCCTAAACAGCCCGCGGGGTGCACCACAGGCCGTGAAGGGTTCATTAAATGGGACCCTTGGCCAAAAGCTTCTGGGAATAGATTTTTAAGCTTTGTTAAGACCCTCTGAGGTCCGGGTCCTTACAAAAGAGTTCATGTATTCTATTAGACTTGCTTAGTTTTGTTAGTTGGCTTGTTGGGTACTGTGTTATTTTGGTACTCACCACTGGCTTATACACTTATGTAGGTTTCGAGTCCAAACAATGAGTAGTACCTTTCCTTGACCCTTTGAGGCTTCCGGACATGGTTATTGTCATCCGGTGGACTCTCTTATTCCTTTTTCTTTTTATGTTTTGTTCTATAATTGAGAAGCAAGGACATTTTGGGACTTATATTTATTTTGACATTCTGCTTCTAATAGTGACTTTTACACATGACAACCAATCCTTGAGGGTTGTTTGAGTTTGTTTAGACTTTTGTTTTTAGTATAATTACTCTATTTAGTTTTTATTTTCATTTTCATTGGATTTAGACTTACTTAAACTGGTGGAATAGGACAAGAGTCTTCATACTCGATTTCGGATCGTGAGATCAATTATATAATAAGGATTAATTAAATAACTGCTCAGACATAATTTTTTTATTTCTTTTAGATAATCTTTTTAATATATAATAAGGATTAGTTAAATAACTGCTATGCCATAATTTTTTCTTTCTTTTAAATAATCTTCTAGTAATATTTTTTCCAATTCATATTATACATGATATTTTTTGTTTAGTCACATTCCTTAAGAACACAGATACCCTGGAAAGTTTGAAGTGTTTTTGATAAAATTATTCTTAATTAATCAAATACTATCAGTTTAATGACTTTTTTGGTTCTGTATAAGTTTATTTTGCGTAAATTTGGAATAATAATAATTGATATTTTTAAATTATGTAAAAGAATGTATTTTAAATTAAATAGAAACCTAAAAGTATCATGTAATATGAATCAAATGGAGTATTTTATCATTTGGCCAAGCGAACTTTTCACTATTTGTCAGGTTTTTTTTTTAATTAATTATTTTAATATCAATAGTGGTCTATGAAAATTTTATAAAAAAACAACTTAAAGTTGTATTTGAAATTTTGAAAACACCCAAAAACATGTTCCAACTTTTTCTCTTTTACTATATTTTTCTTTTCCAAATTTTATCCTTTTATAAAATTGACCCTATTTAAATAAAATTTTATATTATTTACATAAAAAAGTATATTCAATCAACCAAATAAATATTTGCGAAAATATAACCAAACACACTAGATTTATCTTCAATTCCAACTTTAAAAAATTCAAATAAAGTGAAATATTTATGTAGTATGTATATGAGATCTAATTTATGATATTATGTGATAATCTATTTTGAAATATTACTCTTTTATAGCAAATCTGATTATATGTTTAGGTAAATTAGTAAAGTTGAGTGCTGATCCAATTTTAAAAACTCAAATGTGATATTTATTTTTTGTTTTCGTGGTCAAACTAACTCGCCACTTGTCAATCCAACAATATAGATTGAATGATGATGCAATATATAGTTGAATTAACATTTGAAGTCCAACTCCCAAGTTGAAGAGGATGTTTGTGTGTGGTAGTACAATATTTTGAAGTAACAAGCTTCCTAACACATGAAATGAGGCTGTCTTTTCTTAAATATTTTTTGGTCGTCCAAGGTGATATGGGTTATCAAGTCACATATATTGTGCATGGGCGTGGACCAAAAAGATTGATTTCTTGGACTCTTGCTATCGTTTCTAATAGGGGAGTTTTCAAAAATACCAAGTTTTTGGATAAAAATTACATGCCCTTACCAAATCATTGAAAAATACCATATAAAATACCAACTTTATTTACAAATTTAGGAGAGAGAGTGTTTTGAGTGTGATTATTGTGGTGTGTGGTATGATATAATAGTGTTGGAAAATGAAAAAGAGTGTGTTTTTTTTGGTATTTTAATAAATAAATTTTAAAGTGTAATTTTGGGGGTGAAAGTTGTTATTTGTGTAAAAATTTCTTTCTTTCTAATAACAAGTGCTACATATTATGGATGACTAGGTGATTAAGTTCCTGCTGAAAAGTAAATTTACATATTTGTTTGTTGTTCATTTTTATTTTGCAAAAAGAATGATTCTCATATTGAAGAGTTTGCAATTTTAATTGAGAGGAGAAGAAAAAGGGGGATGAATCTTGAACCACACTTATTTTTCTTTATTCATAATGAGAAACATTTTAATTCGAAACCAAGTTTGTGTGGCCCTTACCCTTATACCTAGCTAGTTTAATTCAATTTAATATATTTCCCCGAAAACAATGACTATATGTTCACTTAATACTCATATTCCGTCTCAATTAATATTTACTTTAAATTACTTTCCTTCTCATTCTTAAAATAATTTTGAAGATAAACTTCTTTTCCCAATTTTCTGGATAACTTCACAATGTGTAACTATATAAAGTAATAGAAAAAGGCACCTTCTTATTGTAGAGTATACACAGTATAGTAGTAAATGCTAACTGAAATAGCTTTCACTGGTAACAAAAATGCATATAAATAAAAAGTGCTAAAATCTTTATTGGCATTCTTTATTGTCATTAGACATTCAATATCGCTCTAGATTTTAGTGACATTTACAAAAAGATGCTAAAATATGATTGTCACTAATAATTATCCTTTATGCAACGATACTTAAATTATCACTATTAATTAATGAGGAATTTTCAAAAAGAGCAAATATTTGGAACATAATAAGGCAAAAAATAGCTTAAATAGTTATAATTTGCTAAAATTACGATTTATAGCTACATATTATAGGGAAAAAGCGAGCGAGATCAAGGTCGAGAGAGAGCCGAGAGAGGCGAATTGTATATATATTTGTCAAATTGTATGTGTATATCTGTCAAATAATTGTATAAATGTATACAAATATATATTTGTATATCTAACAAGCAAGAGTGAGAGAGGGATGAGAAAAGCGAGTGAGATTGAGAAGAGGAAGGAGAGAGGCAAGTGAGAGGGGGTAGAGAGTGGAGAGAGGCGAACTAGATATATATATCTGTTGAATTGATTATGCATATTTGTTATATAATTGTATATATGCAACTGGTATACATATGTATTTGTATATTTGGTAAGAGATTGGAAAAAGAGAAGAGAGAGACGAAAGAGATGAAGAGAGGAGAGAGAAAATAAGAATAAAATCTTAATTATACCTATAAATTATAATTTTTTTCAAATTATTATAACAATATAAACACATTTCATATATTTGTCTAATTATATAATTTCTCGTTAATTAATTGCCGCAAAAAGTTAATCTTCTTGAAGTAATTATTCGTGTGTAACATCACGAAAGCTGAAAAAATGGGTGTAGAGAAGGAGAGGTCCTTGACCAAAAGTCCAAAACAAACAGATGAAATGGAAACTTTACTTTTCTCCCCTGAAATAGAACAGTTACATCAATCAATTAACAGAACTTAGTAAAGTGGCTGTTGTAGTCGGAAGTTCAAACCTAGTACTATATCACTAATAATTAAGTTACCGTTGGTTCCAATTTATGTAACAATTTCCTTCTTTTTAGAGTTAATTTAATTATGTTTTTTTTCTAAAATCAGATAAATATTAATATTATAACAATAATTATAATTTGCTATTAACAGATAAAATTATACTGTATTACCATTAGAAGAGGTCATGTGGTTAAATAATAGTACAAGAATTAATCATGTACGTATTCTCTTATTTAATAATTGTATGTATTCTCTAATTTAATACCATGTGTGTATTCTCTTATTTAGTGAGTCGCTTACTTGATTTTACTATGTCATTTCTATTAATTAGTTCTTCAATTGTTATAGCTATGAATTTAAAATTTTGCCCCTAAAATATACAAGTGGCATGGAAGTTGATCAAGCAGGCAGCAGATCGACATGCCTACTTGAGCAACTTGAGGGTGTATTTATAATTTTATATGGTTCTTTCATTTAAATTTACTTTTCTTATTTTAAAAAAAATTATATATTTAAAAATTGTATAAAAAATTCAAGGGTGATTTGGTGATTTTTTTGGAGTAGGTCGACATGCCCGTTTGAGCAATTTAAGGTGTATCTGTACTTTTCCTGTGTTTCTTTTGTCTTGATTATCCCTTTTTCAAAATATATTTAAAAACTGTGAAAATTTAAATTAAACTATGATAATTAACAACTTAAAATATTTAAAATACATGTGAAAAAAATTGATTGAGTTTTAATATTTTATCTGTACCACATAAAATGGGATATAGAAAGTAATATGTATTTGAAAACAACATAAAAATATGATAAATCTCAATAATTAATTTTAAAAGACATGTAAAAGAAATTGGTTGAGTCTTAAAATCTTATCGGTGCCACATAAAATGGGACAGAGAAGGTAACATTTATTTTAAAGCAACGCAAAAATATAGTAAATCTCAATAATTTAAAATATTTAAAGGACATAGAAAAAAGTTCGATTGACTTTCGAGATATTGTTAGTGCTGCATAAATTGAGACAGGGAAAGTAGCATATATTATTTAAAATTACGTAAAAATAAATTATAAACCACAATAATTAATAAATTTAAATATTTAAAAAACATATAGAAAGTTTGATTGATTCTCGAAATTCTATTAAGGCCACATAAATTGACGAATGGGAGTAATATGTATTACTTGAAAATTACTTAAAAAAAATACTATAAATCAAATAAATAACAACTTAAAATACCTAAAAATTATATTAAAATTATTAACCCTCCAAATTCTACCTGAACCAGATAAATTGAGAAAAATATTATATATCGGGCTTGTGCAATGCACAAACTTTGTCCCTAGTAACATATATAGTGTTAGTAAGGTAGAAATAAGGAATTGTTATGCTATGGCTAATAATGAAATAATAATAATAATAATAATAATAATAATAATAATAATAATAATAATAATAATAATAATAATAATAATAATAATAATAATAATAATAATAATAATATTATATTATTATTATTATTATTATTATTATTATTATTATTATTATTATTATTATTATTATTATTATTATTATTATTATTATTATTATTATTATTATTATTATGTGGTGATTAATATATTTTACTTGAGTCGAGGGTCTTTAGAAAATAACTTCTTTAAATCCATTAGATAATAACATCTGCCTATACCCTCCCTGATGCAAGTCGAATCATGCCAAGACCATCCACTAGGAGTCAAGCTCGAGAACTTCAAAGGATGCAAGACCTATTCATGAAGTTGGAGGCCCTTGAGTTTGTATTGAAGCCAAAGGATTTATATGTCTTGAAGATAAATTGTGAAAGTGAAGGCGAAGCAGAGAAAGTATCAAATTCGGAGATGGGGGCAAGTTAGGTGATCCGTCGAATGACTCGGCGATGACCGATGAGACCACCGAATGATACAAACTATTTGAGTTTTAGGAGTTGTCAAATTTTGTGATGGGGTGAAGGATTGGCGATCTGCGAAGTGAAAACGGCGATGGACAATTTTATCACTGTTTGTCAATTTCGGCCACTTTCGGGCCAATTTTGTAATAAATCACCAAGACTATAAATAGCTCATAGTTGCTCATTCTTAGGTAGACTACTATGAATATTGATATTGAAACTCTTGTATGAGTGTTGAGATCTTGGTACAAGCTTAGGTTGAACCTTGTTTAGAAACACCGGTTGCAAGGTGAATTCAATTCCCTTGAGGTCATCGTAGGAGGTGGGTGCTATTGTAGGATTAATCAAGTGAGTTCTTAAGGTTTAATATACCTTTTGGTTGCTCTTGATTTCCTCTTTGTGTGTCTATCTATCTGTATTTACTTTCTTGTCTTTTGATTTCATTTTTTTTGTAGCACCATACTACATCATTTGGTATTAGAGCAAGGCTTAGATTCATTCCTATGATTCTAGTCTTGGATTGTTACTACAAGAAAGGAGTCAAAAACATTTTGAGAAAATTCCAAAAATATTTTTGTTAATTTGAGACTTGTTTGAAGTTTCTAATGTTACATTTGTGTTCTCTAACATTATTTGACTCTTAGTCTGAGATTTGGTGAAGTTTGGAGTCATATTGATGAATTCACCATTGTTGAATGGAGAATTTTGAAGAAGAAGAATGTGGAATTTGGTTGGGAATTAAAGGCTAAAAAGTATTGGTGTTTGTTCTCTACATCAAAGAGAACTTAAATCTCAAATTTTGTGAAATTTGAATACAAAATTTGAAGAGTTTATTTTTGGGTCTTCACCTTGTTCATAGTGTTCTTGGAGAATATTCAAATATTCAACAAAGAAGAATCTTCCAAAAAGGGTGTTTGATCCAAAAAGTGCAAGAAAGAAAGAGTACTTGTGTTTGTACAAAGTGGAATTTATCAAAATGGGCAAGTACTAGGTCAATAAAATACAAGGGGCTCACAAGAAGGTCAAATTTTGGTTCTTCAAAGGTGCAAAACTGTAAAAATGGCAGTCAATATCGTGCCCACAAGACCCATTTGGCGACACGCAAAATAGTGCCCGAGTCTGCCTAACTCTGCTCGAGTTACTGTAACTTTAGAGAGTCAAAATTGGACCATTCGGTGGTCCACTGAAGTCGTTTGGTAGTCAAAAGTGAAGTTCACGAGCTGAACTTCAATTTTGACTTTTAAAATGATGGATTCAGAGATCTAAGCCTCGACCAATCTCAGGTTCTAAATTCTTCTTTTCTTTTCTTTTGATTCTCGCCTGTTTTCAAGATTCCTTACCAATTTTCAACTCGTAATTGATCTACTTGTTGATTATTAGTTTTGAAATCCTCTTCCTTGTTAGTGCTATTTATTTGTGTTTTAATACATTTTATTTCGTAATTAGCTTCTTTATTCAAGTCTATTTGCTTCAATTGAGTCGTCCATTCTTCTTGAAACAAGAATCCACTCCGGTCAAGAGTAGAAAATTGACACCTTGTAAACAACCTAATATAAGCAATCTTAAACCTTATCTAAGCCAATTTGGGAGGCAATCAAATGTGTGTAAACATGAGCAATTGTGAGTATTATTTTACTAATGCTAATGTTGTTTATGTTTTTTGTTGAGTGATGTTTTAACAGGTATTATGGCAAGTGGAAATGAAACTCCCCCATCTACTGAAGGATTCACATTAGATGCTATAATGGAAGTGATTACCCACATGAATCGAAGAAAGGAAGTCACAGAGACTCAAGTATCCATTATTCAAGGTAGTGTGTCGACTATAGATGGTATAATGATCAATGTAGAGGGTCGACTTAACTCTATGAATACCATTCCACAAACTACCTATTGAGCTTCCATAAGTGGTCCTAGCCATCCTACTTCTCCTACTATGACACCTCGAACCAACCATCAAGTATTCAATCCAACACCAATGAACCTCAACTCTAATACCCAAAATACCACAAAGCGACCACAACCCTAAATGCCTCAAGAAGTTCCACGAAACCCATATAGACCTTACCAAGAACCACCAAATGAAATTCCACCCTTCCAAGCACCCCAAGCTCGACATCAACCAATTCAAGTCGAGAAAGTGAGGGATGAAGAGTACCAAGAAGGGTATGAAGGTGAAGGTGAAGAGACGTTATGGAATGATGCCCAAAGAAATATGTCGAGAGGACAAATGAGACATAGAGGTCGAGGAGGTAGATTTAGTCTGGTTCAACTTGGAAGAAGACCTTAGGTGAACCAATCGCAAGTCTTCGGAGAAGAGCCAGGTAACTAGAAATTCAACTTCCCAAAAGGTCTTCATAATATTGACCAAGGAGAAAATGGAGGTTGGGATGTGGGAATTAACTCTATCTAGACTAGTCTCCCAACTTTCAAAGGAGAGTGTAATCCTGATGCTTATCTAGAATGGGAGTCACTTTGTGAGAGAATTTTTTAAGTTAATGATTCAACCAAGGTCAAGAAGAGTTATTTTGCTATTACTCAATTTGAAGGGTATACAATTATATGGTAGGAATACATGAATAGATACTATCTAGTCCTTCAAGGAGGACTACCACCAACATGGACCAAGTTAAAAACCTTAATGAGAGTCAAATATGTACTAGAAATGTAAAGGCAAGAGTTGTTTGCCAAATTATTCAATTCGAGGCAAGGCAACAAGAGTGTTGCAGCCTACTATGATGAGTTCCAATATTTGATCTTGAAGCTAGAGTACAACGAGAATGAAGAACATACTATCATTCACTTTAAGGAAAGATTGAACAAAGAGATCTCTTCTATGATGACAATTAACAAGTTTACTAGTTTGAATGACATCTTTGAAGAGGCCCATGAGATAGAGAGGGACCTCAAGAAGGAAAAGTTGTCTAAGTACAAAGGTATGTCACCTTCCAATTATTGGAGTAAGAACAAGGAAAAAGCTCAAAAATCTTTGGGATGGAATAAAGGCAAGGATATTAAGAAGCCTTATGAGAAGAAAGCCATTGAAGACAACGCTTCAAAGTACCCACCAAAATGAAGGAGTAACAAAGAACCGATCGAGTCTAAAGGCCTTCACAAATGTAAAGGATGGGGACATATGAAACGAGTGTTCCCTAGTCGGTTGAATGTCCTAGTCCAAGGAGGAGAGTTATACCTTGGTTAAGAGGTGGAACAAGAATAAGGATGTGTAGATGAGACTCAAGATGAAGATGAGTTTGATGATAATGATGGTGAGGAACAAAAACCATGCGAAGGGAGAGATGTAGACGTTCCCAATGGTTTGATGAGGAAGACTCCAATTGAAGATATTTGGCCTCAAGAAGGAGTGTTCACCATGCCAATATATGTGGTGAGATGAGTCATGATTAAGAAGGCCATGGATGATCTGAGTCAAAGGGAAAATCTCTTCCATTCCAAGTGCTTCATCAAAAGTAATGTGTGCTTCTTGATCATTTATAGTGGAAGTTGTGCAAATGTTGCTAGCACTGCATTAGTGAAATTCTTGAAAGTTCCTACCACTAAATATGCTACACCTTACAAATTCCAATGGGTGAGTGACTGTATAGAATTAAGAGTACAAAGAAAAGTGTTGATCAAATTTCAAATCAGAAAGTATCAAGATGAAATCTTATAATGTAATATGTGGTTTTCATGCAAGATTGTCATGTGCTACTCAGGAGACCTTGGCAATATGACCGTGCAACCAAGCATGATGAAACATCCAACAAGTATTCACTTGTGTTTGATGGTCATAAGCACGTCCTTCATCCTATGTAACCCTCTCAAATCAATGAAGTGTATCAAAAGATGAGTAAGTTCAGGGAGAAAAAGAAGGGAGAAGAGGACCATGTGGAAATTGAGGATGCAAAGGCGTAGGAAAAAAGAAGAGTAAGGGGAAATATGTACATGGTCTACTCAAGTAATATAGTAGCTCTTAGAGAGCGAGAATATTGAACCCAAGGACTTTACTTGACTTTCAATTACTTGTAAAAGACTAACTATGAAATGTGTGTTGTGATGTGCTGTCAAAATACAACACTTTTGATGTTTAAAACTTGGAATTTTATGTATTCTCAATGAGATGTTAGTTGGTTTTATGTGTTTTTGTATTATGTTTGCAGGATTCCTGGGCTGATCTTGATTTTTGGAAGAAACACAGAAGTTGCTGAATTTTGATGTAGTATGAGACCCTTTACGGGTCGTAGATCATTCTATGGGTCGTAAAAAAGGTTTTATGGGCAATTCTAGTGAGGGGATATTTTCTAAAGTTGATTCTATGAACATGCAAACAGGTTGTGGAATGATTCATGAGCCGTAGAACATGGTTCGTGCCCTGAGGATCAGAGATTTGGACTTTATGAAGATTCATCAGACGAAACCCCCATTATGGGTCATAAACTACTTTATGAATTGTATAGAGGTTTCATAGACTTGAAGTCCAATTTTTCAGCAGCTTTGTACGAGACCTGGTTATGGGCCGTTGACTGCGATACGGCCTGTAAATCCCTTTCGTGAGGCGTGCTGACCAATTATCCTATTATATTTAGGACTTGTATTTTACTTATTATAAATAGGTTTTATAGGTTATTTTTCATAAGTTTTCGCATAGTACTCATAAAAATCATTAATTAGAGAGAGATAATAGTGGCATTACATTGGAGTGTCTTGGAGAACAATTATACTTCTATTTTATCTTTAATCCTGTGAATCTCTTTGAAGTTGGATTTGCTTGTCCTTAATTCAATTGTGTAAGTGCTCAATTATGTTATTCTAATTCATGATTCTTTCATCTACAGAAAGCATGAGTAGCTAAATCCACAACTATGGTTATGGAAACCATGAAGAACTAACAAGGTAAAATCGGATAATTCATAATTCTTGAAAAATATGCATACATATATTAATTAACTCTCTTCGTTTTACATGTTTTCTAGTGGTAGCCAACATTAGATCCCGCCTAGTATTACTGACTGGACCAAGGTAGTAATGAATAGGAAAAGATATTAATTAATAGGATTCGATTGATGTGTTCTCGTCTAATCAACCAAACTAGCCAAGGGGAGGTTGTACTAGGTCTAATAGGTAAGGGTTAGTAATACACACTACGGAGATGGGCCAAGTCGCATAGTGAAATTCGTCTCTCACCTTTGACCAAAGGTCTTGGTGAACTTAATTTATCGTCCTATATGCTACATACTAGAGGAGCATCAGGTTATACAATGATGCTGAGTTAGAGAATCATGGGCAACATAATACCTTAGTTTCTCTCTATATTGATTTCACTCTTGTATTATTTAATTTATTTTTCCATTGATTATTGCACCCCCCCCCCCGGGGGAAGTAAGTCAGTTAACTACTCAAATTGCAATCATTGAATTCTCTTGAGTCTATGTATTCCCTTGGTTCGACCCTAACCTTGGTTAGGTTCTATTTCTTGACAACGATCGCTTTATCCTCAAAAAGGAGGTATAACTTGGGCGACATCAAGATTTTGGCACCATTGTCAGGGAATATGGCTAGATTTAGTTAATAGTTATTTAGGTGTTAATCGTTATTTTCCACATTTTACGTTTTTTTGTCATATTTGTTTCTTTGCAGGGTATAAGTGTAGTATATGCCCAACACACAAAGTTGAGGTAGACCCTTGACTCCGTTTGACCCAGAGATCCATAAAATTTAAGGAGAATGGCCTAAGACAACGCCAACAACGTGACTAATGTTGCTACGAATAGGAATGAGAATGAGAATGAGAATATTGATCATGAGAACCCACCTCCTCTTGAGGACATTTCTCCAGAGCCACAGGATTTTAATGCAATGCTTATCAATGGAACCAATAGAGGCTGAATCCTATGTCTAAGGAGGTGACTAGAGCTATTGTGTTGCCACCACTACTGGCAGTCACAAAGTTCGTAGTCTCGAGTGGGTTGCTTTAGATGCTGCAGAATCATGGGTTGTTTGCGGGTTTACCATCGGAGGATCCTCATAGCCATTTACACAATGTTGCATTCGTCTGTAAGAGTGTGATGGAAACACAGAATCTGTCTATGGATGTTGTGGGACTTCATGTCTTCCCATTGTCTCTTACTGGCAATGCAGCATTATGGCTATCTGAGCTCTCGTAGAGTTCAATCACCAGCTAGGCTGTATTGCAGAAGGCCTTTTGGAGAGGTACTTCCTTAGATCGAATAAGCTCAAGTTGAAAGACCAGATCAACAACTTTGAGCAACATCCTGGTGATTCAATTACTACTACTTGGGAGCGGTTCACCAAATGCTTGAGGAGTGTCCCAGACTACAAGATAGTTGATGATGCCTTGGTGGATATCTTCTACCGTACCCTTGATGAGAACAGTCAGGTTTGTGCTGACACTATCATGGAGGACAAGTTCTTAGATCAGCCTTTTGCAAGGATTTCAGAACGAATGGAGAGGTGGTCAAGACAAATTGCGCATGGGGGGTAGAGAGACAGAGCACTTACGAAAAGTTTGTGCATTGTCAGTGTTGGTTTGGAGCAAGCAAAGATCAACAAAGAAATCATCCAAGAGCTTGCCCGAATTTGCACTGCTATGGAGGTAATGATGAAATAAAACTAGGAAAATGTCAATGCAGTGGTTCATCAACCTCCACGTGCACCCATGTACAATGAACCTTATTATAAGGAGGACACTCGCTTTATTGTTGATCAGACGGAGGGTTTCCAGGTCAACACCCAAGGGTCCAATCAGGACTTTTGGAGCCAAGGTCAAGGAAACCAAAGTTAGAATTTCATTAAAGATAGAGCTTTCAGAGACAACCACAGAGGATATTATTACCAGAACAAGGGTCCAGAGAGAGATGCAGATTGGGGTCACAAAGATGGCTTCAGAAATGGTCCCTATGTGCCACCACATAACTGCGACGCAGGTGCAAGCATTTCCAGAATTGAGGAGATGTTTGACCACTTGTTGAAGAAAGCTGAGACAAGATTAGTCTGAGGGGTATGAAATCTAAGATTTCTAGCATCAATCGGAAAATTGAGTCTCATTTTGTAGCTATCAAACAGCTGGAGCAACAGTTTGGTCAAGTGTCGACTCAACTAAATCAATATCAGAGGGTTACACTGTCTAGCAACACAGTTCAAACCCCTAAAAATAAGGGCAGTGTATGGAGGTTACTACTCGAGGTGGCAAGAGCACCATTGATCCTCCCATGCCAGTTGATAAGGATGATGTTTGAGAGGAGATAGTTGCGGCTAAGGATACAGATACAGGAGATGATCGTTGCAAGGATAGGGTGAGAAGCTACTAATGCACCACAGAAGTTGAAGCCCATTCCTATGCCTTCTTCTCCCTTCCCTCAAAGAATCAAAAAGAGGGGGGAGGAAGGAAAGTTCAAGCACTTCCTCTCGATGCTGAAACAACTCTCCATCAACGTCCCTCTAATTGAGGAAATGTAAAAAATGCCTTGGTATGCGAAGTACATGAAGGACCTGGTTACTAAGAAGTGCACTGTTAGTCAGGAACTCTCCTAAGAGCTTCAACATTGTAGTGCTATTGCTACAAGGTCCTCAGTTTAGAAGCGAGAAGATCTCAGTGCTTTCATCATACCCTGTACCACCAGAGATGTGGAGTTCGCAAGGTCACTATGTGATTTAGATTCCAACATTAATTTGATGCCCCTTGTGGTCTTCAAGAAGATAGCATTGGGAGCCCCTACTCCGATAAGCATACGGTTGTTGATGGCTGATCATACGGTGTAGAAGCTTGTGGGGATACTGTATGACGTGCTAGTTAAAGTGAAGAAGTTCATATTCCCCATAGACTTTGTGATCCTAGATTGCAAAGTCAACTTCGACATACC
This sequence comes from Solanum rostratum, assembly GCA_029948455.1. Classification (NCBI taxonomy): domain Eukaryota; kingdom Viridiplantae; phylum Streptophyta; class Magnoliopsida; order Solanales; family Solanaceae; genus Solanum; species Solanum rostratum. The sequence goes on from CM057045.1 coordinate 46,569,855, forward strand.
AATCAGCTTCGGAAGACCATTCCCGACCACTAGCTGAGCACTAATGGATATAGAAACCGGTTAACTAAGGTTCAAATTGAATGATAAAGAGGTTGTATTCAATATCTGTCAGTCCATGAAGCAGCAAGATGATTTGAAGAATGAAGTCTGGGCAATTGGTGAAGTCTGAGTAACCAATTTGTCCAAGTCGTGTCGCAACAATAAATCAGGCGCTACTTGGGGGGCAACCCAAGGTCTTTGATGTAATAGTGTAGTGGTAGGTTTATTTTCAGTTTTAAGACTCGTAGGTAGTTTATTTTCTTGAATTTTGGTTATAATTTTGGACACTGGGCAGGTTGCATATAGGGTAACGGTGTGTTCTATGAAGAATATGCAGGTACAGGGCTAAGTCAGCTATTTTTGGCTGAAAAGAGCATCAGGAAGTGTTTTTATGACTGATTCTACGGGCCGTAAAACACTTTACAACCTGTATGATTCTACGGGCCGTAAAACACTTTACAACCTGTACACTGTCTCGTAGAGAATTTAAGTGAGCAAAACATTGTGCACTCTAGTCCGCAAGCCAACTTCATGATTCGTAGATAAAACTATGGGTTGTGAATGGGGCTCATGGATGCCAAGTAAATTTCTTGAAATATTTTCCAGTGTTGAGGGTTCTACGATCACCTCTACGAGTTGTAAATCACTTTACGACTCATAGACTAGTCCATTAAACCCAATCCTAAAATTTAGGGTTTGGATGCTCTACGTAACCACAGTTCACGAATCGTAAAACACTCTACAATCCGTAATCAGGGTTTCGTCGAGTCCAGGCCCATTAGATTTCAGTTGACTCGGTCAAGGTATAAATAATGGGGTCAAATTATTTTGACCCTATTTCAAACTTTATTTACAAAACTACGTAGCCAACCCCACCCCAAGTAATTTCAACCATCGACCGTGCCCCCAATTTCCGGTGATATTTTCTAATGACCTAGGATTTTAGTGCCTCTTCACCTTCTTCATCATCTACAACTTAGTCACACTACTTGGTAAGTTTTCTATTAATTAAAAACCTTTCATTTGCCTATATTTGTATGATTGAGTTAGAAATTATATCGGGAATGGTAGTTTAGACACGAAACCTATGTGTGAAATTAGCATGTTGATAATTGAATTAGGGTTGCCCATGTTTGCATATTTGTCTAAGTCTAGAATTGGGTATTGTTGCCTTGTTCGTATGATTTGAATAGTATATTTGGAGCCTATTGAATCACCCACCATGTGTGATGAATTGATTTTATGTGTAAATCTGTAGGTGCTGACATAGGTGCATAATTTTGTTGAGAAATTGTTCATATGTGGTCGGAATAGTTGAGGAAACATGTCTAATTATTTTTTGATGGGGTGTATACGTTCAATAGTGTGTTGGGTTATTGGTTGTGGTATGAGAATCATGCTGGTGTGTGTGTTTTGCTTCGATGTTGTTAGAATAATGTTGAAAAAATCGTATGGGGGTTCGTTGTGATGGACTTTGAAACTTTGATAATTGAGATTTCTTGACAATGAGTGGCTTTTATGACCCGTAAAACATTTAACGAGTCGTAATTACCTCTCGCAAAAGATTTCAAAAACTTAAAGTTTTTGTGTGCCCATCAGACGAGACCTTTTACGAGTCATAGAACACTTTACGGCTCGTAGAAAGCTCTCATAGATCCCGACTTGGAATAATTTCAGACACTAGAATTCTCTACGACTCAGTATGACCCGTAAGACATTTTATGAGTCATACTTGCTCTCGTAGACTTTTCCAGTGAGCAATACTGTTGTGACCTCTGTTTTAGGAGAGCCCTCTAAGGCTCGTAGTATCCACTGCAGCCCATAAAGGTGCTTTCGTAGCCGCTTCTACAACTTAGTCAAAATTGTTTTTGCACTTCAATCTTATAAAGCCAAATGTGATGAGATCAGGGCCCTTTAGAGGAGGCTCAGAGATGAGTCCTCGGATGATGAGCAAGCCACCATACTAAGTGGCTCACTAGAGGACCTCAGAGTCGACCCAAACCTAGAGGCGGCTAGACCACAGACCAGAGTCGCTACCAGAGCTGGGTAAACTCAAGCTCTTATCATTGGCACTCCCCAGTCTAATGAGGGAGGCAACAACATGAGCAATTCAATACAGATAACTCCATCCAGAGAGGAGTCCAGCTCTAAGTAAGGCTCTGGAGATAGATTAGAGTCATTCGTAGTGCCCCAATCATCATTATCTCCACCTAATGCTCTTACTAATCGATGATGCGTCGAGGGCATGCGGGATATCTATGTAGAGGGCTAGCAGTAGAATGAGTGGGGCAAGCCAGCCTGCTCCATTTATGAGGTGCCCAGAGTCATCCCAAATAGACTCGATTGTGTCCCCGGCCTCCAAGACACGATGATCAGATACGGGCTTCAGTGGCGTACACACATACTTGGATGATACTCTTCGACTGTGGTGAGAGAGTTCTACGCATCATATGTAGCCACAATACACAGCACTCTTCCCAAGGAAAAGGAACCCCTCGCTCAGCCCATACTAACTAAGACAAGAGTGAGGGGCGGCAGGTGGACATATCAGAGACCACTATTCACTGTATGTTTTTTGGACCAGTATTTCCTGCCCCCTGACACACAGTTGAGTAGGACTACAGAGTGGGATAGATAAGGGACCCATTGGTGATGAGAGATCTAGAGCACTGAGCTAGCTTGACTAGATGGGTGGCTAGTTATATTCTTGAGCAAGGTTCGAAACCTACCTAGGTCGCCACATACTCGGAGCCTATTGTCAAGGCTTCGCTCAGTTTCCCTGCTAAGTTTTGGTGGGCGGTTGTTTGATCACGCATTTGACCTACTCTGGTTGATAATACTTTGACACCAGAGCGTACAGTACTGGTTGCCAGCATCTTGGCTGGTTATGAGATTGATTGGGCTAACCTCATCACCGAGCAGATTCACAAGGCCACCCTGAAGAGGTCTATCTCCATCCTTTCTCGTGATTGATATATAGGTTCTGTCTAAAGTCGAGGGTGGATAGGTTGCACCAGTTGGTCCAACTAATTGAGGCCCAGCGTACCTTAGATGCTAGCCTGATCAAGGTTGAGGAGAACCCAGTGGCACTCCGGAGAGCACAGCACGAACCTGCTCCACCGCCTGAGGGTTCACAGACTACCGACATTGCTGCTGCTACTGAGGACAGGCCCCCGCAGCCAAAGGCAAACAAGGAGAGGGGCCCTACTACTTCTATTCCTATATCACATGCCTCGTCATCATAAGCTACTCCCGCGGGCATGGTTTACGTGTCCGCCATCTTTATACAGGCCATGGCGCAGTGGTTATCCCATGCTAAGTCGCAATTGACTCAGCTTGTTCAGCAGATTAGGCCATGGGTCTACCAAGCCAATTCTGACTCAGAGGGTCGCATGCAGGCATACACAAACGCCACTATTCAAGACTGTCTCTCCACCGTAGATGCTTGCATTTACGTCTTTGAGGTGAGGGTACAACGGAGCTTCAGCATGGATCGACCATCAGACCTGATGGCCCTTCAGATAGAGATCCAGCGACTTTGGGGCGATGTGAAAGCAACACTGGCAGCACCGGTGATACTACCAGAGACTACGCCCCTGGTGCCGTTGATAGATCTTTTTGCTCTTGAAGAGCCTATTCAATTTTCCCACGGGAAGAGACCTCGCACAAAAAATGATGATCCAAATGTTATACATTCACGTGCGGGGCTTACAGAGCAGGAGGAGCTTGAGCTTATCTTGAGGGAGTTGAGACAGGAGGAGGAGAGACGACAAGCTCGAGAGCATGAGAGTTTGAGGGGTACTGGCCCCTCTAGACAGAGTGCTACGCTGAGGGGACTACCCCATAGGATAAGGGTGGTCAGCTCAGCCACATACTAGCGCTTAGGCGCCCAAGTATGATTTTTGACCCCTTATGTTTTACTTTGCTTTGATTGTGTGCATTAGGGACAATGCACGTCTTTTTCGTTGAGGTGTGGATAGTTATGGGCCTCAATGAAGTCTGAGTGGCTTGGGTCCATTACTACCCCAATTTTTTATCCTGGGTTTTCTTGCTTGTGTTCTTTTTCCCCATGGATATTTCTTTTCTGTTGAACTGCATATTTAGGATGTTTAAGTAGTGTTTGTAGTATATAGCTCTAATACCTATGGCATATAGCATATTCTTATGGTTTGTTTGAAAAATGATACCCACCAAAATTTTGATAAGTAGTCGAGATAGCAACCATGCATATTTAGGTATGTTGACTATGTTTGTTCTAATAAGTGGGGATAATTTGAGATAAAAACCATGATCTGAGAATTTTCTATTGATAATGTAGTCAGTGTTATATGAGTGAGCTTAATTTGCTAGATTCATGTGTCTTGTGCTAATTTAGAACTTGCCCTATTACTCCAAGTTAGACTGTGGATTAATTAGATTAAGAAAGGATCTTAGGCTTTGTTCTTAATAGCCCACTTAGCCTAAATGACCAACCAAAATTGCAGTATATCACTTGTTCCTAATGTTTGAGCCTAACATGTACCTATTCTTTGCAAACACTAGATTAACCTAGCCTTTTTAGTTGAAAACTCCTATAATTGGCCCTGGTCCTTCCTTTAACATTGTGTACCTTGACTGAGGCAAAAAGCCTAAGTTAGAGGTGGCTACCAAAAGTGGCTCTGGTTCTGAGGATGGATATTGTGCACCTCGACTCAAGCCAAAAACCTAAGTTGAGGGTGGCTGATGTAAGGATGAAACATAAATATAAGGAGGGAAGTTAGTGATACAGAGAAAAGGGAAAACACATGTACTGGGTGCAAGAAAAAAAATAAGTGATGCCTTAGTGGTGAGATAAAAAGAAAAATCAAGTGTAAAAGCAAGGCAAAAAGGTGAAAAATGAAAAGAATGCACCCAGAAAAGCTTGAAATAGGAAAAAAGGGAGACTAAGATAAAAATAACAGAGTTAGTAGTGCAAAAGTGTAGAAAATGCAATGTCAAAGAGGGCCTTTAGTCACTATGTTCCCAAAATACCATACCAAAGCCCCCTGAGCCTACGTTACGAGCCTAGAAAGTCCTAAAGTGATCCTAGTCCAAGTAATTGAAGGTCTTAGTCATGAGTATAGGGGCAAGCCTATGGTATTAGGCATAATGAATGGCTATCTTTCCTAAGAGTGAGTAATTTTGCATAGTTCCAAGGTTATACAGGAAAACATCATTGAGTCTCAGATATGGGACTTCTTTCTATGAGGGCACTTGCATTGCATTGTTAGCATTAGACTTAATCAGGGATTGTGAATTGTTGATAGTAACTCACTTGTCATAGTTGTGTTTTCACATGCACTAGTCTGTGTTGGTTTGTTAGATGGCTATCTGATCTTGTTTTGAAAAGGTGGTGTGGGTCTACAGGTTTAAGATTGATGTGATGGATGCCATCGAGTTGAGGTTTGTGTGTTACTATATTATATATATAGATTGAGTCTGTCGCTTTAGGAAAAACTATAATTTTAAGTTGAATGTGTTGATGTGTTGTCAAAATACAAGACTTTTGATGCTTAAAACTTGAAATTTTGTGTGTTCTCAATGCGATGTTAGTTGGTTTTATCTGTTTTTGTGTTTTGTTTGTGGGATTCCAGGGTTGGCCCTGATTTTGGAAGAAATGCAGAAGTTGCTGAATTTTGATGTAGTACGAGACCTTTTACGGTCCGTAGATCATTCTATGGGTCGTAAAGAGGGTTTTGTGGACAATTCCAGTAAGGGGCTATTTTATGAATTTGATTGTACGAATATGCAGGCAAGTCGTGGAATGATTCACGAGTCGCAAAACATGGTTTGTGCCCTGAGGATCAGAGATTTGGACTTTCTGAAGATTCATCAGATGACACCCCCTTTACGGGTTGTAAACTACTTTACGAGTCATATAGAGGTGTCGTAGACTTGAAGTCCAATTTTCCAACAGGTTTGTACGAGACCTGGTTACAGGCCGTGGAATACAATACGGCCCGTAAATCTCTTTTGTGAGGCGTGCTAACCAGTGATCCTATTATGTTTAAGACTTGTATTGTACTTATTATAAATAGGTGTTTAGGTTACTTTTCATAAGTCCTCGCATAATACTCAGAAAACTCAGTAATTAGAGAGAGAAAATAGTGACATTACATTGAAGAGTTTTTTTAGAACACTTGTACTTTGATTTTATGTTTAATCTTGTGATTCTCTTTTAAGTTGGATTTACTTTTCCCTAATTCCATAGTGTAAGTGCTCAATTATGTTATTCCAATTCATGATTTTTGCATCCACACAAAAGATGAGTAGCTAAATATACAATTAGGGTTGTGGGAACGATGAAGAACTAACAAAGTAAAACTGGATAATTCATAATCTTTGGAAAATGTGCATCCATGTATTAATTAACTCTCTTTGTTTTGCATGTTTTATAGTGGTGGCCAACATTAGAACCCTCTTTTTGTTACTGACTGGACAAAGGTAGTAATGAATAGGAAAAAAGATTAATTAACAGGATTCGATTGATGTGTTACGTCTAATCAACCAAACAAGGCCAAGGGGAGGTTGTACTAGGACTAATAGGTAAGGGTTAGTAGTGCACACAATGGAGATGGGCCAAGTCGCATAGTGAAATTCGCCTCTCACATTTGACCAAAGCTCTTGGTGAACGTAATTTACTGTCCTGCATGCTACACACTAGAAGAGAATTAGGTTGTCCGATGATGCTGAATTAGGGAATCATGGGGAACACAATACCCTAGTTTCGTTCCATATTGATTTCACTCTTGTATTAGTTATTTTATTTTTCCATTGATTATTAAAATAACCCCCCCCCCTTTGGGGAAGTAAGTCAATTAACTACTCAAATTGCAATTATTGAATTCTCTTGAGTCTACGTATTCCCTGGAGATCGACCCTAATCTTGGTTAGTTTCTATTTCTTGACAACAACCGCTTTATCCTCAAAAAAGAGGTGTAACTTGGGCAACATCATGTTGTGCAATAAGATGATAATTATTTCATTCTACTAAATTGCTAAAATTAAACTACCTAACAATGATCGAATACTTTACTGAGACTTTACCAAATTAACCAAGATTCCAAAAATGTAATCTCATTGACATATGTTCTAGCCTCCATTCCTATGATTTTCATGGGTCTTCTAACTACTAATTTACAGGGTTTGATTTACAAGAATGATCTTCTGACCTGTACTTTCCTATTATCATTTACAATCTACCATATCGTTGAGCGGGATAAGTATGACCCATGCGAATGCATTAAATCTATCATCTTTTTTTATTAACCAAACAAGGTATAAAGGTAGGTGTCACAAGTCTCTCATATACAAATCATCCTAGTTTTCTAGAACAAACAAGCTCCCTATACCTTGTGTTCTACCCCTCAACATCTTCCGAATCCAAGGTAGACGACAAGTGTATTTCATGGTTGGCCAGACTATGAAACATTTACTAAAGCAATATGGGAGTAATTAAATAAAAATCCATTCATAAATCATAGAAAAAGAAGTCTAGAACATAGTTTATGACTACAATCCTAGAATATGAGAAATTAAGAATTCATTATTTATGTCAAACACATAATTAATCTAAGAAATACTCAAAGAATGGATTTAAAGAAGAAAATATGAAAGAACAACCCTAATGTGAAGTTTTTTGTCCTTCCTCTCTATCCTAGCAAAAGATTGATAATAAAAAATAATGTCTAAAAAGAGTATTTAAACCTAAAAAATCCTTTTTTTTACTTTTACTATACTATCATTATAGTCCGACACGCGAACTGATTCCCTCTCAGTGTATTTGCAATTCCATCTATCCAGAGAAATTCGTACATCCACAATGCGGACTTGTTCCACCAAGAGTGTTTTGCACTTTTTTATGCTTCTCTTCAAATTCAATCTGCAATCACTTAACTTCGTGACGTGGAAATGCTCTTCTCTAGTATAATGCGGCATATATTTGCTCTTTCTTCCAGTTGTATCCTTCCTTGTTTTTTGGCTATGAACTCGGGCATCCAAACGTATGTAAATCCTGTAAAATACAACCAAAAAGCACCCTCGGCCAAGCATTAGCATGAAATAGCAAAAGTACACTAAAACCCATCTCGACTCTAACAATTTGTCCTCAAAATAAGCTATAAACATGGATAAAATTGGCAATTGGATGTATAAATACACCTAATATCACCAAAAACTTATTGCTTTCCTAGCACACGCAAGTGTACATAGTCTACTGAAGTAATATAGTAGCTTTTAGAGAGCCGGGATATCGAACTAAAGAACTTTACTTGACTTTAAGTTATTTTCAAAAGAATGACTATGCAATGTAAGTTGTGCAAAAAGATGATGCTTATTTATTTCTACCAAATTTCTGTAATCAAACTACCTAACAATGATCGAATGCTTTACTGAGAGTTTATCAAATTAAGTGAGATTCTAGGACTGTAACTGTTTCGACATATGTTCTAGTTGTCATTCTTATGATTATTCATGGATCTTATAACTCTAATTTATAGGGTTTAATTTACAACCTCTATTTGTCTATTCTCCTTGATAGCCTAACTACATCATTGAGCGGGGATAAGCATGACCAATGAAAATCCATTAAATCTATCATTCTGTTTTATTAACAAAGCAAGGTATATGGGTAGGTGCTACAAGTCTCCCATATACGAATCTCCTAGTTTTCTAGAACAAACAAGCTCCCTATACCATGTGTTCTATGTTGTTCCCCAGCACACGCAAGTGTACATAGTCTAAACAAGTAATATAGTGGCCCTGACTAAGTGACAGGGATATCGAAACCAAAGGATTTAAACAAGTGTTTTAGTTAAAATGGTTGAAAGAGTTATGGAAAAATTAAATAACTAATTAACTACTGAAACTGACTGGTTTGTTATTAACTTATGAAATTAAGAATGATTCCGGGATTGTAACCTTATCGATGCAGTTCTAGTCTCAAAGTTTGCATATATGTCTGGGTTCCTTACTACTGATTCACAGGTTTAAAATTACCTAAACAGGATTGCATGCTTCTGCTGGCCTACCGTCATTGACTGTCTAACTACATCATTGAGTTGTTAGACACATCAATAAAAGTGTTTTAACGTTATCTTTCTGCATTGTGAACCAAGCGAGGTGTAAGGGTAGTTGTCACAAGTCTCCCTTACACGAATCAATCTAGTCTCCTAGTCGAATAAGTTCCCTATACTACTGTGTTATATCCATTTCAACATCTCTCAAATCCAGAATGAACAACAAGTTTACTCCCTAGTCGTCCAAATTATGAAGTATACATATAAGTAGTATAAGAGTAGTCTATAGAAATCCATTCATATATGTCCAAATTCAAGAGCTAAAACATTATCTGTGGTTACAATCCCAAAATATGGGAGAATTAGTCACTCATCATAGGTTCGTACACTAATAATAGGCTATAAATCATTAACAACCAAGAAAACAAAGATGAAAACTAACCAAAATAGCCCTAGAAAAGAGTTTTCAGTTGTCTTCTTTAAGTTTTGTCCAACACCAGTTATGAAACCTAAAGTTTAAAGCAAAATATAACTTACAAATCCCATAATTTGATTTTTACACTCGCATCTGCAAAGTCCAAAACGTGGACCACCCTATTTTGAGATGATTTTCGCTTTATTTGCTGACTAGACTATTTTACATTATTTTGCATAAGTCCGCGACGCGGACTGTGCATTTTTTCCTGCTTCGCACCTTTTTCTCCTCCTTTTTAGCCAGCATAGCTTTTCGCTAAGCCTGCGATGCACATATGAGTACTTTTGCTGAGTTAATTGATTTTTATCCTTCAATTTTGCAGTTGTGTTCTTCCTCCTGACCCAGGTATGGCTCCAGGCTAGCATAATTTGATCACAAACTACAAAAACATAACCACTAGGTGCACTTGGACCCAGATTAGCAAAATAAATGAAATTACACAAAAAACACCTATATTCTTTAGATTTACCCTCTAACTAGGCTCTATTTATGGATATTTTTGGCTAGTTCGGTGTATAAGTACGCTTAAGATCATTCTATACCCTCAGCATTTTCCAAATCCATGGTCGACAACAAATGTATTATATGATTGGCCAGACTATGAAATATAGGAGTAATTAAGTGAAAACGCATTAATAAATCGTAGAAAAAGAAGTCTAGAACATAGTCTATGGCTACAGTCCCGGAATATGGAAAACCATCCACTCATTGTTTGTTTCACACATAACTAATCTAAATAACATTTAAAGAATGGATTTAAAGAATAAAAGATGAAAGAATAATGCTAATGTGAAGTTCTTCATCTTTCCTCTCTGTCCCAGCAAAAGATTGATGATAAAAATAATATCTAAAAAGTGTATTTAAACAAAAAGAAATCCTATTTTCTGACTTTTACTGTGATATCACTAAAGTCAGCGATGTGAACTAGTTCCCTCTCAGTGTATTTTGTAATTCCAACTATCCGGAAAAATTTGTACATCCATGAATCAAGTCTGCTATGCGTCCTTATTCTACCAAGAGTGTTTCACGCTTTTTTACGCTTCTCTTCAAATTCAAACTATCATCACTTAACTCCACGACGCGAAGTTGCTCCTTTCTAGTACAACGTGGCTTTTCTTTGCACTTTCTTCCAGTTGTATCCTCCCTTGTTTATAGTCTATGAATCCGAACATCCAAACCTATGTAAAATCATGCAAAACACAACTAATAATCTCCCTCAACTAAGGATTAGTGTGAAATAACAAAAGTACACTAAAAACCATTTATACTTTAACAATTTTTCCCTTAGCTAAGCTATAAACATGGGTAAAATTGGCTATTGGGCATATAAATACTCTAATATCACCACCACACACTTAAAGCTTTGTTCGTTCTCGAACAAATTAAGTCACATGCATGCAACTCACAAGGTAGTATTGTTCACGAACAATGTTTACATAGGGGCTTGTCTAAGCATTATACACATCACTGAATTCCAATTGATCCACTCAAACTATACCCCACCTCAAGATTGTATTCTATAATGTATGCGGACTCATGTGAAACTTATGTTTTATATTATTACAGTTATCAATCCTTCAACAATCATATGCCCTCACAAGAAGAAATATCCATATATACATAGAATAATGGAACATAATAGATGATGACGATGGGTGTAACAATAATTCTCACTCTCCAAAATAATATCTCATGTTGCTCTTAGTTCCAATAGGCTTTCCCCTAATGTAGGTCCTCACCATTATAGAAGTTTAACTTAAAGGATCATATAATACTTTATTTTGGTTTTAATGTAGGCTAAAGGCGGGTGAGTAGTGATTTTAGGGTATGAATTTGTGATTCAACTCTTAAACGCTTTAGTCTATCACAACGAGCTTTATCCACACTTCTTTAGTTTCTTGCTATATTACATTCCCCTAAGACTCCTTCAGCTACTATTATCCACAAGCATCCCTCCATTTCATGTATACTTACTGACTATTAAAAACAAATTAGCATTAGCCTATCCTGGAATAGATCTATGACGCAAGTTGGTCATGGACCCGTACTAGTTTAGGTTCCAACTTCTCCCAAAAGTTATCTTTTTCTATACCAGGGCTTGTTTCAGGGGGTACCCTTTCAAAGCTTAACTCCTTTTATCTTTTTCCATATCAAAATGCTTAGCATATTTAGGATCAAAGTCGCAGTCTTAGAAAGAAGGGGTTCGGCTTACCATGTGGTTGTCCAATAAACAAGTCTAAGGCTCAAAAGGGAAAACTAGGGATGACTAAACAATGTTGGTTTTAATGGGGGTCTAATATAAGGTTGCAAAAGAAACGCCTAGATCCTATCCTCAAAGCTCTACATCCACCTAGTTTAGTCCACATACAGGGCAAGTTCTAGAAAATATAGCAACATAGATATACAATAAAGCTCACTCTCACATGGCACAATTTCATTAAAGGATCAATATTATTATAACCATTACATGCATTTACGTGAATTCAAATATTAAGCATACACACATAGGTACAAAACTGAAAATGAGAAATTCAAATTTTGTTATTATTTACCAACATGGCCACTACGCAATATTGAACCATCATAACTACTGACACAACAATATGAGACACTATGCTGACGAATACCTTTTGGACGATCGTCATCCATCTATCATAGGGCCCTGTCACTTAACTATTACTGTGAAAAATGGGATAGCAACACAACTCAAAACCCAATCAACATAATGCAAACCAAACTATTGACATTAATTACTTAAAATAAAACATCACATGCCATGATTTAATTATTTACACCACAATAGAATTTAAAACATAGTCTTAACTAAACATCAAAATGGAAAGTAAAGCATTATCTAAATTATACATGGCTGAAAAAATGAAGTCATAATCATCAAGGCATCAAGATACACCCCCTCTCCTACACTTAAAAGTTGCACTATCTACAGCACCAAAATAACAACAATGTGAAGATGGGGGGTCCGTCACTCAGTCCATCATATTTGGGGGAGGTAGTGTAGGGGCTCCATGGACATGCAGCAATGGCTCGTCATTTGCATTGTCCTACGACTCAATGTCTGAGGTCTCTCGGGCATGCTCAAGGTCAGTGGGGATATAATAATCCACCGGATCGAAGAATTGATGGCTTATCCCAAGGACCACTTTTGGTGTGGTCATTTAGAGAGTATTAGAGCTCCACCTAATAGAGCTCTTCATCACTCGAGAGGCGTTTACCTGTCCAATGTTGAAGCATCTCCAATCTATACAATCTCTCCATGAAGAGCTAATCCATGTGTGCTCTCTCCTGCGCTGTTAGAGTAGACACAAATGTGATATCTAGCCCTTTTGTGCTGGTGACACAATAGGGCATAGCCTAAATGTTGGGTGCATAATCCAAAGGATCCTCCGGAACACCTTCTGGGTTGCACAATATGGTAATGAGACCTCAAAAAACGTACTTTCGCCCTTTGTAGCCCCAAAGTTTATGACTCCTCTTGACATCAAAGCATAGATCAAACAAGCTCAGTCTCAAGTGACATTAGTGAAATGAAGGTCAGGTATCCAGCTATCCATAAAAATTTTAATCAACATCTAGGCATCCCTGTTCATGTGGGAAAACGGGAATGACAGGTTGTAGTTTCTGTACCCATGCCTTTTCTAGCGTGTAGTAGAAATGGAGCTGCCTAAAGTGTGCCTCATGGCCTGATAGGGGGGCTAGATTTGAAGCTCTATCAAAGGACCAGAGGGCACATTCAAAATCCTAAGTATATTGTTTACGGCCACTAGGAACATGTTGACCTCGACCCCTCGCACTATCATAATTTGAGTCCTAGCATCCGCCTAAAGGTTGGCGTAGAATTCCTTCACCATACTTAGATTGCACTCCATCGATCCACAAAAATAAACTCTAAGTGGAACTGCTGAATCCGCTCCAAGATATGAGGAAACTCTAAGCCTAAGCTTTCATGGTCAATAGGGACATCAGGAAGTATTTAGACTCAGTGTGAGCCTTATACCATTTTTACCATATGATATAACTGCACTCAACCCGAACCTTCTCTATTGGTCCTTGGGCACGCGAGGGGGGGAGGAAGGGGCAGAGGGTACTAGGATACATCCCTATCTCACTTTCTTCTACTCTAGGTGCCCTCACCTTGCTATCGTCTACTACAAGAATTCATTCAGTAATTGCAAGACTAAACTTCCACATGTTAGACCCAAAAAAAAGCATGGACCAACACTTATTTCTAAAACCATCAACTTAACCCCACACTTTGTTCAAATGATGGGAAGAATAGGGTACTTAGACTTCCCCTATCAACTCAAAATTATCCTTAGAAAAGCAATCATAAATATTCAAACCCTTTCAACACAAATTCGATTTCCAATCATCGACCCCACACTTAATTCAAATCCACATTCACCGAATAACTGCATAATACACTTATAAACCATGAACTTCATTATTAATTGTACAAGGAAACATCCCAAGTCACCCAAATTTTAGCCCCAATATTCAAGGCTCATAATAAGGCACATTCATAGCAATGCCGAGAAATTGGATGCACAAAATCCCACAAAATCAAGAATAATCATGGAACGTAAAGGGAATAGGCAACAACAATCAATAACCATGAAAGTGAACAACAGTTACACCAATTTCAGCTAGGGTTTCTCTTTTATGGGTGCCCAACTAAAAACTCAACCAAAATCCACATCCAAGCATGAAAATCAAGCTCCCATAGTAAGCATATATCAATCTTAAGTGTAAAATATAATTGCTCGCATAAATCACCCATACCCATCAAATAGAAGCAAGAAATTTGCATGGATCAAACCCAAAAATAGATAGAAACATACCTTGTGGAAGAGTATAAGGGAAGAAGTACACGAAATCTCATGGGAACTTGAAAGGTGACACAAACTAGAGGAAGAAATTGAGATTTGGGTGAAACATTAAGGTGAAATTTGAGAGAAAATATGAGAAATTAGGGAGAAAATGGTGGTGGGCCACGATTTGGGATTAAGAATGGGTAGGGCAGGGGTTAAAAAGGTCAATAAAAACAAATTAGGTTGGGATCCCGAAAAATTGAACGTGTCCGTGATAAGCCCGCGACACAGGCCTATCATGGACTTACACTTTTGTTTCTTTCTTTTTCTTGCATTTTTAGACTTACCTGTAAATGACCCTTGCTGGAACAAGTCCGCGATGCAAACCTATTATGGACTCTTCTGATTTGGAAAATTTTTGGGGCCCAAAAAACTTTATTTTTTTATCGTCGGACCCCTAAAAAATTACCGAACACCTAAATACATGCTAAAACATGAAAGCAAATCAATTCAGCTATAAAAAATTCAAAAATATTCAACGAAACTATGAGAATTTAAAATGATCATAAATTGACCCAGAAGTGACCAAGTCTATGACGTGGACCTGTCGCGGACTTACACTTCTTTGTCAGTTGACACTTTTCGATGATGACTTTTTTTGGTTCCTAACACTACAAAATTAAAAATTCCTATAATTAAAATACCTCACCATGGGTTGCCTCCCGTGTAGCGCATGATTTAACTTCACGGCATGACACAACATCATTTTTTCATTCATAAGCTACATCAATGGCCTCCTCTTCACGATCCACATTAACAATATAATAGTGCTTGACTCTTTGATCATTAACCAAGAACGTGAACATTTTGGTCTCATTCCATAGCTCCACAGAATCATGTAGTGTCATATGTACCATTTTGAATGGTCTATTTCTCTTGAACCATAAATCACCTGGGAAAAGTTTCAAATGAGAGTTTAAAAGGAGTACCTTTTGCGCAAGCTCAAAGATGTTCTTGATGATGTGATGATCATGCTATTTTTTATCTTTTTTTTGTAGAGCTTGGCATTCTCGTATGCCTACAGTCCGAACTCATCTAGCTCCTCCAATTGTTCCAAGCATTTGCGCCCCACGAGCTTTGGGTCAAGATCGAGCTTTTTAATGGCCTAATACGCCTGATATTCTAGCTCGATAGGGAGATGAAAAGGTTTCCCAAAGACCATCTTATATGGAAAAATGCCAATAAGAGTCTTGTATGTGATCTGATAAGCTCATAAACCCTTATCCAAATTCAGTGTCCAATTCTTTCTTATAGCATTTATTGTTTTCTGCAGGATTTGCTTAGCCTCATGGTTAGCCACTTCAACCTATTTACCTTTCTGTGGGTGATAGGTTGTGGTTACCTTGTGTCGAACTCCATACTTGGTTAGCAGATTCTTCATGGTCTGGTTGATGAAATATGCCCCTCAATCATAGATTATAGCACATGGAGTCCCAAACCTCGTGAAGATGTGCTTCTTCAAGAATTTACTTACCACTTTAGAGTCGTTAGTAGGTAGAGCTACAACCTCTACCCATTTGGACACATAGTCCATAGCTACAAGGATGTACTGATTTCCAATGAATGGTGGGAATGGTCCCCATGAAATCTACCCCCCATACAAAAAAAATCTCAACCTCAAGAATGTTGTTGAGAGGCATATCATGCCTCCTAGATATAGTCCCTATCCTTTGGCATGCATTACAGTTCCTGATCAAATTGATAGCATCATTGCAAAGGCTAGAAGAAACCGGATCGCAATACTTTATATGTAGTTCTTTCTCCTCCATGGTGACCTCTATAGGGTAAAGTATGCCAGCACTCAAGCACCTGGTATGTCTCAAACTTGGACACACATCTTCTCACCACGTGTCTGAACCCTATTCAAAGAGATAGGTCTCATCACATATATAAAACTGCGCTTCATGGGCCAACCTCTTCTTCTGTTGGCTGAATGCATCAAGTGGGAATACCCCACTCACTAAGTAGTTAACAATATCAGCATACCAAGGCAACCCCTCAATCTCCAATACCAAGAGTTTCTCATCTAGAAACTCCTCTATAATATTCCCTTGCTCCATAATGTGGTTGTCATTCTCTAGTCTCGACAAGTGATCTGTGATCTGATTCTTACACCATTTTCTATCCTTGATCTCGATGTCAAACTCTTGTAATAGTAGAATCCACTAGATCAGCCTAGACTTGGAGTCTTTATTTTTTAATAAGTATCTTAGTGTTGCGTGATTAGTAAATAAAATTACCTTGGTACCTACTAAATAGGAGCGAAACTTGTCAAAACCAAATACCAACGTCGGCATCTCCTTTTCTATGATTGTGTAGTTGCAATGAGCTAAATCTAAGGTTTTGCTGGTGTAGTATATGGAATGAAAGATCTTATACTTTCACTGCCTAAGGATTTCTCCCACTATAAGGGCACTAGCATTGCACATCAATTCAAATGGGAGCTCTTAATTAAGGGTCGTAAGTATAAGAGCTTCCACCATCCTTTGCTTCAAAGTTTCAAAAACTTGCAAGCAAGGACCATCAAAGTTACACTTTATCTCCTTCTCCAATAGTGCACACAAAGGCTTTAAGATCTTAGAGAAATCTTTGATGAATTACTGGTAGAACCTTGTGTGACCTAGAAAGCTTCTGACCCCTCTGGCTAACACGGGCGGAGATAGCTTCTCAACAACTTCCATCTTTGCTCTGTCAACCTCTAAGACCTGTTTGGACACTTTGAGCCCTAGTACTATCCCTTCCTTCATTGGGAAATGGCATTTTTCCAAGGTAAGGACAAGATTAGTCTCTTTATAGCGGGCTAGCACTTTGTCTAGATTTTCTATTAAAGCATTAAATGATTCCCCAAACACTGAGAAGTCTTCCATGAAAATATCTACAAAATCCTCCATTATGACATGGAATATGGCCATCATAAACCTCTAAAATTTGGCAGGTGCATTGCACAAACCAAAGGGTATTCTCTTGAATGCATATATTCCATAAAGACATCTGAAGGTGGTCTTTTCCTGGTCCTCGGGGCAATTGTGATCTGGTTGTACCTTGAGTACCCATCCAGAAAGTAGTTGTACTCTTGCATAGCAAAAATATCTAGTATCTGATCGATGAATGGCACTGGATACTGATCTTTCCTAGTGGCATCATTAAGTCTGCGATAGTCCAGCAGATTCACCACCTAGTGATCGTCCTAGTTGGGATGAGCTCATTATTCTCATTAGTAACCACAGTCATCCCACCTTTCTTTGGGATGCACTGAACTGGGCTCACCTACTAGCTATCGGAGATAGGGTATATGATCCCAATATCCAGCCACTTGATTATGTCCTTTTTAACTACTTCTTTCATGATTGGGTTCAGTCTCCTCTCTGACTGGGCTATCGGTTTGTGGCCCTCCTCCATGAATATTTGGTTCATGCATAGGTCGGGGCTAATACCATATAGATTTAGATATCTACCAGCCTATAGCCCTCTTTCTCCTTTTCAGAACAACGAAAGTCACCTCAACCTGGACTACAGACAAGGAAGCAGACAAGATTACTGGTAAAGTATTATTGACACCAAGAAATACATGCCTAAGATGGGAGGAAAGTGGCTTCAACTCCAATTGGGGAGCTTTCTAAATGAAGGTCTTGGATGAAGGACCTGACACCCTATCCAATGGCTCCACTAACTTTTTCAGCATGTTGATTGTTGGGCTATTTGACACACTTGCTATCTCATTGGCCTCAATATCACCCTCTAGCTCTTGATTTAGAATTACTTTTGCTAGAGGGTCTTTGGCCTCAACCTAATGAACTACAGTATCTGCATCAAACACTGTGATGGCTGCCAAATCCTCAAATACGCCTAGCAGCTTCAAGGCTTGGTAGACGTCAAAGACTTCTACCTTGTCATGAGCACGCATAGTCAAACGTCCAGCCGCTACATCAATTAAAACCTCTCTTATCGCCAAGAATGGGTGCCCTAGAATGAATGAAACCTCTGGGTCTATTTCAAAGTCCAGGATGACAAAGTCCACTAGAATATGAGTTATCCTACTTGGGCTAAGACATCCTCTGAGATCCCATCCATCCTAGCTACCAAACGATCTGTAAACTGGAGTAAGATTGTAGTAGGCTTTGGGTCTCCAAGACCCAACTTCTTGAACATAGATATGGGTATCAGATTGATATTTTCACCTACATCATACAATCCTCTTGCATTGAGACAGTTTCCAATGGTGACTTGGACTTTGAAGCTCCTAGGATCCTTAAGCTTTGTGAGCAACTTTACTTTATTTAGGATCCTATAGCTACACTCTTCAGTGAGTGCAACCGTTTCATACTCTGCCAACTTGCTCTTGTTGGCCACAATGTCATTCACGTACTTTGTATACTTCAAGATTTCCTGCAAAACATCAATCAATGGTAAGTTAATGTGTACATGTTTTAGCAGCCCAATGAATTTCTCAAAGAACTCCTCCTCCTCCTTCTTTTTGAACTTTTGTGGAAATGGAAGGTGAGGCTTTGGCCTTGGTTTAGCCTCAACACTTGGAGGACTGGGAGTGTAAGCCTCGTCTTCTTTTTCTGCACTAGGGCTTTCCCCACTCTTCTTCTATAGGACCGATTTGACCATGAGCTTGCCACTCCTTATACTCATTGCATTCACTTGCTTGAGGTTTGGATCAGTGTTACCTGGCAAGTCAGCTTATGGTCTAGAATTTTGTACACTTGCCAGTTGCTCAAGCTATTTTTCAAGATTCTGAGTGCCAAGCTGATTGACCTCTATAGCCAGCTTGGCCTGATCTTCTAGGAATCCCTGTTTATCTGTTGCAATCCTTGTCTGGTCATCCATGATCTGTCTCAACATATCATTTGTACTCATCCTTATAGGCTTGGTTGACTGTTGTCCAGTCCCTGCTCATTGTATATGTGCCCACCACCTTGTGTTCAGTACTGGTGGCCCTTGATGCTGCCAATGACCACCCCAAGAGAAGTTAGGATGGTTTCTCCAATTAGGGTTATAAGTATTTCCATATCTTTGAGGACCTCCTCATCTGGGTGCATTATCTACAAAGTTGACAGACTCTGGATTGGCGCCATGAAAATCTGTCATATGCTCACCACTGCCACACACCTCGCACCAAGTAGGCTGCTGTTGTTGAACCATGTTCACTAGAGCCTCCTGTTGTCCCAAAGTCAGGTTGTTAAAGTGGGTAGTCAGCATATTTTGCATGGTGACACTTGGCTTGTAGAGCTGTCAAAGCATCCACTTCCAACACACCTGCTTGTTTTTGTACCACAAGCCTTCTTTGTCCACCATTCCACTTTCGATTTCCCTGTGCAATCTGATTCATAAAAGCATTAAGACCATCATAAGTTTTCTCCAAAGCCTATCCACCTACATCAAAGTCATGTAAAATCTTGGTATTGGATTCCAACCCTTCAATAAAGGTCTTGACCAACACCTCATTAGCTTGGTGGTGATGAGGGCAGTTAACGAGCAATGATTTTAACGTTTTCCGAGCTTGATATAAGTTCTCCCCTGAATTTTGTTTGAAACTCATGATTTGACTCCTAATCTTAGTTGTCTTCCTAGATAGGAAGAATCTTATGAAGAACTACCTAGCCAAGTCATCCCAAGAAGTAATAGAATCAGGTGGCTCATACTGCAACCACCTTCTAGCTTCCCCAAGTAGTGAGAAGGGAAATAAGGTCAATCACAAATGGTTTGAAGACACTCCATGCGGAATATAGGTGTCACTGATCTCCAAAAAGTAATAAAGATGGACTTGGGGATCTTCATGTGCCAATCCTGTGAACTGCTCAGTATAGTGCAAAAGTTGCACCATATTCTTCTTGAGCTCAAATCTAACACTAGCAGGCGGTTTTCTAAATGTTGTTCGTAACATTAGTTGCCCATGGGGTTGCCACATCTTTGAACTATTCTAGCCATCATTGGTTCATCAATAGGGTCAATCACTGGTTCTACCTTCTCCTTATCGTCCTCTTTCTCTTTTTGTTCAATGAGGGCGATAGGTGGGATTCGATATAGTAGTCCTTCCATCCTTCTACTTTGCCAAAAATAAGGCTCTGGATCCACCAATGGATCATACTGAATTCCTGCAACAAAACACATCTAAAATCAAGTTTGGTCAAGACTACAGAACCAATCCACTTCCAAAAAATAACTAATTGTCAAACTTAAAGTCCCCGACAATGACACCAAAAATTTGTTGCTTCCTTAGCACACGCAAGTGTCTAACATGATATTGGCTAGGTACAAAAAGATAAGAGAGGAAGTTGAAACTAAAAGATCATTGATCCTTATCACACATAGAGATCATGTGCTACATAAGAACCAATCTCTTTCTTCTTTTCCCCATTTTGTTTCTCTACTTTGCAGGAATATGATGATGTCCTCCCAAAGGAACTCCTAGTGGATTACCTCCATTTCGAGGTATTGATCATCAAGTTGACTTTGTGTCAGGATCTCAATTTTCCAACAAGCTGGCTTATCAAAACAACCTGGAAGACACTAAAGAACTTCAAAGGCAAGTTGAGGAACTACTTAACAAAGAGTATGTGAGGGAAAGTATGAGTTCGTGTGTCGTTCCAATTTTTTTGTACCAACAAAGGATATAGTGTGGAGCAAATGTGTGCATTGTTGAGCCATCAACAAAATCACATAAAAGTATCGTAATCCTATTCCTCGATTAGATTATATACTTGATGAGCTTAATGTGTTTTCAAAGATTGACTTAGGAGTGGTTATCATCACATCCGGATGCACGTCGGTGATGAATGGAAAACCACATTCAAGGCTAAGTTTGGTCTATATGAATGGTTTGTGATGCCTTTTGGTCTCACTAATGCTCCTAGTACTTTTATGTGTCTCATGAACCATGTGATGAAACCTTTCATAGGGGAAATTTATTGTTGTTTACTTTGATGATATCTTGGTCTATAGCAAATCCATGAATGAGCATGTAGAGCATTTGAGATGTGTTTTTTATGTGCTTAGAAAGGAATAACCTTATGCTAATCTTGAAAAGTGCTCATTTTATATTTATGAAGTTGTTTTCTTAGGATTTGTTGTGAGTGCAAGGGGCATTGAGGTTGATGAATCTAAGATAGACACTATTATGAATCGGCCAACTCTAAAATTCATAAGTGATGTTTGAAGATTTCATGGATTTTCTAGATTTTATAGGAGGTTTGTCAAAGGATTAAGTATATCACCATTCACTTAATCAAGGTAATCCGAAAGGATAAGCCTTTCAAGTGGGGTAAGGAGCAAGCAAAGGCCTTTGAGATCTTGAAATCCATGCTTAGTTCCCCTTCATTCTTCCAATTGTCCAATTTTGAGAAAATGTTTGAAGTGGAATGTGATGCTAGTAACGTGGGCAGTGGAGTCATCTTAATGCAAGACTAAAAGCCCATTTCTTATTTTAGTGAAAATCTAAAAGGTGCCACTTTGAATTATTCCACTTATGATCTTGAATTGTGTGCTTTGATTAGGGTATTGGGAAATTAGCAACATTACCTATGGCCCAAAGAGTTTGTTATCCAAACCGATCATGAGTCCCTAAAACATATTAAGGGTCAAGGTGAGTTGAAGCAGAGGCATGCCAAATGGATTGAATTCCTTGAAACTTACCCTTATGTAATCCAATATAAAAAAAGGGAAGGAAAATGTGGTGGTCCATATCTTGCCTAAAAAACATGTGTTGGTAAGTACTTTGTCTTCTAATTGCTTGGTTTTGAATGTTTGAAGACATTGTATCCCAAGGACCCCATATTTGCTCCAATCTACCAAGATTATGAAGAATCGGAAAGGGAACAATGGCTTAGGGATAGATCTTCTACTCCCTATTCCAAGTTTGATGGTTTCTTGTTCAAAGGTAAGAGTCTATGTATGCCTATGAGCTCTTGGAGAGAACTATTTGTGAGGGAGGCACATGATGGAGGATCGATGGGACACTTTGGTGTATGGAAGAAACTAATGGAATTTTGGAGGAGCAATTCTATTAGCCCAAGATACATAAAGACATTGTGAGAATTTGTAGCCAATGTATTGAGTGTCGACGTGCTACATCATGCTTCCTTCCCCGTGATTTGTACACTCCACTTCTCGCACCTTAACCTTGGCTTGATATTTCTATTGTATTTTATTTTGCATTTAACAAGGACTAAACGAGGAAGAAATAGCATCTTTGTAGTTGTTGGTTGATTTTCAATGATTGCTCATTTCATTCCATGTCATAAATGTAATGATGCACCACATGTTGTGTCGTTGTTTCTTGAAAATGCTATTAAATTGCATGGATTTCCTCAAACTATTGTAAGTGATAGGGATCCAAAGTTCCTAAGTCACTTTTGGAATAAATTGTGGGGTACACTTGGTACCAAATTGTTGTTCTCAACTTCTTGTCACCCACAAAATGATGGACAAATCAAAGTTGTGAATAGGAACTTGGTTCTATGCTTCGTGCCATGATAAATGGAAGATGGCATCGTGGGATTAACATTTGCTATTAGCCAAATTTGCTTACAATCGTGTTACTCATAGGACTATTGGTAGGTCACCATTTGAGGTTGTGATGTTGCCCTAGCTACACCTCCTTTTTTAGGCTAAAATGGTCGTTGTCAAGATATATAACCTAACCAAGGTTAAGGTCGAACCCACAGGAAATATGGTAGACTTAGAAGAATTCAATGCAAATCGGGTTGATTAACTAGCTTATCTCCACAAAAGGGAGGGTTTTAAGAAAATTATAAAAAATAATCCTAAAGTAAGACAAGTGTTTTCCGTAACTCAGTATTACCAGATAATCGAATTCTTTTCTAGTGTGTAGCATGCAGAATGGTAAGTTAAGTTCACCAAACCCCTTGGCCCAGGCGAGAGGCGAATTTCACTAGGTGTTTTGTTCCATCCCTACAGTGTGACATTACTAACCCTTACCTATTGTTCCAGTACAACCCCCCTTGGCCCAGTTTAGTTGATTAGACAAGAAACATCTATTGAATCCTGTTAATTAATCTCTTTTCCTATTCATTACTATCTTGATCCAGTCAGTAACACTAGGCGGGTTCTAATATTGTCCACCACTAGAAAGCATTCAATACAAAGAGAATTAATTAATACATGCATGCACACTTTTCAAGAATTACGAATTATCCAGTTTTACCTTGTTAGTTCATCATGGTTCCCACACTAGTTGTGGATTTAGCTACACATGATTAGTGTAAACGCAAGACTTATGAATTTGAATAACATAATTGAGCACTTACATAAGAGAATTAAGCACTAGAAATCCAAGCTCTTCAATGAGAATCACAAGATTGAAATTAAAGGATGAAAGAAAGTTTTACAAATGTTTCTTAAGCTCTATCACGTTCCTTCACTTGTTCTTTACTGTTCCCTTTTGAAAAATGAGCTAAAACCTATTTATTGTGTTTAAAATACAACGAAATAGGATGACTGGATCGACAGGCTCTACGAGGGTCTCTAAGATCCATATAACAGTTTATGTCCCGTAATCGCGCTTTCGTGGACTACAACTTCAATTCTGGGGATGTCTTCTACGACACCCCTTTACGGCCCATATAAGCTTCTACGGCCTGTAGGAGGTTCATCTGATGGATTTTCAGTAAATTGCCACTTTCTGATCCTCAGAGCATGACACCAAGTCTACGGCTCGTAAAGTCTTCTACGACTCGTAAAGTCTTCTATGGCTCGTCTGCATATTCGTAGACTCAACTTCAGAAATACACCCCTCACTAGAACTGTACATCCCTCACTAGAATTGTACACAAAACCTTCTTTACAGCTCATAGAATCCTTTACGGCACGTAAAGGGCTCGTAGAACTTCAACTTCTGCATACTTTGCCCAAAAAGAGTGCCAACTTTGAAATCCTGCAAAACAAACATAAAAGCACATTAAACCTATAACATCACATTGAGAATACACAAAATTATAAGTTTTAAGCATCAAAAGTGTTGTATTTTGACAGCACATCAGGTTGTATATGGTTGTAACCCCCTTGATTTAACTCCTCTTTCCTAAGATGTTGTTTTAAGCTTAGATGGAAACAAAAGGGCTGAAGTTATGAAAAAGCTCCATGAGAAAGTTCGGCTTTGCCTTGAAAAGAAGAATCAAGACATGGAAAAAAAAGACGAACAAGGATCAAAAAAGGGTAGTGCTTGAATTGGGTGATTAGATATGGGTACATTTTTCGCAAAGAAAGGTGATGGTCCATTTCAAGTATTTGAGAGACTCAATGGAAATTCCTACAAGGTTGACCTTCTCTCGGAATATCAAGTCCACAACACTTTCAATGTCTATGACTTGTCCCCATTTCAAACTTTTGAGGGGAGGAAGCATTGAATTTAAGGACAATTTTTTTCAAGAAGGAAAGGATGATGCAAGCCAGATCGTGCCAAGACCATTCACTAGGAGTCAAGTTCGGGAACTTCAAAGAATGCAAGGCCAATTCATGATGTTGGAGGTCCTTGAGTTTGCATTGAAGTCAAAGGAAGGGTTCTATGCCTTGAAGATAGATTGTGGAAGTAAAGGCAAAGCAGGAGGAGAAACTATCAAATTCGGCGACGGGCGCAAGTTCAGCTATCCATCGAATAATTTGATGATGACCTATGAGATCGCTGAATGATACAGATTGTTCAAACTTCAGGAGCTATCAAATTCAGCGATGTAGTGAAGGATCGGTGATCCGCTGAGTGAAAACGAAGATGATCAATTTTACCGTTATTTTGTCAATTTTGGCCACTTTTGGGCCAATTTTGTAACAAATCACCTAAGCCTATAAATAGCTCATAGTTGTTCATTTTTTAGGTAGACTACTTTGAATATTGATATTGAAACTCTTGTATGAGTGTTGAGAACTTGGTACAAGCTTTGGTTGAACCTTGTTTTGAAACGTTAGTTGCGAGGAAAATTCAATTCCCTCGAAGTCATCGTAAGAGGTAGGTGCTATTGTAATTTTAATCGAGTGAGGTCTTAAGGTTTAATATACCTTTTGATTGCTCTTGATTTCCTCTTTGTGTGTCTATCTATCTATCTTTACTTTCTTGTCTTTCGATTCTGCATTTATCTTATTTTTGTAGTGTCGTATTACATCACTCCCCAGACCCTACGTAGTAAAATTTCACTTGATTATTGTTGTTTTGTGGTGATTAATATTAATGAGAGAATATTTTTTGTACAATATAACTAGTTACTTTTTGAGCATTTTGTCTTTAAGCAATCTAATTAATCTATTACTAAAAAGATTGTTTTGGTAACAGGGAAAAAAACTATAAAGGTTCTCAATTTCTTTAAGAGCAACAATGCCTAAGCATGTTAGAGAAGAAACTCTAGGATTTAGCTCCCCTCCATGAGGTCAGATGTACTTCTAAATAAGAGACTTGTGTTCTTTTCAATTTTTAAAGAAAAAGATCATATTATATTAACAAATAATATAATTATAGTTAAATCAATAAACTTTAAAAAATTATTCTCCAAATTTGATAAAACAAGATATTCACCATAAATTTTACTATCTACTAAAGCTCATTATTTTCATCTTATATTTTTTATTTGAATATCAAACTCTACGATATTTAAGAGAATTAACTACATAATGTTTTGTGCCAATAAACTTTATTTTTGAAAACTCATGTTGAGAAACAAAAAGAAAAGGTGAAAAAAATTATCAATGATTAAGAAAAGTCACAAAATAAAATTGGAACATGACATAAAAATTTAAAAAATAAAAAGACAAGAGGTTATCAAGATTACAAATGTGAAAGATCATAATTCTAATGTTTAAGAGAAAGTAAGCTATTATTAGGGTGTATATGGACCGGGCTAATTCGAATTTTCAAATACTAAACCAAATTATTTGTGTCAGATTTTCAAATATATAAACCAAACCAAATCAATAAAACTCTTTCAACCTCGAATTTTATAGTTTTGGGGGTTTCAGGCTTTTTTTTTTATTTCTCAAATTTTTTAAACTTTTTTTTTTTAAATTTGTATGTTTTTGAGTTTTTATTTTTTGGATTTTTTTGATAAAGTATTTATAGAACATATAACTAACTTATGATTCAAATATTTCTTTAGTCCTGTCAAAATACGAAAATCAAGGATGTTTGTTAAGAAAAACATAAAATAAGAGATTAGTGAAGCTAAGTCACAAAAATATTCAACAAAAATAATAATGAGATCGCATAAAATAAATATTGCAAATAAAGAAGATCATAATTTTAAAATACTAAATCATGCTAAAATTAGTTATAATAAAAATCTCATAACTTTAAAATACTAAACCGTGCTAAAATTAATGCAATTAGTACTTTTTAATTACATGAGTAAACATTAAAAAAGTAAAATTAGATTATGTATTTTAATTATCTAAACCAATGTAAAACTAAAGAAGAAATATTCATTATTATTATCACTCTTAGTGTTGAATTAATTTTTTTTCTAGTATTAGTATTGATTTGATTTTTGATTTGAGCTTTAGAGTTACTAATATGAAAAACTTGCCTAAATATACCATATTTAAAAATCATTTACCATTTATAGCTATATAAATTAATCTTAATACATGTATAATTCACTTTAAATATATAGTTTAGATTTTTTGTCGAAATAAGTTTAATACTTTTTAAAACATTTACAATACATCTATATTACGTGCAAATTCATTTTTATACATAGTATAATACATATATGTTACATGTATAATTCATTTTTAACACATAATGCAGTTTTTTTTACCCAATAAATATGATACATTTATAAATACATATATGTTACATATATAATTTACTTTTAGTGCATAGTATCGTTGTTATAGATGATAAATATTTTCTAAACATGGTATACTTAGATAATAAATAAAAATATATTTAAAAATAGTAAATATTTTATAAATAAAAAAAAAACTCAAAAAGATAATTATCCTTACTAATATCTATGGACTATAGCCTTTATTAGACCATCCAAAATTCTAAGTTGGGATTGGTTTAGTCTTGGGTTGTTTTTTTAAAGTTAAAACCAAATCAAGCCAAATATATTCAGGTTTTTTTCCAATACCAAACCAAGTCAAATTAAACCATTAGTCGGATTTCTTTTCTCTCGATTGACTTGGTTTGCCGTTTGGTTCGATTTTCGGTTTGATTTATTTTATTCACTCCTAGCTACTGTGTTGGAAGGAGAAAAAAAGAAAGAAACACATATGTTTTTTTCAAAAGTATTTTTTTGTGTGCGCGTGTGAACGCACGAATTTTGAAAATATTATTCAAAATTTAAAATATTTTTTAAGACTATAATGTATCATGCTAAATAAAAATATTGTTAGATTCATGTTCTACTGTTTAATAAATTAAATAAATATAAGATAAAAATAATAATATTAATGGATATTAAAATTTATGAAAATATCTTGTTCTTACTTAATTTGGAGAGTAATTTTCTAAAATTTGAAGACTTAACTATGATTATAATATATATTAATATAATATATTCTGTTGACTTTTAAAAATTGAGTAGAACACATGTCTCTCATTTGGAAATACACCTAACCAAATGGAAGGGCGGCATAATGGAGGGGAGCCAATTCCAAAACTCCATATTCTTAATCATATTTCCTCATATAATCAAATCTTTATCATGTCATTTGTTCTTCATTTGCTATAAAATTGACATATTAATTTGCCTCTTTTCAAATATCTTTGATACTTGATAGTGACCATATTGACATTAAATAAACATTTGCAATCTTAAATAATAACCCTGAGAGAATGGTATTTAAATACCCTTATCCTTAATATGCTTGACAACAAGAAAATAATCTGTTACCACATCTATTTTTCATTAGCCCATTATCTTAACTATGTTTAAACCTTTTTTATGCCTCACAATTTGCATTGAGGTTGGACGTAGGTTTCATTTTATTTGAGTAACTCAAGAACTATTTTTCGTGATTATTTCTAAAAAAACAAATTCAAAAATTAATATATGTATTTTGTGCTACGTCTTATCCTAAATAAAATAACAGATAATTTCACATAAGTTATCAAGTTTTCTTGTAAATTCACAGCCAAATCATGTATTAGTTATGTTGAATATAATTTAATGGGAATATGATTCTCCAATAACAATAATAATGTATAGATTAAATAAGTTGTTATATGATAGACTAAATCCTTAAACGGTGCCAATGAATGTAGACTTGTTCAATTCATTCATAGCTATTTTCTTCTTCTTCATCCATCGCTATCATAGATCATATCTCACCTAGCCTACACTTTCCTTTTCATTAAGCTCTACTTCATGTGCATTCCCATTTTCAACCTTCAAACATATCAATCTTTAAGTTTGACCTACATTGTTTGAACCAATATGTGTATTTTCAGTTTTTTGGTGGATTACTGGTCCCCTCCATACCTTAACTACAAATGGAAAGAGTGTAAGTTATATCTTTGTTTCACTCCCAACCCCAAAAACGACAAAAACACGTGTCTATGCTAATAAAGAAGATTTAGTGATGCACACTTGGCAAATTCATAGTGATATATAAATTCCTTGGTCCGTCTTGTCCAACCTTTCTTTTCCCCCAAAAGGTCACCTACTCAGTAGTCATCAGTCAATCACAACATACGTGGAAATGTCATCTCACTTGAAACAACTCTTTCATTTCATATCATAAATCTATTTTACTTTTATTCAATCTTGAAATTTTAAATTCTTTATTGTATAGTCCTAAAATTTGCCATGTAAAATATTAAAATTGAAATTATTTTTAGTGGTATTTATTATTGATATATCTTTCTTATCCATTAATTCTTGAGAGATAGATACATCTGTTTAAGAACAAGGGTAATGATGATAAGGGTCCCAAAGTGTCTATTAAGTAATCAAATCAAAATAATTCAATTAAGTGATAAAAGCTAATATGATAAAGGCCTAGCGTAGTGCGCAAACAACACGCTTGAAAATTCTACTCCATATGGTTATAAATAGTAGAGTTTAAACAATTCTATTATCAGGGTGTGTTTGGTAGGGAAGAAAATATTTTTCAAAAAATAATTTTCATTTTTTTTATTTTGATTGGCTTAAGTATTTTGAAAAATGTTTTTCAAATTAATTTATTTTTCTTAAATATGAATTTGAAGAATATAACTTCCATCCAAAGCTTTAAAAAAATATTTTCTAAAACTCTTATTCAATTTCAAATTGATCTTTTTTATCCCGTCCCGTCATGACCCTCCTCCCCCCAAAAACTTTTTTTTTTTTTTAAAGTAAAGTAAGATTAAAAATTTATTTTTAAAAAAAAAATTTACATTTTGAAATTTTATTTTTTTCACCCATTCCTATGCCGACCAACCCAATTCCCCCCTCCTTGTCTCCGCCCGCAAAAAATAATTATTATTTTTTAAAAAAATTTCTACTCCACCTTGTACCCCCCACCCCATACAAAATAAATAAATAAAAATTTATTTTTATAAAGTTATTATAAATTTTAATTTTTTACTCCACTCGACATCCCCGTCCCCAGCCCCCCAACCCATACAAAGAAAATTAAAATTTTAATTTCTTACTCCATCATGGGCCCCCATTCCCCAAACCCCACCCTTCACTCCACACAAAAAAATTAAAATTTTATTTTTTTAAAAAAATCAGCTTTTAAAAATTTCAATTTTTTTACTCCAACTCTCACCCAGGCAAAAAATATTAAAAAATCATTTTTAAAAAAATTAAAATTTTAAAAATTTCAATTTTTCACTCCACTCCGCTGCCCCCGCCCCCACATTCACCCTGAAAAAAGAATTTCAATATTTATTTTAATAATATTTTAAATTATGAAATATTTTCATGTTAGAAATCATTTTTATAAAAAATGTTTTTCACTCTCTAGCTAAAAATAAAAAAAAGTCTCAAAAATATTTGCATTCACTAATTAAACAATAAAAAAAATATTTTAAAAAAATATTTTTCACTCACTAATTAAATATAAAAAGAAAATGTTATAAATCAACTTATTTCCTAGTAAAATATTTTCCTTCGTGCCAAACACAACTTTAATGGCAAAGATTAGAGGAAACATCAGCCAATATTTTAATCTTAGAATTGAACCAAAAAGAGGAAACAATTTTTGGTGCTCTTAGCTTTGGCGGCGCATTTTATCTTCTTTTTATGCATTAGGTTCGAATAATCTTTTTTCGCGTAAATCTAATTTCTTAATAAGTTCCTAATAGAAGGAGGGTAAGGGGTAACAAAAAAAATCCATGAAGATGCACGTGAGATGGATAAAAGGATGCATTTTCTGTGTAATTCATTAATAATTTGGAGGCTGTTTGAATTAGCTGAAAAAAATAATTTTTAAAAAGTATTTTATAAGTATTTTTTAAAGTATTGAAATTTATTTGAGAACTAAGTAATTACGAATCTGAATAAAAGTGTTGTAGCTAAAAAAGAGTTGTTGATGTGTTTGGTACGTTAAACACTTTTTAAATTAAAAATGTTTAAAATATGCTTCAAGTTGTTAACATTATAAAAACTTATTACTTTAAGATTATTCTATCTAAAAAAATAAATTTATCTTTTAATTCAATATCAATATAAACTTATTATTTAAATAAATTTTACAGACACAATTTATTTTTAATTTTTCAAAATATATAATTTGGATAGATCACATGAAAATTTTAAGATGTCTTTTAATTTTGTTCATGAGTGATAGTTATTATCTATCGTATATTTTTCTGCTATGATAAAAATTATTTATAAAAAGAATAGTAAAAGAAGAAATATATATATAAGTTTGAGGTATCTTTGTCATATCTAGTCTAAGCCGCCTATGGGTTGAGACGAGGGTTTCCAGGAAACAGACTCTCTACTTCTATGAGGTAGTTGTAAGGTCTGCGTACATTCTGCCCCCCCCCCCCCTCCTCGACCTGACCCCACTTGTGGGATTCCATTGGATATGTTGTTGTTGTTGTATATAAGTTTGGGGTAGCAGCGAGAAGAGCAACGAGAAGAGCGTAGGAGTGTTGGGTGGTGTTTTGAAATAATAATAAGAAGGGAGAGAGTACTTAAGGTTACTTTAGTTAAGGGTATTTTTGGGAATATGAAAAAATATTTAGGATAAAAGGTCATTTTTTTGGTCAAATTATAAACAACTTATAAGCCAAAAAACAAGTTGGGGGATGTTGCTTTTAACTTTTAACTTATTTTAAGTAATTTTTAACATTTTTTAGTTGTTTTAAAAAAGGAAAAGTAACATAATCAAGCAAACATACGATATGTGTTTACATTATACAACTATAGTTTGAAAACATTATAATTTATAGCTATTGTTAGGATTTTGTTGCTATTTTCTCTCTCCTTCCTTTTCCTCTCTCGTCTCTCTCTTCTCTCTGCATTTTCTTGCAGATATACAATTACAACAAATGTATATTAGCTGCATATATACAATTATTTTGACAGATATACACAATCAATTTGATAGATATACATATACAATTTGCCTCCCTCTACTCTCGCTCGCCTCTCTCCACCCTCTCTCGATCTCGCTTGCCTCTCTTCTCCCTCTCTCAACCTCGCTTGCCAGAGATACAAATATACAAATGTATATTAATTACACATATACTATTATTGGACAGATATACACATACAATTTGATAATAAACATATACAATTTGCCTCTCTCCTCCCTCTCTCAATCTCGCTCGCCTCTCTCATCCCCTCCAGGTCACATAACTGACGTTATATTGTGTAATTATGTAAAATATAGTTATTTAACCATATTAAGTTTCAAATCTAAGCTATTTATGAAAATTTCATTCTTAAAAATTGTCAAATAAGCTAAAAAGGACTTAAAATCTGGTTTGATCAGCTTTTAAGCCCATTCAAAAACCCTCTTGATAGTTTGGCTCATGCGAAAATAATATATAGTTAAAATTAATATTTATTAATTAAAGGCCATACTATCTTAAGTTGCTTATCCTAACAGTATTAGCCAGCCAGTTTTGTAGGCAAACGATTCGAGTATAAGAAAATTGTATTACTAAAACTGGCGATCGATATATTTGTCAGAAGATAAGTATAGTTTATTTATCGCCCGCCTTGGTAATAGCTTATAGTAAAAAAAGAATTATCTTTCTCGAGAGATTTTGTGCGAACTAAAATTAATGATTGAATTATTGACTTATTTTTTACTATGTTACAAACTTCATTAATGAAGTCACCCCATCATTCCGTTTAGCATTATTTTATTCACTAAACCATCATTATTTAACGAGTTGATTCAATGATCTCAGAATAGCTCAATGGGGCCAGGTTGGGAAAGGAGGTTGGTCCGGACGGGGTCCTGGGACAACAGAGCAGTCCAGGTGCAAGTCTGGGTCTTGGCACAATGGAGCACCAGCCTGATTGATTATCAACTCCTTTTTTGTCAAATATAGTTAAATATTTTAATTCACAAGTCAAATAGACAAAAAATAATAATAAAAAATCAGTAGGATGAAATTGATTATAAATGGTTGAGACCGTAAAAGTCATAACTTTGAGCTAGTTTGTATGACTTATGCAATTTCTTTTATTTAATGTAATTTATCGTGACTTATATGGATAAAACAGAGTAGTTTTTGAGAAAAACACAATAATATTTCTTTGAATTTTATGTTTTCTCCTAAATTAGTATAAGATATTAAATCTTTTGTTCTATAGCTTTTTATGAAAAATATAAATATTAATATTAAGTAGTCCGGGTTGGACCAATTCTTCCCAAGAGAGGGAGCCCACTCGAAACTGATAGCGTCGTATATTTATTTTAGATAGATTGCCCAAGTAGATAAACCCAACCTGATTATAGAAAAAGATAAAGAATAAGTTTAATTAAGTGAAAGTTATCGCACCTCTATTGGTAGCCTATGCTTGTCAATATGGGAGGACAACTTGTCCTTCTAAAAGAAAAAAATAGTGAGTAAAAACTTGATTTCTTTTTGTTTTTGATTCTCCAACAACCCATATAATAGACATATAATTTGTGGGATACTGATCAAGAGATTCAAAATTTGACTTTAGGAAATTTTTGTTATAGTTAGTTCAACGATTCTTCTATTGAAATAAGATACACAATTTGTTTTGCTTAATCTTATGGGTAGAGTCTCACTTGAGTTGACCCAACCCCCACCTATTTACAGATTCAACTAGGAAAAAATGATAATAAAAGTGGAGCGTATATGCTCTCTCCCTCCCTCCTTCACTCACACATCTGTATTTATCTGTTATTTTTGCAAAATAAAAGCAAACTCATTAGCTGATTGATAATGATCTCCTTCTTAGTTAAATATCACATAAAGACTTAGCCATGATATTTGTTTAGCAGTAAAAAATACAAAGCATATTCTTTTTTGGACAATGCATACACATGTTTAACTAGTGGTGTTAATCAATGATTTGCCTCAGTAGTCCCTAAAAAAATAATATAGTGGTGTCCCCCCTCTTTAAGAAAAAAATTTCAACTGGTTAATTAATCTTGAAATCAAACTTAGACGGCCAGATGGAGAGTGTGTGGATATTCACCCATCCAACACTAGAAATTTCTATACCCAACGTATACAAGTTGAAATAGGCATGCCTGTAGTAAGGTCAAAAAAATGGTGATAACAAATTTTAATTAATTAATATAAGAAAAGGTTGCCAACATGCATCAATTTTGGTCAAAGACGCTTCACAAAGACAGAGAAAGAAGAAAAGAGGATAATAATTTGTACTAACAATTTTTTTTATCCTTAGTGCATGGTATCTTAAGAAAACCTTAATATAGCTAAAAGAAAGAACCTATATTTTATATTATATAAATATAAGGTTATCATCAATTGGAGAAATATAATATAACGAAAAACATAGAAATGTCAAAGCGCATAAATCCTAAAAACCCGGACTCCTTTTGACGAAAGACCAAAGAGAGAACAAACTGTCCCTATCAAAACTTGCTACTCTATTTTTACCTTGTTTTCTTATATAGTTTTATTTTCAAACAAAAATAAGATTACATTATTCACATAACTACCACAAATAATCATTACATTTTTTTATTATAGAAAATTGCAACAATATAACTTTAAGAGCATAAATTACAAACTATGTCAATCCTCAAAAATAATTATAAATTTAAGTTTTTTATTACATCTATATCATCTCATGCTATTATTATTTAAAAAAGAAAATGGTTACATTAATATACTCCAATTAATGCTTGGAGTCTATCTCTCTCCCCACTGATTTTCTTTTGAGATTAGCTAATAATTCCATGTAATTTTTTTTTTCAGCCTTATTTCGTCCCAATTAATGATTTGTTGATAAAACAATAAAATAACAATCCACAAAGTAAAAAAAAAAAATTACACTTAATATTAAATAATATTAACAAAATATTCTTCATAATACAAATACTAACAAAATAATACCAATTAATACCATAATAACATTTACTAACTTAAACTCAACATATAAATACCAAATATCAACAAATATATACACCAACTATCAAACTTTGAAATCAACATTTCACCAAACAACCATTAATACAATCAACAAACTTACCATCATTTTTTAACAATTATGAATAATATTAACACCAACAAAAATAACTAAATATGAGGTAAGACCAAATTAACATCAAATAATACTGAACCAAATAAATCACATTGTACAAACCAAGAAAATATCAATCAAATACCAAAAAAAAAAAAAATACCAACTAAATATATCACACACAAATAAACAAAAAAATAAATAAAAACCAAATACCCAAAAATTACCAACCAAACAAATGATACCAACCAAACAACTTAAATAAATAACCAACCAAATAAATCACACTAAACAAACCACCAAGAAAATAACCAACTATATCATCATCAATTCACGAAAAAAACACTAACTATTTCCGTCTGTTACAAATAAAACTCAAAAAAATTATTTATTGTTGATTAATATTATTTTTTAGAAAGAAAAAAAGGTAGATGTCATTAACTATTATTTCAATAAATAATTAATATAAATAAATTAATGAAAGAGGAAAAATTTATGAGTTATTATTATGTAGTTTTGATAATTTAACAATTTATGAGAACTGATGAGGGATCTGATCCCATGTGTGCAGCAAATCTGAAAGCGACGCTTGACAAACAATACACTAGCAATTCTACTATTGCTGGTGTGTGTTTGTGTGCTGTGCAACAGTTTTCTAACCTATAAAAATGCTCCAAATACTGCTGATATTAGGTATATATTCTACTGCTGATATTGGGTATATATTCTATCTCTCTTGAGAAGAAAGTGTTGAGGGTTTTTAAACACAAAATTAAGTGAGTGTTTTGTGAGGCTTTCATCTAGTATACTAAGAAGATCAGAGTTGTTTTTGCTTTGTGTACTTCATTGTTCTTAGTGTTCTTATTGAGTGCTTACATCTTGTAAAACTAATTCCTAATCTATAATGGGATTTGATATCTAGTAAGTCTTTGCTTTTCATTGTTGAGATATAGCTAGAGTTAACTATGGTGAGTTAGTGAAATCTATGTTGGCTAGAGTTTGTCAATTTAATCGGTAGCTGAGCACGTGCTTTGAAGCTTGAATCTGTGCTAGAGTTATCACAATGGAATGGAAGAGATTTAGAGTCAAATTTCTTGATTGTAAGAGTTTGTAATCGCACCTTTTAATCCTTTGATGAGAATGGAGTTGGATTGAAATCCTGTGAGTAAAAGTCGTGATTTTTACCTCCCTTGAGCAAGAGGGTTTCAACATAAAACAACATGTATTGTGATTTTACTTTACTATTTTTACTATTTATTGTTCGGTCAAGGGACCTGACTTTGATGGGCTATTCTATAACTAGTGGAAGACTCGTATGCATGATTTTCTTATGGCTAAAGACGGTGAACTAAGGAACATTGTGCTTGATAGTCCTCATGTTCCCATTCGAGAGGTAAAGGAAGGAAAAATTACTAGAATAGTTCCTAAGACTCGATAACAATACATTGATACTAGCAAGAAGAAGATTGAGAAGAATTACAAAGCCAAGAAGTTGTTGGTTTGTTGAATTAGATCTAAATACAATCAGAACTCAACTTGTGAGTCATTAGAGGAGATTTGGGATTACTTACGTACTGTTCATGAAGGTATTGAGCAAGTGAAGGAGTCTAAGGTGGATATGCTCACTAATCAGTATGAAAATTTTACCATGAAAGAAGTGGAATCAATTCATGATATGTATACCTGGTTCTCATTCATCGTAAATGAACTTCGATGCGTGGGTGAACCTATTCATCCTAGCAAGCAAGTTAGGAAGATCTTCAGAATTATTCCTAAGTCATAGGCCAACAAGGTTGATGCAATTACAGAGGCCAAGGATATAAAGGTGCTGACTAAAGATGCTTTGATTGGTAATATATAAACTCATAAGTTGAATAAAGCAAATATTGTTGTTAAGAAGGAGACGTCATTAACTCTGAAGGTGATATAAGGTAAAGAATCTGAAGATCAGATGACATATATCACTAGAAGGTTTCAAAAAATTGTAAGGAAATATGGAGATTTTAAGAAGAAAAAAAATCTTAACAGAAATACTACTGCTAATGATCTGTGTCACAAATGTGGAAAACCAATGTAACACCTTTCAAAACGCCTATGACCTTATGAAAGATGTCTTACATATCGTATCATTCGTATTCGTTTTGAAAAATTCGAGGTTGGATTCTTGTAGGCAAAATTGTATGAAAAATGGTCTCTTTCGATTTTTAGATAAACACTATGAAAAAATATTTTTTTCATAAAATTTTGCATTTACAAAAGCATTCGCCACCTCTCCGCATCGCAAAGAGGGTTCATTTATGTTTAAAAGTGACCTGAACTCGTTCCCAGGCCAAAACATGAAAACATTGAATTTCACAAAAAAAAAGTGAAATTTTGCACTAAACATGGAAAAATTGAATTTCACAAAAAACTCTTTAAAATTCCTACACTAAGTAAGAAAGCCTTAGACTTTTCTCTAAGCCTATTTAAGTGATATTTTGCACTAAGATCCATCCTATAAATTTCCTTTAACCCCTAAATCAACTCCATTCTTTCATAATTCACACATTACAAAAATTCTCTCTCAAAAGCTTCTTTTTCTCCAAGAAAAAACTCCACTGATGATTGAGTGAAGCAAAATCCTCCATTTTATCTTCAAGCTCTCCAAGGCAATCATTTAAGGTATGTGAGATTTTATCCATAGATCCTTTCTTCTATGGAGCCTCTCTCAAATTCTTAATTTTTACCCAATTTCAATTATGTAAATTGTATAGGTCTTCTCCATTTCTACCCAATTTTGTCAATTATAATCTAGATTATGACTATTGATTTATCTTAATATGATTCCACTTCAATTAAATAAAATTGATGATCTTTCTATAAATTCTCTTCAAATTCAACTTGAGGTTCATAACTCCATAACTGATCTTGTTCAATTCACATCCAACTGCATGAATTACTCATCAATTATGACGATTTACTCAATTAAATATTGATTATTATCAAATTAAATGATTTTACATAATTCTGATTTAATTGATTATGAATCCATGCTATACTGAATTTCATATGATAAAGCTATGATTTTC
Organism: Solanum rostratum; assembly: GCA_029948455.1. Classification (NCBI taxonomy): domain Eukaryota; kingdom Viridiplantae; phylum Streptophyta; class Magnoliopsida; order Solanales; family Solanaceae; genus Solanum; species Solanum rostratum. The sequence continues at coordinate 46,607,952 of CM057045.1, forward strand.
ATGAATTATGATTCTAAGTATGAAAAGTATGTTTTAATGATGATGATAATGATGATGATGATGATGATGTTATGATGATGACGATGATATGATGATGAGGGTAACATAAGACCCTAATGTTTATGAAATGATGATAAGATAGGGAGTATACCCACACTATATGCAAAGTTATGTAGATGGACTATTCCTATGATAAGATGAGGCCATGATGTCTATTTTACAAGCTATAAAAGTATTTGATAAAGTATGAAGTATGATGATGTCCATGTATATGCATGATTATGTATTCCATGTGATTTGACTTGGCATAGAATGGGCTTGTGTGAGGGGGACTATAGTCCTCAAGGGTCCTTATATAAATTCTCAAGTCTCATAACTACGTGCCACTATAGTAATGATTATGATGTTTATTTGGCAACAAGGCATGCTAATAGATCCATTTATCTTTTTAATGTGACGCTCACTATGCTAGGGTAAAGCCTGAAGGGTGAGGTCGTTATGATGGGTTCTCATCGTGCTGGGTTAAATCCTATAGGGTGAGGATTAGGCCTACCTTGTCAAAGTATATTCCTCTTTTGTTTGGTGTAGAGGAAATATTGGAATTTCATGTGATAGTCCGTATGGTCTTAATGTCGGTTATGGTATTATCTCCACATATATATGTCTACTAGGATATGAAATGTTTTATGATGTTCCACATATGATCTCAAAGTTGCATTGATTCATGTATATCTTTTTCTTATTCTATTGTCATGCTTATGCATGTCACGAACCAAAATTCGGGCGTGATGGTACTCACCTAATCCACCAAGGTGAGTCAACCCAATACCTACTGATCCAAACATAACAATAATAGCAGAAGATAAAATAGCATAATATGACAAATAATCATAGGAAGACAAAATTACAACCATCCCAGAATTGGTGTCACATGTACAAGCCTCTAAACACATAATACTCGAATAAAATACATGTCTCAAATGTCTAGTCTTCAAATAGAACGTAACATAATAATGGATTCCTTGAAGGTTCGCCGATGACATAAGCAACTACCTTAAGGATAATTCGGAAGCTCGGTCCTGCAATGAGAAAATTCTAACCAGAGGGACCGAGCTCGCAACCTACAAAAATGTAGCAAGGGGCTGAGTACCAAAAACAACGCGGTACTCAGCAAATGGAACTAACCTAGAGTAAAATAATGAAGAACCAAGTAACTCCTTCACATCCAACCACATACTGCCGAACTACAAACCTGCACTCAGAAAAGTCCTAAGCCAGCAACACATAATACACAATAAAGATAGTTTTTAAGTATATCACAATTATCAAATCACAAGTCATAACTCACAAGTGATAACATAATCAATCACATGAATAACATCATGCCACATAATAGTATGCAAGGATGAGATGCAATGCTTATGCAATAATTGTCAGAAATGACCTCGGCATCACAATATCATTAGCAAAGATCTCAGTATCACAATATCATCGGTAAAGACCTCGGCATCACAATATCACTATCACAAATTTCAGCATCGTAATATCCCCAGCAAAGACCTCGGCTTCATAATCTCACTATCATAGATTTTAGTATCACAATATCGCCGGCAAAGACCTCGGCATCAAAATCTGACTATCACAGATTTTAGTATCACAATATCGCCGGCAAAGACCTTGGCATCACAACTCGACTGGTAAAGACCTCGACCCCAATTTCTTTTTTCTTTTTTTTACCATCTCACTCATATCAATATCCAGAACCAATGCAAATTATGTGTGATATAGAATAAATGAAAATGAGATGAAGTCCACAAACAAATCAACTCATAATCACCAAACACCACAATATATCTCAAAAAGAGAATTCTCATCACTTAGCCAAATTTTTAATTCAACTGTCACAACATCACACCAACTCACATTTATATTTAATTGCCTCATTTTTTATAATATTAAACTATTTCATGAATCACACATAGAAGAAATTACAAGAATATGGGTATACCCAATACCATAAATGTTGCAATATCCTTATTATCTCAATACCATCACAACCTCAATAGCAGTCACATCTAAAAATAAGTACCAATTCGATATTAATATCAAATAATTCAGTATTTCCCCTAAAATACACTTCCACAATTGATTCACAAGTCAAATATCACTATAGGAATAATTACTCAATTCAAAATATTTCGATTAAAGCCTATATTAATCCATCTCTATTCCAAAATACTTAATTCTATACACATTAGAGCATATGAGGTTCAACATATTTAACAAAAGATTAGAAATCCACTTGCCTTATACAAAATCTCGAATCACGTCAATTCCGAAGTTTTTCCTCTCTATGATAATCTAAATCACCAGAATCTCAAATGGCGCGCCAAAATTAATTTCTGAAACTCCCATGGTGTTCCTTTCAGAAAAATACACAAGTTAACCCTTTGAATCTCCCAAATCAGATCAAAATCGAGGGAGAAATTGCTGATGGAAGTTTCATGAGAAGTCTAGAAAATCTAAAAATAAATCTACAGATTTATTTACTGGGTCTACCACGTGGCAGCACCTAATTGGGTCACGTCATCCCCGCTTCAGCATTTTCAGCAAACTCTCAAACTTAAGTTCAATGCTCTGGCCTCATCCAAAGTCAGAAAAATATATTCCATATATAAAATCTGATCGGAAACGATATTTCAGACTCAACAATGTAGTCAAAATTCCCATCGAAGGTCGTTTTATTCCAATGTGGGTCCCATTTCCCAATATAAAAAATAATCGAAAGGACCAAAACACAGCCGAAAGTTTCAGAAACTGAACGAAGGGTCCTTCTAGACTGAAACCGATGTTCTGGATCCAATGGAATCATCAGAATTTGAATTTGAGGTCTCTTTGGCCCAACACCCGAGAAAACTCATTTAAACTAGTTTTGGGCTCAAAAACTCAAAATATTCTCAGAAGCTCTAAAAATTGTAATGAAGTCATTCTAGCATTAGTTTCACCATTTGGAATTATTGAAATTGATGGAATTTCGATCCGAGCCTTCGAACTCCGAATGTTGATCAAAGTCAAACTTATGATCCAAAATGAGCTTAAATTGTAACTTTGGCCTTAAATCTCCATTTAACTCCCAATTCAGTTATGCAAGTTCTCCTGGACCAGATTTGGCATTCCAGAGCTGATGGAATCAACATAATCGCAATCCGACACTCGAAACTCAAAACGGCCAAAAAACCTCAAATTTTTCTATTTAAACCTGTGAAAACTCTTTAATTTGCAAAACTCAAGCTTATCACAATGTTTTCAAAAGTCTGGCTTTTAGACTTAACCAATAATGACTTAAGGCAACTTTTGAGAAGGGTAAAATGATAATTTTGTCAAAAATACAAAAAAATGACCTTCAAGGTCATTACATTATTCACCACTAAAAACTGTGTTCCTCCTCGAACATAAGGCAATGGGAGGAGCCTCACTAGAAGTAACCAAGAGTCTAACATACCTTTCTCAACTCATTGATTGCTTCCAAGTGACCTTATTCTCGAGAGCCATAACATCAAAACGTACCAGCAAGAATAATACTTATGAGCCGACATGAAATTCTGCCCTCTAAGAGTAGCTACCAAGTCGGAGACTATCCAATGAACCAAATTCGAACCAATAATAGCCAATTGTAATATATCAACCATCACAAACCTTGTCCAAGTCCCATTCCCTTAGCATAATCCTCCATGAACCTAAGCTGCCGCAATTCCAATACTTCGACAATACATATTCATAAGAGAGAGCCTAATTAAATTTTACAACTAGTGAATGACACTCCCAAGATTATAAAACCTCAAATAATACTGCTCCGATGCTGGAACAATAGCTACATCAAGTATGGTTCCCTTTCCACGAGCTACAACTATTTAATTAGAAATCAACCTCAACCACATATAACTCTTCGAAGAGAAAAATGCCTCGACGTCCGCTCCAACAATTGTTTCCTTATGCCAAACTTAAGAAATTCTTGATCACCCTAGGAATTCTGCATACCATGAGCACATAACCTCCATTTACCACTAAGTACCAACATAATCCATTATGATAGTTTACGTTAACCTCCATCAATGAAGTAGCATCCATTTGATCTAAAGTCATCAATGACATATATGAAATCGTGAGTCCTTTCTATATTGCTTTAATGAGTCACCTATTATGATTGAGTAATCCAACCTAATATGAACTGCATAATTTTTCACAGATCACTGTTTGTCATTCCAACCCACACCAAACTTTCTAAAAAGAAGTTCATAGTCTCTCATAATCCGTTGATGAGTCAACCCCTCTCACATTATCACACGAACTCAAAGCGAAAATCTATACAATTTACAACTCTGAACCATGGACCATATATGATGTCTACTTTTCTTTACTTTTCTTGACTTGTATCTATCATAAATGTGGCGAGGATGTTTGAATGCTAAACCCATACTCATGGCCTAATCCTAGGTGCTCAAACTCTTTGGTGCCCAAGGCTTATGTACTCACTTCTAACCCATTTATTGTTATACTTTCTTAGAAAAACTTCCACAACAGATTGTCTTTTACTTTACACCAAACTGCTCAAATGAAACTTCATTTAGTCCCTTCACCGTAAAAAATAATAGAATCCATAATCGAAGACAAGCTCAAAACCCTTCAAAAATGCTCAGTAACAAACATAATCAATTATCTCATTAGACTAATACATACAGTGACAAAAATCAATTATCGTGAACGCAATGTACCGTGAAATCTCGGATCTCGATTCACACTATGCAATTGATTTCCTTCTCAATCATGGTTAATATACATCTTGAAGAACTTTAGAGATTGCATACCCTACATTTTCATCAATCATTTTCTCATATACCTTGCCGTACTCGTCATTCGCAACCTAAGTCATACTAGTCACTGAATTGAATACCATAAAGAAATCCATTCTCACACTCAAGCCAACCCCTGTAGACTTCTCTCTCATACCTTACCAAACAATCTCTTAACCCTGCTGATACTAGTGTAACTATCTCACCATAGTCGAATCAGGCAACTAAAGTCATGACATATAACAAAACTACTGTTATGATTGATATGGTAGCCCAATCCCAAGTCATACCAACAAAATTTACTGACTCAACCAATCACCCATATGTACTTTCTCACTATCATTTCCATTTCCATTTATACAAGTGAACTTGTCAAAACCTTATTAGTCCATATGCTTGTTATCTCAATATCAAAGCACTCCTCTTAGCTTACAATGAGGTCACCAATCCCCATATAGATCTATGGAATAAAATCACACTTAAACATATTAATACTCATTCTAAGATTCACCACTACAACTTTCCTTATAACTGATTCCAAACCTAAGCATCCATAGCAACAACCAATTGGTTCTCCCCCAATATGACGGTAATGCCAAACTCCACTACCTGAGGAAGTGCAACAATTGATAACTCCTTAGTAACTAGTGTCTGCACTCAATGATCAATGCCTCTGCCCTTGTATATTCACATCAAAAGCCCCACCATATTCACCACTAGAATGCACCCTATTCTCTGAGAAATCCATGCTCGAATGGTCCACACCTTTGTCTCATTGAATTTATCTCTTACCAAACAATATACCTTCTTCCACAAACAAGATGGGTGGCAGAAGCAACACAACCCATAGCCCTATCTAAATAGACATAAAGACCACCATAGCAGTTGTATCATAGTGATTCGTGCAATATATCCATTCCAAGAAGACTTAGTAAATGTCCTGATTTTAATAACACAATGTCATCCTCTATCCATACCAATCAACCTTCATTTGAAAACTTAACAACTAGAATCCCATAATTATTACATCGATAACTTAGTCATTACGTTAATGACGCTATGCCACGTTTACGAATCACCCGGACATCTAGTAGACTAGGAAAGCACCACCCTCGACGCTGAAGTCTACACTCTTACCAATCTATTGGCCAATTTCTGAACATATCTAGCTAATGGTCACTCCTTAACCTGAATAGCTACAAGACTCTCCAAGCTTGAGGCCTTCCTACTCAAAGCATTATCCACCCCATTGGCCTTCCCAGGTGATATAAGATACAACAACAACAACATACCCAAAAATGCTACCAAACTCAGTCGAAACTGACATTTGGAAAAACTTGCTATATAACCTCTCCTCTCTAATACATTGAAGTACAATCTTCAAATGCTGCTCATGATCCTCTTTGGCATTGAAGTGGTCCAGTATATCATTAATGAAAAAAAAATAAGGAACCTAAATATAGTCGAAATACATCATTCATCAACTCTCTAAATGCGACAAGGGCATTGGTTATCCCAAAGGACATCAGAAGGAACTCATAGTTCTCACACCTCGTCCGAAATACTGGCTTAGGAAAGTTAGAATCCCTGATCATTAGCTGATATTCGGATCTCAAATCAATCTTGGAAAACATGGTTTCACCCTGAAGCTGGTAAAAAAGATCATCAATTATAGGGAGAGGACACTTCTTCTTAACGGTCACTTTTTCAACTATTTGTAATCAATATACATTCTCATAGAACCATCATTTTTTTTTACAAACAAAACAGGGCACCCATGGAGATAAACTAAGGCATATGAACTTTTAACTCAAGAGATCTTAAAGTTGCTCCTTCATTTCAACTTCTCCGTTCGATAGTTACCCTTGACATACCTTATCGGACCTCATCCACACCCAAATCGTTTCAAATAAACGGACAATCCAAGATTGACTACATATTCATCCCTTAAATCCATTACCTCTGAGCTGGATCAAATTTCAAACCACACAATATACCGAGATCTACAACGACCAAGCACGACAAGAATCGAAAGAATAAGAGGAAATGTCCTAACAATCTCTGTAGCCTCTCAAGGATAAGTAACAGACGTCTTCGCACCGATCCTTAAGACTATACTCGACTGGGCTTGTACATATGTGAGACCTATGAACCTGGGGCTCTAGTACCAAATTGTCACGACCCAAAATTCGGGCGTGATGGCACTCACCTAACCCACCAAGGTGAGTCAACCCAATACCTACTGATCCAAACATAACAATAATAGCGGAAGATAAAATAGCCTAATATGATAAATAATCATAGGAAGACCAAACTACAACCATCCCAAAACTTGTGTCACATGTATAAGCCTCTAAATATATAGTACTCGAATAAAATACAAATCTCAAATGTCTAGTCCTCAAATAGAACGTAACATAATAATGGATTCCTTGAAGGTCCGCTGATGACATAAGTTGCTACCTTAACGATAATTCGGAAGCTCGGTCTAGCAATGAGAAAATTCTAACTAGAGGGACCGGGCTCGCAACCTACAAAAATGTAGCAAGGGGGCTGAGTACCAAAAACAATGTGGTACTCAGCAAATGGAACTAACCTAGAGTAAAACAATGAAGAACCAAGTAACTTCTTCACACCCAACCACATACTACTGAACTACAAACCTGCACTCAGAAAAGTCCTAGCCCAACAACACATAATACACAATAAAAATAGTTTTTCAGTATATCACAATTATCAAATCACAAGCCATAACTCACAAGTAATAACATAATCAATCACATGAATAACATCATGTCACATAATAGTATGCAAGGATGAGATGCAGTGCTTATGCAATAATTGCCGACAATGACCTCGGCATCATAATATCATTAGCAAAGATCTCAGTATCACAATATCGCCGGCAAAGACCTCGGCATCACAATATCACTATCATAGATTTTAGTATCACAATATCGCCGACAAAGACCTCGGTATCACAATCTCACTATCACAGATTTTAGTATCACAATATCACCGGCAAAGACCTTGGCATCACATCTCGACCGATAAAGACCTCGACCCCAATTTCTTTTTCTTTTTTTTACCATCTCGTTCATATCAATATCCAGAACTAATGTAAATTATATGTGACATAGAATGAATGAAAATGAGATGAAGTCCACAAACAAATCAACTCATAATCACCAATCACAACAATACATATCAAAAATAGAATTCTCATCACTTAGCCACATTTTCAATTCAAGTGTCACAACACCACACCAACTCACGTTTATATTTAATTGCCTCATTTTTTTATAATATTAAACTATTTTATGAATCACACAGAAGAAATTACAAGAATATGGGTATATCCAATACCATAAATGTTGCAATATCCTTAATATCTCAATACTACCACAACCTCAATAACAATCACATATAAAAATAAGTACCAATTCGATATCAATATCAAATAATTCACAATTTTCCCTAAAATACACTTCCACAATTAATTCACAAATTAAATATCACCATAGGAATAATTACTCAATTCAAAATATTTTGATCAAAGCCTACATTAATCCATCTCTATCCCAAAATACACAATTCTATGCACATTACAGCATATGAGGTTCAACATATTTAACAAAAAATTAAAAATCCACTTGCCTTATATAAAGTCTCGAATCACGTCAATTCCGAAGTTTTCCTTCTCAACGATACTCCAAATCACCCAAATCTAAAACGACGTGCCAAAATTAATTACTGAAACTCCCATGGTGTTCCTTTCAGAAAAATACACAAGTTAGCCTTTTGAATCGCCCAAATCGGATCAAAATCGAGGGAGAAATTGATGATGGAAGTTTTACGAGAAGTCTAGAAAATCTTAGAATAAATCTACAGATTTACTTACTGCGTCTACCACGTGGAAGCACCTAATTGGGCCACGTCATCCCTGCTTCAGCATTTTTAGCAAACTCTCAAACTTAAGTTCAATGCTCCAGCCTCATCCGGAGTCGAAAAATACATTCCATATATGAAATCTAATCGAAAATGATATTTTGAACTCAACGGTGTAGTTAAAATCCCTACTGGAGGTCGTTTTATTCCAATGTGGGTCCCATTTCCCAATATAAAAAATAATCGAAAGGACCAAAACACACCCCGAAGCTTCAAAAACTCAACGAAGGGTCCTTTTATGCTAAAATCAATATTTTGAATTCAACAAAATCATCAGAATTTGAATTTGAGGTCTCCTTGGCCCAAAATTCGAGAAAGCTCATTTAAACTAGCTTTGGGCTCATAAAACTCGAAATATTCTCAGAAGCTCTAAAAATTGCAATGAAGTCATTTCTAGCATTAGTTTCACCATTTGGAATGATTAGAAGTGACAGAATTTCGATCCGAGCCTCCGAACTCCGAATGTTGACCAAAGTCAAACTTATGATCCAAAATGAACTTAAAATATAACTTTGGGCTTAAATCTCTATTTTAATTCCCAATTCAGTTTTGCAAGTTCTCCTAGATCAGATTCGGCATTCCAGAGGTGATGGAATCAACATAATCGCTATCCAACACTCAAATCTCAAAATGGCCAAAAAACCTCAAATGTTTCAATTTAAACCTTTGAAAACTCTTTATTTTGCAAAACTCAAGCTTATCACAATGTTTTCAAAAATCTGGCTTTTAGACTTAACCAATAATGACTCAAGACAACTTTTAAGAAGGGCAAAATGTTAATTTTTTCAAAAATACAAAAATATGACCTTCAGGGTCATTACAATGGATATTGCTATTATGTACCCAAAAGTACAGTAAGAAGGAATGGATGTTCATTGACGCAATGCATGCTTACATATTTAGTACATTCCAATGTACTAACACATACTCTTGGCTATATGATATCACCATGTAGGGACGGATAATGATAGCACTCCTTACTTTGTGGCTGGATACTGGACTCTACTTCTGAAGATTTGGTGAGTTCCCATGCTTCATGGACAAGCTCTTATGTTCTATCTTATGATGATATTTCTAAGGCTCTTGTACTTTTCTTGTCTTAAGGGCGATCTAGTAAAGCTATTTTCTAGTTCTTGTCAAGATCTATGATGTAGAGGCATGTTTTGGACACTATGCTAATGTAATTCCCTTTAATGATAAACGTTGAATCCTATGTTTAGATTGTTTAAAACTATGTTTTTGCTTGATTACTTTTATGATTGCTTGGTTTACCTTATGTATGCTTATGATATGAATAAGAGACTTGGATGGGATGCCTTCTAGTGTCATATTTATCGCATTATGACTAGGCCCTAGGTTCGGGTCATGACAAACTTGGTATCAGAGCACAAGTTTGAAAGCATCCTAGGGAGTCCGACATGCCACATCGAGTAGAGTCTTATTCATAGGTGTGAAATATTCTACATATATGAAAAGGAGGCGATGAGACGTTCAGGAAATCCTCACTTCTTTGTGATCTATGTCATGCCTTCAAGACTCTTTCCCTCTAATGCTTGTCCCTTGAAATTTTTAGAGAATAGCTCTACGACATGCACAGTTTCCTAGGGGAGTTAATTCTAATGATGACCAAACCCCTCTGGCTCCCTAAGTTCCTCAAGACCCTCAAGCCGATCAAGTGACTTATGAAGAGTTAGATCAAGTTGTTGCTTCTCTAAAGACTCCTACCCCGGCTTCTAGGGTGAGAGACTTTACTAGAATGAATCCTCCAGAGTCCATGGTTCCAAGGTGGGTGAGGATCCACAAGAGTTTATTGATGAGGTCTACAAAATTGTGGAGATTATGGGGGTATCTTCCAAGGAGTAGGTGAAACTGGGAGCTTACCAACTCAAGGGAGTTTCTCAAGTTTGGTTTACACAATGAAAATCCAAAAGGAATGTTGAAGAAGGGCCTATTAGTTGGGAGGTCTTCAAGGCCACTTATCTTGACCGCTTCTTTCCTCGTGAACTAAGGTAAGTGAAAGTGGTGGAGGTTATGAATTTGAAGCAAGGTGCTATGAGTGTGAAAGAGTGTACCCTCAAGTTCACAAAGTTGTCTAGGTATGCTCTTTTTCCTATAGTTGATCCTAGAGCTCGCATGAACAAGTTTATTTCAGGTGTGTCCGATTTGGTGAAGATGAAATTTAAGATGGAAATGCTTATTAGTGAGATAGATATTTATCGGCTTTATGACTCATTCCAAATAAATAGAGAGTGAGAAGCTCCAAAAGATGAAGGTGAGAGAGTCCAAAAGGGCTCATTTTGATGGTGGGTTTTCTCATACTAAGTTCGATGGTGTCTATTTCCAACAAGGCCAAGGGTCATCTAGGCATGCCAATCTAAGGTTTAGGATTCCTACTCCTAAGGTTCAAGGTGATGTTACTAAGGGTGGTGCTATTCCTCCTAGGTGTCCTAAGTGTGGGAGGAACTATTGAGGTGATCACTTGAGTGGAATAGGTGCTTGATACGGTTGTGGGAAGATGGGCACAAGGTTTTCGAGTGTCCTAATGTTATTAACAAAGGTAGGAGTGGACATCTTTAAGGCCAGGTAGCTCAAAAGGGGCAAGTGCAACAAGATACCCAAGCTCAAGGAGATGGCTAGAATTGTTTAAGGACTATGATATAAGTGTATTGTATCATCTAGATAAAACAAATGTTGTGGCTGATGCTCTTAGTCGGGTGTATATGGGAAGCGTAGGCATTGATTAAGGATGTATACCAATTGGCTCGACTGGTGTAAGATCAAGCAATTCACAATTTGGTGGCATTCTTGTGCATAATGGAACAGAGTCATCATTGATAGAGAAGGTCAAGGCATCCCAAGATATGGATCCTACTTTAGTGGTGTTGAAGAAGTTGGTGGTTGAAAGAAAGTTGAGGTTTTCTCACAAGGGGAAGATGAGGTACTTCGTTGCCGAGGCTAATAGTACGTCCCAAATGTTGATGGCCTAAGGGAGATGATATTGAGTAAAGCCCATAACTCACGGTATTCTATTTACCCTGGATCCACCAAAATGTATAGAGATCTAAGGAATGTGTATAGTTCGAATGATATGAAGAAGGATATAGCAAAGTTTGTTGCAGAATGCCCAAGTTGCCAACAAGTGAAGGTTGAACATCAAAGGTCAAAAGGATTAGTCTAAGACATTGATATTCCTATGTGGAAATGGTAGGATGTGAATGTAGATTTCATTACGAGTTTTACTAAGACTAGAAAGTAGTTTGATGCTATAAAGGTGGTTGTGGATAGGATGAAAAAATCAACCTTTTTCTATCTGTTAAGACTTCTTGTAGTGCAGAGGATTATGTCAAGATATATATCAAGAAATTGTTAAGACTTCATGGTCTGCCTTTGTCCATAATTTTGGATCGTGGTACTCAATTAACATCACACTTTTGGAGGTCTTTTCAAAGAGGTCTTGGTAGCAAAGTAAAGTTAAGCATCGTATCTCATCCTTAAATGGATAGACAAGCTAAATGAATAATTCAAACATTAACAGATATGTTAAGGGCATGTGTGCTTGATTTCAAGGGAAATTGGAATGATCATCTACCCTTGATTGAATTTTTCGTACAACAATAATTATCATTCAAGCATTGAAATGACATCTTTTGAGGCTTTATATGAGTGGAGATGTAGGTCTCCGGTAGGATGGTTTGAAGTTAGAGAGATGTCTTTGATTGGTCCCAATTTGGTGCGTGAGGCTATGGATAAAGTTCATCTTATAAAGGAGAGCTTTAAAACAACCCAAAGTCACCAAAAGTCATATTCGAATGTTAGGAAGAGTGATCTTGAATTTACTGTAGATGAGTGAGTTTATCTCAAAGTATCTCCTACGAAAGGTATAATGCGATTTGCTAAGGACAAATTGAGTCCTAGATACGTAGGACCTGATAAGGTCTTGGAAAGGATTGGTAAGGTGGGTTATACGTTGGAATTGCCAATGAAATTATCCACGGTTCATCAGGTGTTCCATGTGTCAATGTTGAGAAAATGTATTGGCGATTCGAATGTTGTTGTGCCATTGGATGACATGAGTATTGAGGAGAATTTATTCTATAAGGAAGTTTCGATTGAGATTTTGGACCGAAAAATTAGAAGGTTGAGAAACAAGAAAATTGCTTCCGTTAAGGTTTTGTGGCAAAATCAACAAGTGGAAAGTGCGACATGGAAAGCGAAGACAAACATGATGAAATGATATCCTTACCTCTTTCCTTCTATTCAAGCTTAATGTACTTAGTCACTCATGCTCAATCGCTTCAAGATTCTAAATGTCAAACTCTTTGTACCATATTACATGCATGCATACTCATGAAAGTGATTTCTAAAGATGTTTTAAAGTTGCATTATTGAATTCATGATGGATCATGAGTTACACACTCTACTCTACTCAAGCTCATCTTGATATCACTCGATGATGAAAATTCCAGAGTAGGATATATTGTAACACCTCTCAAAATGCCTTCTTATGACCTTATGAAAGATGCCTTGCATATCGTATCATTCATATATTTTTGGTAAATCCAAGGCCAGATTCTTCTTTAGGAGGCAAAATTATGTGAGAAAATGGTCTCTTTCAATTTTTAGATCAACCGTATCGAAAAATAATTTTTCATAAAACTTTGCATTTTCAAAAGCACTCGCGGCCTCTTTGCATCATGGAGAGGGTTCATTTATATATAAAAGTGACCTAAACTTATTCCTAGGCCAAAAACGGGGGAAACTTAAATTTCACAAAAAAATAAACTCTGGTGAAATGACTCTGCGGCGCGGACTTGTTCCATAATAGTTTAAAATTTTTCTTTAAATTTCCGCACTAAATAAGAAAGCCTTAGACTTTTCCCTAAGCCTATTTAATTGATTTTGAGTGCTTTTTGGCACTAAAACTCATCCTATAAATTTCCTTTAACCCCTAAATTAATCCCATTCTTTCACAATTCACATATTACAAAAATTCTCTCTCTAAAACTACTCTTAAGGGCTTTCTTTTCCTTCAAGCCAAATCTCCATCAATGATAAAGTGAAGCAAAATCCTCCATTTTTCTTCAATTTTTCCAAAGAAATTATTTAAGTTATGTGATTTTTTACCCATAGAATCCGTTCTTCTATGGAACCTATCTCAAATTCTCAATTTTTACCCGACTTCAATTATGTAAATTGTATAGGTCTTCTCTACTACTACCCAATTTCTTCAATTATAATTTAGATTATGACTATTGATCTATCCTAATATGAATTCACTTCAATTACATGAAATTGATAAGCTTTCCATGAGTTCTCTTCAAATTCAATTTAGGGTTCATGACTCCATAATGGGTCTTGATCAATTCTCATCAATTACATCAATTACTCTTCAACGATGATTTATTTACTCAATTAAACATGTATTATTAACAAATTGCATGATTTTACCTTATTTTCATTCAATTGACTATGAACCTATGCCTAATTTCCTTTGATAAAGCTATAATTTTCATGAATTATGATTTTAAGTATGAAAAGTATATTTTAATGATGATGATGATGACGATGATGATATGATGATAAGGATGACTTAAGACACTAGTGTTTATGAAATAATGATAGGATAGGGAATATACCCACATATATGCAAAGTTATGTAGACTTATTATTCTTATGATAAGATAAGGTCATGATGTATATTTTACAAGCTATAAAAATATGAATTATGATATTGTCTATGTATATGCGTGATTATGTATTTCATGGGATTTGACTTAGCACCGAATGAGCTAGTATGAGGGAGACTATCTCTAAGGGTCCTTATATAAATACTTAAGTCTCATAACTATATGAGACCATAGGAATGATAATGATGTATATATGCCTACACAGTGTGCTAATGGATCCATTTGGCTATTCCATGTAACATTCACCGTAGTAGTGTAAAGCATAAAGGTTGGGGTCATTATGACGGGTTCCATGTGATAGTCTGCATGGTCTTAGTGTTAGTTATAGTCTTATTCCCACATATTGTTCTCTCTCTTGTTCTCTAGTTTCAGCCGTCAACAACTCTCCTAACGAAATAAAATAACATACTATATATACAAGAAAAAACTAATCCGATATCAATTAGGAAAAATAACTTTCGGCATGGACACGGTTCAATACACGGACCATTTGGGACCAGACGGCTCGTCAAACGGCCCGTCTGCCTCTGCCTTCTGCTTCCTTACGAGTCATGACACGGCCCGTGCCACATCAGACGGGCCGTTAGTCCGTCCGTGTAGTTTCACTTGCACACTTTCTCTTATTTTCGACGAGGCCCTTTCGATTTTACGTCATTTTCACGGTGCATGACACGGTCCGTGGCTGCCTAGATGGTCCGTTTGCCCGTCCATGCGGTTGGAGTTTGAAATTCCAGTTTCTCACAAGTTTAGTGTCACGGTCGGTCACACGGGCCGTGTGCTGCGACACGGCCCGTAAAGACCTTCCGTGGTCCTTCACTTGGCCTTATTTTCCACTCCTTGCATGCTGGGCCTCTCACGTGCCATCACACGGTGCGTGTGATGCTACATGGCCCGTGAGATGGTCCATGTACTGTCACTTCACCGCGATTTGGACGTTTTTTCTCATGCAATTCCTTCATCAGTCCATGCCTTCGTTATCTTCCTGCACAGTATCAAAACACACCTATTAAATTAACAAAAGCGCTTAAGAACTTACAATAATTCTATGTATTAAGCATTGTAAAAGTCGTATTTTCATGACTCATCAACACCCTCAACTTAGAACCATTGCTTGTCCTCAAGCGATGACCGAAAACAACACATAACGACATGCAAAGACAAGTGCTTAACAAGAAGTACATAGCGACCCATTGATCATCAAACTCATGCTCACAAAGCACACTCACAATGTGTTCACACCCAAGCAGACCCTCATAAGATCAACCTACGCACTATACCATATCCCGTTGGCTCGAAATAAGTCCAAGAATAGGAATGAACCAGTTAGTATAGCAACCAAATAATGCAATAATAGTCCCCTCACTACAAAGAAGTCTCACACACGGTGTATAAATGCAGTACAGAGACTGGAATGTAGGCACTCACACTCAAAAGAAAGATTTTCAACTGACACCCAAGTATAGACCATATGCTTACCTTTATTTTCACCACCTTGACTCTTGAATGACCTTTTTAGGATCACTTTAGGACTTTTGTGGCTTGTAATGTAGGCTTAGGCTTGGGTGAGGTACATTTAGGATTAAAGTGACTAACTTCCCGCTCCAAGACACTGCTTTGACTCAGCCTCAACTTTCGGCCCCCAATCTCTTAATTCCCCTGTTTTACCAATTTTCGTTGCGGTTGGGAGTGATTTCCATTTTCATTCGTTCATTCACATACATTTTTTTTCATACAATCCCAACCCAACTTTCCTTCTCTTCAAAATTACTTGACTCATTTCCATCCTTACTATTCTGCCTCTCTTACCATAGCCACCGTCAACTTAGGATTTTGGCCTGAGTTGAGGTTCACAATGTCTTTTTAAAGGACCAGGGCTAATATAAGCCATCCTCAACTTAGGCTTTTGGCCTAGGTTGAGGTTCACGATGTTCTTAAAGGGACCAGGGCCTGAGTACAGATTTGCAGATAGATTGGGAAGGTGAATTAGGTGATTAGAAAGAAAAGGTCTATTAAGGCTCAATCTTTTGGTTCAACGGGAGAAATTGCATTTGGTTGATTCATTTTAGGCTAAGTGACTTCTCAACAAAAATGACGTAAAATCCTATCCTAATCCAATCATTCAATCGTTTTAGGGGGACCAACCAGGCATGTTCTAGCCTACAAGTGCATCAGTCGAATTTAGCAAGTAACTCTCACACACATGACATATATCCCACACTATTCAGTACTAACCAACACAGTCATGCTTCATTCTTTACGACACCAACTAGACAATGTGTACAATGCTTTGCAAGGATCACATAAGTTAGTCAGTATTGGATGCATGCACATACAAGCTTATATGTAAGTTAATTTCCTTTAAATTTGGGGTTACCATAGATTCTTGTGAACACTTATCTTTACACAAACAAAACAACCTAAACATGCCAGTTCTACTAGATAATACACCTTCAGAGAAAAGAAACATGGCAAGAAAAACTCGTTCGGGTAGGATGCCCCACCCCCAACAAAATACGATGCAAAGTCCTCATTGCACCATGATAGATACTAAAGCAAAAATAGGAATAGAACATACTTGAGACGCCCTAGGCGTCAGTCGGGTCGTTGTGGCCCGATCCAGCTGGTGGGTCCGTGTCGGCAACATTAGCATCAGGTCCGACGGCACTCCCGGAAGCTCCTGCCCGTGCAGCCTCATAAGCTAGTTGCTCCCGCTCCTCCTGGGCTGCAGCTTCTCGACGCTGGGTTACAAGGCCTTTCGCAGTCTCCGTGCTTCCTCACGCTGCGGGTCTTCCAGAGGGCTATTGCGCTGGCTGCGGTGCTTACCTTTATCCTTATTACCGGGAGCCTCTGAAGGAAGTACGTGGGCAGCAGCTGGTACGAGCGGCACGCCCCAACCCTCGGTTAGGCTCGGCTCCACTGGGCAGCGAACAGTGACAGCAATGAATCTGGCGGTGGAGCCGGAGCTGGCACCGTGCTGTTATACCGGGCTGTCAGCTCTGCAATTTTATCTTTCATGTCGTGCATAGTCTGCACCAAATGCGCCATCTCATCGCCAGACATACTTCCAAACATGCTATGGAAGTAGCCCTCCAAGGTGTTGACCTGTTCCTGCAAGCTGCTTATTTGGCCCAATAAGTCTGCGCGGAGGCAGTCTTCAGCCTGCTAAACATGAGTCTGCACCACCATTTGGTCGATGTGTTTGTCGCAGTTCTGTCACCATTCGGGCTAAAAAATCATAAGGGATGTAAGTGTACCCTTGATGCATCTTGGGAGCTGTACCACTACCCCCGGGCTGCTCAAAAGTCGTACCGGACTGTGGGGCCGTGGTGTGCTCCTCAAATGACAAGGGTTGCTGAGGAGGAGCTCGAGGAAGCTGTGTAGGTAGTCCAAGCCGGCGTGCTTTACTGTGGTACAGTGGATTATCAATATCCTTGATCATAGCAATGTTCACCACGCCCGTTGGAGCCATCTTTCGGTCCAGGAAATGGGTGGTGGGTACACGAGCCTGCCTGCAAAGTGCACGAATCAAGCATGGAAATGACATACCTGCTCTATCCGACAAGGCGCGGTCCTTGATCTCCATGGCGATGATACGACCCACATTAATACCATATCGTGCAACCAAGCACGCCACCAGCCAAGCCTGAGAGGGTTGGAGTGTGTTGTCATTAACGGTGGGTCATAGTCGGGCCCGTACCACTGACCACCAGAACTTGGCGACAAACGTGAGTGAGGCCTTGGTAATGAGAATTTTGTG
Organism: Solanum rostratum; assembly: GCA_029948455.1. Classification (NCBI taxonomy): domain Eukaryota; kingdom Viridiplantae; phylum Streptophyta; class Magnoliopsida; order Solanales; family Solanaceae; genus Solanum; species Solanum rostratum. The sequence goes on from CM057045.1 coordinate 46,626,194, forward strand.
GTTGGACACCCAAGCTACCTCAGCTCCTTGGAACGTGATCTGCTCCGCAACCCTCTTTAACTCAGTGGCCAATTCAGAGGGGTCAGACATTCGGACCTCATCAGTGATGCTCACATACTTGGAAATGAATAACCCATCCGGTGGGGCACGGTAGTCCAGACCAAATAAAAACCTGTTGATGGTGTCTACTAAAATATCCACTTCAGTTTCCCGAATGGTGACATAGTCCCGGGGGGATAACTTAGCTGCTAGCCGCTTCTTTACTCTTTTGGACAGGTTACCTTCGATGGAAGCAAGCAGGCTGGCAGCATAACTGGAGTAGAATTCAACAATCATATCAGGCCCGTAGTAGCCGGGAGGGCTGGCCATCCACCCGAATTGGTATGCCTCAAAAGCATTTCGTATCTCTGGGATGGAATCCAGTTTGACGATGCGGACTCATTTCCAAAATGATCAGCCTCCCCTGGTACCCCCCGGAGCCTTTAGTAATACCATTCACATGGATTTTCTTCGTCCCAGGGACTGTCCATCGTCTGTGCAAGAAGATAAGAAGCCACTTGGCAGTTTATGGGTCAGACGTCCGAGCAACCGCCTGGTGTGTAGCCTCGTCGTCGCTGTCTTGGAGTATCCGGATGTCATCCTCATCCCCTGCATTGTGCTCAGCGGTGTCTGGAGTGCCGGCCTCTTCCTCCTGTTCCGAGGCTGCATCTTCCCCCTCCACTCCTATCTCAGGAACTCCCTCCTCAGACTGGGGAGCTATATGGTGTCTCACTGCACGTGATTGTGTAGTACGAGGGGAGTGGGGGGAGACATTGCTGGTGATCTGCACAGCTGACCCACCCGAGGAGTCATCACCTGAGTCACTCCCCTGGTGCTGACTCGAGGATTCAGTGATAGAATCCCGGAGACGTGACTCATGCTCGTCCCTAGGCTGGGAGGATCTTAGAGGGGGGCCCATTTTAACCTGCGAACACCACAAGGAATAAACAGTTGGTCACGTCAGCATACGTAGGACCACACACAACCGGGTACTCAGACTTCCCCTGTGTTAGCAAAGTGACAAAAACCCTTAAGAGTGGCATCACCCAATCTATCATAGGGAATTTTGCACTAGAATACATATTGGAATCAACGAGGATTAATACAGTCAAGCACGTAAGAGGACCGGTTGCTGACACAAGGGCCTCACACGGGCCGTGTAACAGTACACGGTCCGTGAAAAGGCCCGTGTGATTGACCATGAGCTTGACAGCGTTCAAGGGGCCTGGGACGGACAGCCGCACAGCCCGTGTAGGGTCACACAGTCCATGTGGACGGACCGTGGGAGGTGCCTTGCGAGGATGCGAGACGTGGTCTCGTACGGACCACTACATGGCCCATGTATTGACACACAGACCGTGTAAGGCGCCGTGACATGGCCCTTCGTCCCCCAGTCAGCCCCCAAGGTCTGGAACCACATTCATTCATGGTATTTGGCCTCTAGAACTCAAGATTGGTCACTATACTTTGCTTAATACACACAATACCTCATTAATCCGATGCTAGGACCCTAAAATCACAAAACCCCTATGGACACGAATCAAAGATGTGACAATGGTGACTTAAGGTAACCCAACACCAAATCTTCAAGAACCGGTACCCAATAGTATTATACACTTCGCAATAGACCAAATGCACACATAGAATCACACATTAGACTAAAACTAGAAAATTTCAAACTACCACAGAGAAAAACTAAACTAAAACAAGGAAAAAAACTTACTTGATAGAGGAAAGTAGAAATTGGAACTCGAAAAATGTCTAAGGGAAGTGGTACAGATCGTGAGCGTGTTGCACACACGTACAAGAAGAGATGAAAATTTTGTGGGGTGAGAAAGGGAAGAGGGATCGTGTGAGGGGAGTTAGACAGAGAGAGAGTGAGTGTAAAAGTGAAAGTGGGAAAGAGGGTATAAATACCCACTCATACGCAGCCCAAGACGCTTCGAAAAATGGGTCGTGCCATGTGGCACGGTCCGTGTATCGTGCCGTGTATAGGCATGCACGACAATTACCGAGGTGCACGTGCAAATGGACCGTTAGACTGTCCGTTCGATCGTACGTGGGCCGTCTGGAATCTCGTGGAACTCCCTTTTGGCCAATAGCTTTCGCGGCTTGAAGACGGTGGTCTAAACGGTCCGTGTCGCGAGACACGACCCATGTAGACTACCGTGTGGTCTGCCTTATGCGTCTGGGGTGCACTTACCTGGTGCATATGCCAAACGGACTGGTAAACGGTTCATCTAGCTACACACGGGCCATTTACACGTCCGTGTAACTCCCCTTTGTGCGAATTCGGTCGATGTTGTCACTCCCTTTGCCCGCACGCCTGATCATGCCGCTCTTCGCCCTGTTATCCTACACTGAGACCAAAAATACAAACTAATGTAATGCATAAGACAAACATATATGGAAATTTTCTTTCTTTCTTTTTTTTGTTGTTGATGGGTTGCCTCCCATTAAGCGCTTGGTTTAACGTCACGACTCGACGTGGTTGTTTTGACTACTCAGACTTCGTCAAGATGGAGAACCTATATCACAGAGATTTCATCTGCAGCCCCCACGTACTTTTTTACGCGCTGCCCATTGACCTTGAAGTGGTTCCCTTCATCCGTCTCCAGCTCAACTGCTCCATGTGTAAACACCTGTGCGATCTTGTATGGGCCAGACCACCTCGATTTTAGCTTTCCTGGGAACAGCCTCAACACGGAGTTGTAGAGCAGAACTCTATCACAAACCTCAAAGCTCCTCGGTGCAATAAGCTTGTCATGATAGGTCTTCATTTTGTCCTTGTACAAGGCAGCACTCTCGTAGGCCTGGAGACGAAATCCGTCCAGTTCATTTAGCTAGTCCGGCCTCGCGTTGGCTGCGTCGTTCCAATTCAAATTCAGGGCCTTAAGAGCCTAGAGCGCCTTGTGCTCCAATTCAATCGGCAGATGACAGGCCTTACCAAACACCAACTGATATGGGGACATACTAATCGGCGTCTTGTAAGCTGTCCTGTAGGCCCATAGTGCATCATCTAGCTTCCTCGCCCAGTCCGTTCTTGTGGCGTTCACAGTCTTGGTCAGGATCTCCTTGATTTCCCTGTTGGACACTTCAACCTGCCCACTTGTCTGCGGATGATAGGGCGCGGCGACCTTATGTTGGCGCACCCCATACTTAGCGAGTACAACTCGAAAGGATTTGTTGCAGAAGTGGGAGCCCCCATCACTAATGATAGTTCTAGGTGTCCCGAACCTGGCAAAAATGTTCCGCCTCAGGAACTGTACCATGCTTTTGCTCTCATTGTTTGGCAAAGTTGTTGCCTCCACTCATTTGGAGACGTAGTCCACTGCCACCAGGATATACTTCATCCCAAAAGAGCTCACGAACGGACCCATGAAATCAATGCCCCATACATCAAATAATTCAATTTCAAGAATCAGGGTCATTGGTAGCTCTTGTCCCCTCGAAATGTTGCCTTGGCGCTGACACTGGTCACACCCTCACACCAGGTCATAGGCATCTTTATAGATAGTGGGCCAGTAGTATCCACACTGCAGGATCTTTTTGGCTGTCCTGGCACCACCATGATGCCCCCCTCCCGCTGGGGTGGAGTGGCAGGCTTCCAGGATGCTCAACATTTTTGCCTCTGGGACGCATCTTCTGATGACCCCATCTGCGCATGTTCTGAACAAGTATGGGTCATCCCAAAAGTACCTGCACACATCATGAAGAAACATTATTCTCTGGTGAGGGTTAAGGCCTTCCGACATAATGTCACTCACCATAAAGTTAGCAAAATCAGCATACCAAGGGATTAAGTCCGTAGAAGCGACTAATACCTGCTCATCGGGAAATGAATCATCGATGCTCAACCACTCATTGGCTCGGGCCGCGTCTTCCAGCCTTGACAAGTGGTCTGCCACTTGGTTCTCCGCGCCTTTTCAGTCCTGGACCTCGAAGTCAAACTCTTATAGCAAAAACACCTATCTGATTAATCTATGCTTAGCATCCTTCTTGGCCATGAGGTACTGGAGCACTGCGTGGTCAGTATGCACAATCACCTTAGTGCCCAGTAGATATGCTCGAAACTTATCAAATGCATACACCACAGCTAGCAACTCCTGCTCAGTCACAGTGTAATTCCTTTGAGCCTCGTTTAAGGTCTTGCTGGCATAGTAAATTGGATGGAAGATCTTATTGCGCTTCTGCCTCAGCACAACACCCACAGCAACTCCGCTTGCATCACACATCACCTCAAATGGGGCACCCCAGTTAGGTGCAACCACTACGGGCGCAAAGATTAACTTCTGCTTCAAGGTCTCGAAGGCATGCCGGCACGCATCATCAAACTGAAATTTTACATCCTTCTCTAACAGTTTGCACAATGGGTGTGCAATCTTGGAGAAGTCCTTGATAAACCTGCGGTAGAACCCTGCATGCCCAAGAAAACTCCGGACCCCCTTTACTGAGATAGGAGATGGCAACCTCTCAATGACTTCAATGTTTGCCTTGTCCACCTCAATACCTTTATCTGACACCTTATGGCCAAGGACTATGCCCTCCTTGACCATGAAATGGCATTTCTCCCAATTTAAGACCAACTGGGCCTCTTCACAGCGCTGCAGTGCCTTGCTTAGATTCCGCAGACAATCATCAAAGGAATCACCCACTACCGAAAATTCATCCATAAATACCTCGAGGGTGTCTTCAACCATGTCTGGAAAGATGGACATCATGCAATGCTGGAAAGTGGCTGGGGCATTGCAGAGTCCAAATGGCATCCGCCTGAAGGCAAATGTCCCATAGGGGCAAGTGAAGGTAGTCTTATCTTGATCCTCTAGGGGCGATGGATATCTGATTGTAGCCCCAAAATATCCATCGAGGAAGCAATACCACCCTCGCCCTGCTAACCTGTCTAACATCTGATCCATGAACAACATGGGGAAGTGATCCTTTAGAGTCCATCTGTTCAACTTCTTGTAGTCCATGAACACTCGCCATCCGGTGACAAGTCTCAACGGGACAAGCTCATTCTTGTCATTGGCCACCACTGTCATGCCCCCCTTTTTTGGGACACACTACACTGGGCTTACCCATTTGCTGTATGAGATGAGGTATATTACCCCAGCATCCAGCCACTTGATGATCTCCTTTTTTCACCACCTCTTGCATGGGTGGATTCAGCCTTCTCTGATGCTCGATGTTGGGCATGCAGTCATCCTCCAATTTGATTTTGTGAGTGCAGATGCCTAGAGGAATGTCGATTATGTCTGCAATGGTCCAACCAATAGCTCGCTTGAACTTTTGGAGGACCCCCAATAGCGCCTTCACCTGGTTCTCCTGAAGATCTGCAGCCATAATCACAGGAAGAGTGTTATTTGCACCCAAGAATGCATACCTGAGGTGCTGAGGCAACTCCTTGAGCTCCAAAGTAGGCAGCTCCTCGATCGATGGTTTTGCCGGTGGTGTTGGCCTATTTTTCAAGTCCAAGTCCAGCTTCTGAGGTACAATTGGTCTGGTACGAATGCCCTGTAATGCATAGATAGTGTCGTTGTACCCATCAACACCATCTCCTGGGAAGTTCATAAGTACTACCGTCAGTGTGTCGATAGTCATCTCTTCCTCCAGCAAGACCTCAGAGGAACTGTCGTCATTAACATCCATGACGGACATCACAGCCAACTCCCTATGCCTCTTCATGGCAGCGCATACACTGAATTTCACCTCCTCAGTGTTCAATCGAAAGGTGAGTTCTCCATGCTCTACGTCCACTAACGCCCTGCCAGTTGCCAGAAACGGCCTTCCGAGTATGATTGGCGCCTCAAAATCTACTTTGCAATCAAGGATCACGAAGTCGGCAGGGAAGATGAACCTGCCAACCTGAACCAACACATCATACAGAATCCCTACGGGCCTCTTCATTGACCTATCTGCCATCAGCAACCTCATGGTAGTGGGTGTGGGGGCTCTCATACCCAACTGCTGATACACCGCCAGTGGCATTAGATTTATGCTAGCACCCAGGTCACAAAGGGCCCGTGCAAAATCATAGGTGCCAATAGTGCACGGGATGGTGAAGGCTCTTGGATCCCTCTTCTTCTCGACCAAGGATCATATAGCGATGGCACTACAGTGGTGCAGATTATCAGTTGGCTCAATCGTGGCTGTCCTCTTCTTAGTGACTAAGTCTTTCATGAACTTAGCGTAGCCAGGCATCTGCTCAAGTGCTTCCACTAAGGGGATGTTCACAGACAGCTCCTTCAACATGGAAAGAAACTTTTGAAACTTTCCATCCTCCGCCTTCTTTTTCAACCTCTGGGGAAATGGCGGTAGTGGTTTCAGGATGGCTGGCAGGCTAGGAGCAGTGGGAGTATCCACAGCTGTTGCTTGTTGGGCGGCCTCAGGCTCTGCTGGTGCTGTATCAATCTCTTTGTCTGCACCCTCGACCGGCACCCCCACTAGGCTAGGCATCTCGCCAGCTGCTTTATCCTAACCTGCATCATAGGCAACAACAGGGTTAGAAAGTACCTTACCGCTTCTCGTGGTGATCGCCATGCAGTGGCCGTCATGTTTCGGGTTCTACACCGTATCGCTAGGAAGTGACCCAGCCATTCTTTGATTCAGTGAAACCGAAAGTTGCCCTAGTTGCTGCTCCAGTTGCTTGATCGAGGTAGAATGCGAGTCTACCAACTGCCTCATATTGGACATTTCGCCTTTGACGTCTCGTACCCCTGCCTCTATGGCTTCCACCTTGCTGAGAACCTTTGCCATCATCTCCTCTAGCCTGGAATTGCCGCCGCCTTCATTCTGGCGTTCTCTGGGTCTATAGCCATCTCTCTTCTGCCAGTTCCCTTGGTAGTTATCGCGACTGTAGTTCCGACCTTAATTACCAGAGTTAAAACCTCGGTAACCCCCCTGGCTACCCAAAAACTGAGCTTCCTCATCATAGTCGCTACCTTGGTCCTCATACATAGGGAGTGCGTCCATTGCCTTTTCCTTTTCAGTGCCCCCACCAAGGAACCTTTTTGACAACAAATCTATTTGTGTCCGCATATGGGCCATATCCTGGTCTCGCTCTTCCTCCTTCTTGCGTTGCTCCTCACTCATCTCAAAAACCATCCCAGAGCAGTCTGCCTCTCTGGTGCACCATGCCCTGTTGTTCTTTGCCACCTGATCCAAGATGACCACTATGTCCGGGAAAGTCCTAGACGTATATGACCCTCCACAAGCTGCATCTATGATTGGCTTGGTAACAAAGTTGCAGAACCTGTAAAAGACTGCCTTCAAGTGTTCGTCAGTGAGATGATGGTTTGGGCATTGTTTGAGCTTTTGTCGGAATCTCACCCAAGACTGATACAGTGCTTCATTTGGCATTTGTTTGTGAGACCCGATCTCATCTTTGAGCTTCAGTTGTCATGAAGCAGGGAAGAATCTTTTTAGAAAGGCCTTCTTTAGTTCTCCCCATGTACGGATGGAGTCGTGGGGGAGCTCATTCAGCCACCTTATTGCCTCCCCAGACAGAGACAGTGAAAATAGTCTCAACTGCACTGCCTGTTGATTAACTCCTGGAATTTCGGACGACTGGCAAGTCGCCAAGAAATTCATCAAGTGTTGATTCGCGTCCTCGGTGGCAGCTCCAGTAAACAATCCCTTTAACTGCAACATCTGCAGCATCGTGCTAGTGATAGTGATCTTGACACCAGCAGGCAGAGGTGGCAGCACTATTGCCCTAGTGGTCCCAGCACCCTCATCATCATCATGTATTGTTGGTGGGTACTGAGGTCCTTGAGGTCTCAATGGGGGTTGGTGTTGTTGTGGTGGTACGAATGGCACCTGGCGAAGTGGTGCCGCTGGTGGTACCACATTACCAGTGAGATCATCCATACCCAACCCATCCTGTCCTTTGTCAGCAGGGTTCACTGCCAACTCTCTGCCTTGCTGCTTCGTGGTCCTGGGTGTTCATTCTGCGAATCGACTTAGTAAGTTCGGGGTCGTAGGAAATAAGTGCTTCACCCTTACTTCGGGTGCTTGGCATGCAATGCTGATTCCCTACAAAGACAAAAACAAGAAATAAAGTAAAATTGGGGACTAGACTTACAAACTGAAAGTAGCAACTAATTGACTAGTTCTTTGCCGCGTTCCCCTGCAACGGCGCCAAAATTTGACACGCGCAAATTTACACTCCAAATAGAAGAGTAAAGCGGCCATTAGTAAAATATAGAACTCAACCAGAGTTGAGGTCGATCCCACAGGGAACGCATAAGAATGAATCTATTAATACCGACTTTCAGATGTAAATGATATTCCCCAAATAAAATTGCATAAAGTAAATGGGGGGTTGCGTTATTCAACTAAAATTCCTATATAACGTAGCTAATGAAGATGTTGATACTGGTTTTCAAACAAGTAGAGAGTGAGCTAGGGTTGTGTTCCCCATGACATCCCACATGATAACTAAACTGGGTTGGTAAACTCGTTCTTAATGGTGCATGTAAGATCCTACAAATTAGCTAATCCCTAGTTCACCTTTCGGTCCTTCCTAGTTATATTTCACTCATCTCCTTTCGGTCTCAGAGTGTATGCAATTTCAAACTTTGTTTTTGATCTCAGAGTACCCTCACCTTTCGGTCTCAGGCACTTAGACTAGGTTGACAACCCCGAATTTTCGTTGTTAAACTCTTTTCCCAATCACAACATCCCTCTCGGGCATGTAGCGAATACATGCTTACCCTAATGCGTCGACTCATTAAAGAGAAGTTAGAACGAAGAATTTGACAATACATGCAACAATCACTCCCACAAATTTACCCCAGTTTGCGTTATCTTATTGAATCGTCATGGTTCCCACAACCCTAGTTGTGGGTTTACCCTAGCATACTCATGATAAATTGCCCACAACAATAGAACGAAAGCATAACGTTTGACTTACAATTGGAAGAACAAAGAATCCGTGTTACAATCTTCAAACGATGATCACAATCACGAATCAAACGTAATACAAAGTCAAAATATTATTCTCTCTCTTGTTCTCTAGTTTCAACCATCAACAACTCTCCTAACGAAATAAAATAACATACTATATATACAAGGAAAAACTAATCCGATATCAATTAGGAAAAATAACTTTCGGCACGGACACGGTTCAATACACGGCCCGTCTGCCTCTGTCTGCTGCTTCCTCACGAGTCGTAACACAGCTTGTGCCACGTCAGATGGGCCATTAGTCCGTCCGTGTAGTTTCACTTGCACACTTTCTCTTATTTTCAACGAGGCCCCTTCGATTTCACGTCATTTTCACAGTGCATGACACGGTCAGTGGCCGCCTAGACGGTCCGTTTGCCCGTCCGTACGGTTAGAGTTTAAAATTCTAGTTTCTCACAAGTGTAGTGTCACGGTCGGTCACACGGGCCGTGTGCTGCAACACGGCCCGTGAAGACCTTCCGTGGTCCTTCACTTGGCCTTATTTTCCACTCCTTACACGTTGGGCCTCTCATGTGCCATCACACGGTCCGTGTGATGCTACACGACCTGTGAGATGGTCCGTGTATTGTCACTTCACCGCGATTTGGACGTTTTTCTAATGCAATTCCTTCATCAGTCCATGCCTTCGATATTTTCCTGCACAGTATCACAACACACCTATTAAACTAACAAAAGCTCTTAAGAACTCACAATAATTCTATGTATTAAGCGTCGTAAAAGTTGTATTTTCATGACTCATCATGCTGTGAATCTGAAAGCGACACCTGACGACCAGTACACTGACAAATTTGGTATTGTTGGTTTGCGTCTACCTGTTGTGCAGCAATTGTATATCCAATAAAGATGCTCCAAATATTGCTGATGTTGGGTGAATATTCTATCTTTCTTGAGAAGAAAGTTTTGAGGGTTTTAATACACAGAAATTAAGTGAGTTTTTTTGTGAGGCTCTCATCCAGTACACTAAGAAGGTCAGAGTTGTTTTTGCTTTGTGTACTTCATTGTTTTTAGTATTCTTATTGAGTACTTGCATCTTGTAAATTGATTCCTAATCTATAAAGGGATATGATATCTAGCGAGTCTTTGCTCTTCATTGTTCAGATATAGCTAGAGTTAGCTATGGTAAGTTAGTGAAGTCTAAATTAGATAGAGTTAGTCAGTTTAGTGGGTAGTTGATCAGTTGCTTTGGAGCTTGAATCTTTGGTAGAGTCATCACATGAGTGAGGGGAAAGAGATTTAGAGTTAAAAATTTTTATTGTAAGAGTTTGTAATCGCACTCTTTGCTTCTTTGATGAGAATGAAGACGGGTTAAAATCCTATGAGTATAAGTCGTGATTTTCACTTCTCTTGAGAAGGGAATTTCCACATAAAATAACTTGTGCGATTTTACTTTACTATTTTTACTATTTATTGTTAAGTCAAGGGGCCTAGTCTGTTGATACTAAGTGGATGCGTATATTCCATCAAAAGTTAAATAATTTTATATGTAAACTCTAAGGTACTCCATCTATCGTCCTAATTCCCAATTTATTCAATAAGTTTATCTAGTTATAAAGTTCAAAATGAAAGAATGATTTTTGAAATTAGTTAGGTAAAATAAATCACAAATAATTGTGTTGTAAATTACTTCACAACGAAGGATAACATGAGAAGGTTAATATTAAATTATTGCTCTACTAAATAGGGAAATGTCATATAAATTGAAATTGAGGAATAATAATTTTCACGTCTTACTATTCTTCTTTTGCCGACCTTTCCTTTTTCATGCTAATTAGTTGTCCTTGCTATGAGAAAATGTAGAAAAGAGAAAGGAAGTCAGGTAAATTATCTACGTTATCTTGCCTTAATTTCCAAGCTTTGCCTACAAGTATGCATTAAATTAACCTAGTAATAAACGAACAAATTGGACAAGACACTTCATTTTCTACAAAGAAAATAATAGGATCACATATCTAGAGTTCTATTGCAAAACGATTGGCTGGATGTCCAAATTCTTCCAATGCCTTTATAACAACTCATTAATTTCCCTCCATCCTATTTTATATGGCACTTGTCGAGGATTTTTTTTTTTTTTTTTGAAACTCATTATCTGAAACAATCATTATTATTTTTGTAAGAATAAAAAAAAATTAAAATAAAATTATTTATTATTATAAAAAAAATTGGGAATGAAGTAAAAAGGAAAAAGTGACGTTTAAAATGGGGAATAGTGTTTTTCTTTTTAATATAGTTCTTGGCACAAAATATTGTAACCTTGACATTACGATATTTTGATTTGACATGAAATTTAATTACTAATACCATGGAACGAGTCTTCAAATTAACGTTTGTCAAGTTCATGAACTGGAATTAAAATCAAAATTTTGTTATTAAGAAGAGATTGCAATGATTGGAGAAATAGTCACATATAGACTCATAGGCAACATGTTAAAGAATGGGGGTTAAACAGAGGTGAAATGAAATAAAGTCCGCTCAAGATTTGACGTAACAAGTGTGGTCAAAGGATTGGTCTCAATCATACTAAATGCCAAATTCTGCTGGCAGTTTGAATTCCAAGTCACATGAAGAATATTATTACAAGTTTCAAAAAAGATAAATAAATTAGTCGTTGGTTAGTAGATAATGCGAGTGAGCCTACAATAATTTGAGATTCATCAATTTGCCAAGCCTTTTTTGTGGAGTTTTAGTCTTGGAAGAAAAGGATTTGTTTGGTGGAACACGTGTCAATGATAAGATTTTATTTTATTTTTTAATTTTTAATTCTAAAATTCTTAGACTTTTAATTTTTTTTTTCTTTTCTTATTTGAATTTGATGTGATTGAGTTTATCGTCATTCGGAATAATTTTTCTATTTTCGTGAAATGATAATAAGATTTATAACAAATAATGCTAAAGATTTGTATGCACTTCATCCTTTCACACTTCACTCAATATGAAATTTCACACTCCACTCAATATGAAATTTCACTGAATATGAAAATTTTAAAATAAAATATTATTTTTTTACTTCTATTTCTTTTCCCTTCTAGTGTCCTTTTGGGGAGTAAGATATTCACTTTCTAGAAACTCTGCAGAACCCAAATTCCTTAATTCCATTCCTCCACCTTTACTTTAATATTATTAGTATTAAAAATGCAATATTTAAATAATCTTCTTTCCTCATCATAATATGCTACTAGATTAATATATATAATCCAGTTTTCTCTTTTCGAGGATATGGCAATAAATACTTTGTGACACTAAGGATCTTCTCAATTATTTGTATTGGTGTGATCAAATGTGGAGAATCAGAATTGTTTTTAAGTTCATAAGATTTCATTCTCAACCATCCTCTAATGCCTCCTATACTTTCTTAATAGTCCTTAATCACAACAAATTAATAAATCCATTTTAAGTTCATAAATTCTCAACCATCCTCTAATGCCTCCTATACTTTCTTAATGGTCCTTAATCACAACAAATTAATAAATCCATTTCATTTATCGCTAATTATCTTTTGATCTTTAAGTTGGAAAGTGTCACAGGACTAAGGCTGTGTTTGGTAGGGGGGAAAATATTTTTTCGAAAAATATTTTTCAATTTTCTCATGTTTAATTAACTTAAATATTTTGAAAAATATTTTCCAAATCAATTCATTTTCCTTAAAATTAAAGAAGATGACTTCCTTTGCATTTTCCAAAACTCTTAGCTAATTTCAAATTGAAACTTTTTATCTCATGCATACCACGATCCCCCTTTCCAAAAATAAAGGCTATTATTATTTTACAAATAAAATAAGATTATATTTTTTTTTAAAAAAAATTAACATTTTGAAAATTTTATTTTCCCCCGTTCCTTTTCCAACCCACCCAATCTCCCCCCCCCCTCCCCCCCCCCCCCAAAGAAAAATTTGCGCCTCCACCCCTGCGCACCATACAAAAAATATTAAAAATTATTTTTACAAAAATTTCAAATTTTAATTTTTTCATATCAACCCCCCCCCCCACCCCCTCCACCATACAAAAAAGATTAAAAAAAATTATTTTGACAAAAATTGAAATTTTAAAAATTTTAATTTTTTTTATATCACCCTCGCCTCCACCGACCATACAAAAGAAAATTAAAATTTTATTGTTAAAAAAATTTGAAATTTTGAAAATTTTAATTTTTTACTCCACCCCAGGACCCCATACCCTCGACCCCGCCCACCCACCCCAACCCCCTCCCCCCACCCCCCCAAATACAAAGAAAAGTTGAAAATTTATTTTAAAAAATATTCAAATTTTGATTTTTTACTCCACACCTAAAAAAAGAATTTAAATATTTTTTGTAAATAATGAAAAATATTTTCATGTCAGAAATTATTTTTCTAAAAGATGTTTTTTACTCTCTAGTTAAAAATAGAAGTTTTTTTTGTCTAAAATATATTTGCATTTATTAACCAAAAATAGTAAATATTTTTCGAAAAATAATTTCCACTCACTAACCAAACATGAAAAAATGAATTAGAAATCAATTCATTTTTTCAGAAAATATTTTTCATGAAAATAATTTCCTCCGTACCAAACACACCCTAAGAAATCACTTTATATGGGAATTCATTACATCAATCGACGTGGCTACTTTTAGGAGAAAAAAGTATCAAACTAAAACATGCATCATTAGTATGACATATAACATAGCTAGACGCAAACCCGGATTTGAGCGTACATATATTTTTAGTAAACAAATTACTAACTACAAAGTATAAAAAACTAAATGATTATGATAGAAAAGTACAAACTTCAATAGTATTGAATTTCATAAATTTGATGCTAATAAAATGAAAGTAAATTATATTAATTATTAAAAAAAAAAGCTTAACTATTTGTAATGACCCTCCTATTATGGAAAAGTCAATAGTGAAAGGTTTTGGGCCGAAAAATCTCTGTGTAGTAACGTAGAAATTTTATGAAAAATTTCAATACTTTTTTTATTACAAAAAGTAGTCCACGAAGGCCATAAGTTCAACATAACTCAAATCAGCCCAACACCATTAAGTCCTTTTTGCTCAAATCAGCCCAAGGCCGAATTTTATCCCTTTTATTCTTTTTTTTTTCCAGTGTTTTCTTTAAATATTATTTTATTTTATATTGTATACATGTGTATAAATATATATCAATATTGTATAGATAATTATGTAATGTATCCCCATTGCATAAATTATGTATAATCTAAATCCATGCAAATTCTTATCCGTATGATATCCCCATAGCGTGAGTCATATTTTCCCGTCCCGTAAAACTATGTGTTTACTATCTCTTGATACGCTTCCGAACCGATGTTGTGAATATGAATACTTTGAGGCTTGTTTAGGGGCTCTCGGGTTCCCATTCGCCATTCACTCCTAGACCCTAGGTCCAGGTTGGACAACAATAATACAAGTCAACGCAATATCAATAAATCGATAACTGAAATAGACTTAGGGAATGTTTGGATAGGCTCTTTTTAAGTGGCTTATAAGTTATAAGCCATAAGTTGGTAATCCTCAACTTTTGCTTTTGATTGTTTTTTTAATACTTTTTTAGCTTTTAAAAAATGCTAAGGTAACACTCAACTTTTTGCCTTTGGCAAGCCTTTTCGAAACTTGAAAAGTACTTAAAAGCCAAAAGTCATAAAAAAAAAAGCCAAAATCCGAACACTAATTTCTAGTCGCAATTATTGACATAACAAACATATAATAATCACAAACAAATTTTGTTCACTCAAGGAACAAATAAACATACACAAGCAAATATGTCAAACCTGTACCAAGCATGATATTCGAGCCAACATTAATTTTTTGTACCAAGCATGATACCCGAGCCAGACATAAGTATTTTCATACTAAGTATAACACCTGAGACAGACAAGCATTAGTATTTTCTTACTAGGCGTGGTACCAGAGTAAACCATTAGTATTTTCATACCAGATGTGTTACCCAAGCCAACCAATAATCACAAACAACATTCACAATCACAACATCTCATAATTATAGTGAAATAACCACACTTGATGACACAAGTGTGTCTTGGTCTCAAACTCTAACATAAGGCTAACATCTACACACAAGGCCAACGGCCACCTCAAGGATCCTCCACATGGCCCGTGGAGGTGTTCATAAGGTGTCACCTTGGTGGAAAAGCTTTTCAGAACCAAATTTCGAGCACCATTAAATCTATACAAAGTCGGGGTCCTTACATCATCTCCCCCTTGGGAACATTCATCCTCAAATGTGCTAGAAAAAGGCTTGACTTAGAACGTGAAACATTCAAACACAAGATACAATGCATATTTCATCACTTGAAAATCATAAATCCATTATAACTCATATCAAAACACCTTTAAATTATTTTAGTGCACATGTATGCATGTCATGTCATGAAACACAAGAGTAAAAGAATTAGAACCACTTGGAATAGGAAGAACTTAATACCTTAGGCTTGAGTAGATTGGAAAAGACGGGGATATCATTTCATCATGTCCAACTCCGTCTCCCATGTAGCACCCTCCACATGTTGATTTCTCCAAAGCACCTTAACTGAAGTCACATCCTTGTTGCGAAGCCGCTTCACTTGCCTATCGGAGATCTCAACCGGGACTTCCTCATAAGACAAGTTCTCCTCATCCTCAATACCTTCCAAGGGCACAATTGTACTAGAATCATCAATCAATTTCCTCAACATAGACACATGGAAAACTGGGTGAATAGAACTCAAATCCAGAGGCAAATTCAATCTATAGACCACATTCCCATACCGCTCAACAATCTTATAAAGACCTATATACCGGAGACTTAACTTGCCCTTCTTACCAAAATGCATTACACCCTTCATAGGAGAAATCTTCACATACACCCTATCACCGACAAGAAACTCAAGATCCCTCTTTCTAACATCCGAATAAGACTTTTGATGACTTTGAGCCATCGTCAACCTTTCCCTAATCAATTTCACTCTTTCCACAATCTCCAATACTAAATTCGGGCCTATAAAAGCCATTTCATCTAACTCAAACCATCCCATCGGAGATCTACACGTTCTACCATATAAAGCCTCAAATGGTGCTATACCAATGCGAGCATGAAAGCTATTGTTGTAAGCAAACTCAATAATTGGTAGGTGATCACCTAAATTTCTTTTGAATTCTTACACACAAGTCCCTAACATATCCGCAAAGGTTTGAATTTTCTTTTCGGCTTGTCCAACGAATTGAGGATGAAAAGCGGTACTTAACTACACCCTAGTGCCAAGCCATCTCTCTCAAATCCCGATACATCTTGGTGGATCTTGGATGTGTAGAATAAAGTGAGTGTGGGCTTCACTCATGACTACCTCCTTAAGACCTTCAACATCCAAAACACACAATTGATCTAAGTACCGAATTACACCATCTCCTCCTTGGGAGAAACCTCTACCTTTCTTTCAGCAACTAACCTCTTCGACACAACCAGTGACGGGTCTAAGTCTTGCTTTTCCTTGACATCAACAACCACACAGGATTTAACCCCATCCTGAACATGAACGAAACCATCATTAGATTCACTCAACCCAATTCCCAATTTCGTCAAACAATGCACATCCTTCACCAACTCCCTTTTGACCTCATCTATAAGATCAGGCACAACATCTTCTTTGCCTGGATTACATTACGGGCCCAAAGTAACTCTCTCCGTTTGGTGAGGAGGGATGGAGATAGGATATATTAAGACATGTTCCATGGCATGATATGAATCATGAAAAAGTGAAACATTTCCTAAAACGCTTTATAGCCTCTTACCCATAGATGTAGCGCATCACACCCATAAGTAAGACTCTACTTGATGTTGCATGTTGGACTCCAAGGAACATTTATAAATCTAGTGCTATGATACTATCCTTATTACAACCCAGACCTAGGGTCTAGGAGTGACATGTCGAATAGGAACCCGAGAGTCCCCAAACAATCCTCAAAGTATCCATTTTCACATCATCGATTCAGAAGCGTATAAAGAGATAGTAAACACATAGTTCTAAGGGACAGAAAAGTATGACTCATGCTGTGGAGATATCATAGGGATAGGGATAGGGATTTACATAGATTCACATAATATGCAGCACATAAGGACTAAGGGGTGGGTAAGTATGACTCACTCTATGGGGGAAAAGCGGGACTTAGGATATTCCATATTTCTACATCATAACATAAATACACATCATGATACCCATAATCAAATCATAATAACCATATTCAATAGATATCCATAATCAAAATCTCCGAATAACAACACATAACATATATCCGTACAAGAATCTATAAGATGCCCAACAATGCCTCTAGTCATAGAATCCGACGGGGGCCAAGACATATCTTGGGCTCACCCTCAAAGTAAATATAACATAAGTGGAAGTAAAATAGGGTAGATGGATGATTGCTTGTGCTTGGAAGATAGGACTCACCACAACAACTGTCTCAAATCCAAACTAGCCATCAAACGATGGATGAATGTAGTTTTCGATCCCTACATGGTTAGATCATGTAGGCAAAAAGTATGCGTTAGTATGTTTGAATGTACACTACTAGAAATATGGCCTATAGCAACGGTTGCGTTTTTGTTGCTGTAGATAGAATATCCGTTGCCATATATCTGTTGCAACGGTTATAGTAACCCTCCCAACAGGTCGCGTAACCATAGCTCTATAGCAACGACATATATAACCGTTACTCAAACCGTTGCAATAGACGCTCCTATGGCAACGGTTTCCACTTCCAACCTATGGCAACGGTTCTTATATCCTATTGGAACGGATTCTAAACTGTTCCTATAAAATTTCTGCAACACTTGTTTTATTATTGCAACGGTTATCACATTCAGGTATAGCAACGGTTCTCACCCTTATTGGGACGTTTCATAAACCGTTCCTAGAATGTCTTATGCAACAGTTATTGTATGTATCAATTGTAACAATTTTCTCTTGTTATTGCAACGGTTTTATTGGACTATGGAACAGTTTTGTTCACTACAATGTGTCAGTTGTAGGCAAAAATAACACATAAATATAACATACATTCGATATGTATTTCAATTACGAGAAGAACCTATTTTTAATCAAATACAATCTAAGATTCAAGGTCATGCAATATCCATTAAGACAAAATACATAATATGTTTTACTATTCAAGCGGTTCAAGCACAAGTTTTCTAAGTCCAAAAATAACAAAAGACTTTTACATACTTAAAACTTGTTAAGTTCCAAAAATATCAATTCAAATCCCCCTAGGGAGCATCACCTTCATTGTTTCCATCTCTTTGTTCACCTTCATTACCTGCAAATTATGATAAAAAAAATAAATTAGCAAATTTCCAGAACGAATTTAATATAAATGAAAAAAGATAAAAAATTATCATTAGTTTTGGAAAAGAGAAATAAAAACACTATCCGACAGAAATAACAGGCAGAATGTAGGTGTATTTTCTTCATAATAAGAGGTAGAATATAGAAATAAGAGGCAGAAATAAGGCTCAGAAGCAAATATCATTAACTTTGGATAATATTCACACACAGAGAAGCCATAATAGCAAAAAGAAGCTACCAGAAGTAAAAACACTTTGGGCATGCTTGCTGGTGTTTCAAGGATTTTAGATGACTTCAATGGCACAAATCCGAGGGCTGATGCAATGGCTTGGAAGCAAAATTAGGCTACTACTATCTCAGTTAATAAGTTGTATAAGGAAAAAGTGAAGGAATCCCCTGGTGTAATGTCTAGTCCTTGGAAGAAGATATGGAACAGCAAAGTGCCAACCAAAGTGAGATGCTTCACTTGGTTGGTGGCCAGGAGAGCATGCCTAACACATGAGAAACTGCACAGAAGAGGATTTCAGATAGTCTCCAGATGCTCATTATGTAATGAAGCAATGGAGACCAATAATCACCTTTTTCTCTATTGCAGTTTCACTGCACAGCTATGGGCCATTTCTCCACCTCCCTTTCGTTGCCCTAATAGAGAACTCATTGAGCCTATTGCTGTCTCAATTGCAAAATGAAAGCAATCAAGAGTAGCCAACTAAAGGCTCCATCTATTACTTGCATCATTTTTCCAAGGTCACAACTCACAATTTAGAACTTTTGAAGCTATACCATCGCATGTCATCCAACGTGCTTCTATCAGAAGTCTGGAAACTGAATTGCTACCATGATCACAGGTAAACTAGGAGGTTCTCCTATTGAATTCTATTAAAAAAGAAGGGTGTGGATTCTTCGTGTGAACAATAAGAGTAGATATGTTAAGTCAACATTACGAATAACATTCACAAGGACAGAAAGACATGTTCAATGGAGTGCTCAATAGAAGTGGGTATGTCACTGAGCAGCGACAGTACACTTGGGTCCAGATTTTTAGCCATTGAATATAATACTATATCCTATTAGCACTGTCAGTACTTCTTTTACCTCAGAGGTGAAACAACTCTAGTTAAAGTGAATTATGGAATATGGAGCTAGTAATATCTTCAGGTCTTTGGCATCAGAAAGAGCAAATTTCTGAGACGAGAAATATCGTAACAGCCTCATGAGTTGGAAGAGCTAGTTTCTCTTTTCCATGTGGTAGGAGGTTGCACTTAGGTTCAGGTATATGTTCTTTTTACCCTTGCAAAGCCACTGAATCTTCTTTGCTGATGTTTTACTAGTGTGGGTTAATGATTTTTGAGTTTTAATTTGTCATTTGAGGCTACTGACCATTGAACCAATCCTTTGGAACTTTCCCCATACACATCAATCTAATATTGCCAGTTGGTTTCATCAAGTAAAAAGCATGTGTCTTATCTTTAGTTTATTCTTCCAAAGTAGGTGATTCAATTCATCCAAATTTGGTTTAGCTTCAGGGATTCTTGATACATTACTTTATTCGATATTTTGATTGATTGGCTGTTTCAAATTTGTGCTAATTACCTTTCATATTGACCCAATTTAAAGTAGAAGTGGTGTTCACTTTAGCAGAGCTCGGGAAAAATCTCAATAAAGAAATAAGACGTTCAAAATAGAAGATCTATATAAAATTTCATAGAGGCTACACTTCTGTTCCACAAACTCAGTCATCAGTCTGCACTGTACAAGTTAATTCTTCTATCCTTCCTAAACATTGAATCAGCAGGTGTCCTTCTGTATACAAGCAAAAAATAAACCCAAACGTCTGTCAGTTCCCATTTGTAATATCCTACCTCCTACCACTATTCTGTAGTTACTTAAAACCTCTCAATTTCCTAATCTTGAACTAGTCATACTTCTTAAAAGCCAAAACTCAGCCAAACTGTGATATCTTCTGTGCTGCTAAAACAGATGTGCACAGAAACCAGCCAGAGAAATACTAACAGAAGCACCATAGAACTATACAATCGATCTTAAAACTCCGCAAACACCAATATCTAATTCTCTATTATGGCAACGAAAGGGAGGTGAAGCAAAAAGGAAGAATAAATAAGAAATCCAATGAAAGATGATATAAACGTAGCAAAAAGAATCAAACCTAATAACACATAATTGAGATAATCAGGCAGGGATATTACCCTTCTTAGTAAGCACCAAAAAACTCCAAGAAAGCCAATAAAAGATTATATAAACGCAGCAAAACGAACCAACTTTTACACAATATGAACAAGATGCACCTAAGCAAATATCATTAACTTTTCTTCTGTACAGCACTCAACAGGTAAAAAATGTTACAGGAGTAAAACATTTAAGCAGGATGGCAAGGTTGGATTTTTTTTCTACATTCAAAAAGCTGAAATTATACAGAGAGCAAACATCCAGGATGGCAAGGTTGGATTTTCTGCTTCCAAATGGAATTACACATGTTTTATGAGAGCAAACAAGACAGACATGATGCAACATCCATATACTGAAATTACAGTATATAGAGGAGATCAGAGGTACAGAAGAAGGAGAAGAAGAGAAAGTTGAGATCATGAAAAAAATTGGTATTAAAACAATTCTAATAAAATCTTACCAGAGGGTACGAAAATATTTATACTTGAGGCTACATGAGTTCAACAAAATCTTGTCTTCTTTCTCTATACGTGCGATAACTTGATTCTGATTAGTATATGGATCCAAAGTGATATCTACTTTCTTCACTCTTCTATACACAGATGGTTGGTGCTAAATGCAATGACATAAGGGTAGTAGCTCCACCTGCAGAGGTGGCAACACCAAGTAGAGGGAGGGGCAAGAAAAGAGGGAGAGCCACACCTAGGGGTGGAGTTCGAACGACAACAAATCCCATATAGGTGGCTACTCCCATACCCTAGGATTATGTAGATAAAGAGGTTAAGGTGGAAGCTAAAGAGTGTGTCGAGCCATATAGAACAATACAAGTTTTATTTGCAAGTCGTCTCATTATGAAATCTGAGGTGGTTTAATAGATGTTACCCTTTTTGAGTGGGTTGGCAAGTACAGAATCCACCCTCGTTGTATGGCTCCTCAAACTTTACGTACCCTTTTGTTGCTACTACTACCCTAGGATGGATGCAACTTAGGCACTGATGAGTCTTCCATGCATTATTGTGTCCTATGATAACTAAACAAAATATGACATGTTGACTAAATTTTTTAAGATGAAGCCTCCAGTGTTCCACATCTTGAAGAATGATGATGCATTTGAGTTCATCCTAGGCTGCTATGAGAGATTACATAAGTTGGACATTGTGCAATAACATGGATAGAGTTCATTACTTTTCAATTGTAGGGTGAAGCCAAGCAGTAATTAAAAGCTTATACGGAGTGTCTTCGTCAGTTCTTCTTCCGTTTTGAAGAAAAGGTAAAATTGCAACATGGAAGTTTTCATAATTCAAAGTTTTCAGCAATTTACGACACTACACTCAGCAAAAACAATAATTCTTACATCAAAATACATGCCAAAGCAAAAATTCGAGGTTTCCATGATGTTTTTCATGAAATTTTGTATAATTTAGCTGAATTGCTAAAAACGGATATAGCCAAAGTTATCGCTTGATGAAGTTTGTTATAGTTCTCTTTATGACATGGCTATTTAAAGGCTGCCACCACTAACCCTTTTGCCTTCGCTGACACGAGCACGGCAATGTGACGCAGGGCTTGGCATGCCAAGGCCTCCGCGAACAGGGGCCTAGCCACATGGACGGGGGACTGTGCTCCCTTGCCACTCCGCGTACGCCGAGGGTTTGTGCTTGCACGAGCCAACCTCAAACCCTCTTCGGGGTGTTCCATGCCTATCTGATGTCTGTTTTCCTTAAATCAACTATGTGACCATAGTGGTTTTAATGTTTCGAATCCAATAGGGCAGTCAAAATTTCCAAAGGAGCTCATTATGACAAATGAGGGTCCCACTTCTTTCTGACTAATTTCTACTAAAAAAACTCATAAGGGGGTTAAAATGCATCCGGAAGTCCCTCCCATCCAATGAAAGGTCTATAAAGAATAAATTTGGCGTTTCGGAGCTGATTGCGCCATCATAATTCTCTTTTGATCACGTTTACCCAGGTTATCATCGAAAATCACTTTTTAGCTTATTTTTGAATTGATTTTATAATTTTCCAATTAAACTCACACCGAAATCCCCAAGTCTCAGGCCAACCATGGTCCTAACCTAATTTGGTCGTTCCATAGCTGATGAAACTGTCAGAATTTCACTCCGAGACCGTTTACTTGAACTTTATCTGAAAATTTATTTACAGTTATAACTTTCCATTAAACTCGAAAGCTTATAAACCTCAACCAATTCACCCAACAACCCAACTAACAATATTAATACGTTAGACTTGGCCCGACTCGCTATGCAAGGGCTCAAATTGATAAAATAAGCGTGAAAAATCAAAAATAACTTGGAGGGTCATTACAATTCGTTTAGGTCACTGCTATTCAAACTAATTTACATGTAAGTTAATTGATTCTATACTTGCTTCCGCTGCACATGTTGTATCAATAATAGTCAAGCTTTCTATAATTATATTCAACTCTTTAGAATAATAAAGATGATTTATTCTAAAGAATGCTCTGGAGTTGTTCTCCTAGATGAACAGTGTAGAGTGGTTGGTGCTTGGTCATTGCGTATTGCATATGTGATTGACTGATGTTGCTTGAAACTGTCTCATCAATCACTATTTATTTATAGTCGTTATGTCATATGTCTTTGCTCATCACATCAAATTTTCATACTGACTACTGTAGCAGCAAATGACAAATTATTTTTTCTAATCTTCACAATCCTAATCATAATAATATCTGATACATTGTACTTCCCACATGGCTTCATAGCCCACCACACAAAATTAGTCTACCTGTGAAGTGACAATGGAAATGTAATCATATTAATATTACAGCTACTGCTGATGTGCCTAGCAAAACAAGAAGGGAGTGCGTGTAGGTGGAGCTAAAAGTCCCAATACATTTTTAATTGAATTTTGTAATTTTTATTTGAATAGTGTCTTTATATTAAGTATATAAAATATAAATTTTAGAACTCAATTATTAATATTCAAAATTACTGTTATAAAATTTAGAATTCATAAAATTAAAATTCTTATTTTTACCTCTAAAATACAATATTGTATATGTATAAGCTTTAATCTTTTGACAGACCAGAGAAACAGAAATATTATAAAAATCTTAATTTACATTACTGTATATTGGTAAAGCCTACTAGTAAATTGAAAAGGAATTAAAAGAATTATTTGTTCGTACATGGAAATGGAAAGACAGAAAGTGTTGTTCTTTGGACCATTCTGAGCACGTATAAAAGTTACTTTCATTTTATAATAATATTTTTATGAAATAATTTGTAGGTCGTACTTATTTTTATTTTGCGTCCTTATAGTCAATGGAGTCTTAATTTCTAGTTTGAACTCATTGGTCGAACCATGCATACGTATGATTTATCTTTATTTAACACCGTCTATTATCAAATTACTGCTGACAAAAATTTCGTATGCACAAATCTAATATTTATTTATAAATTTATTTTGTGTGTGATATTAATAAAATAATATTAAATCATCTTATTTAGTGTAAAATAAAATTTTGATAAATATTATGACTGTTGCTAAATTTTAAATAGTATTGATTAAATAATTTTAAATTTTCACTTTAAAATATGTTATATTATAATATATATATATATATATATATATATATATATATATATATATATATATATATATATATATATATATATATATTTGTGTGGTAGTAAATCATCTTTTTATTATGGTCTAAATCTAATGTGAAGAGGTCCATTGAGAGATACATAATTAATATATTTTTCATCATTGGTTATTGATTTTTTACTCAGAGCACTTACAAAATATACATAAATAGTACCAACATTCAAAATAATAAAACTAGCTAAAGGATATAAATTTAAACTAAATGTCATTAATAAAGGGGGTTTATAATTTTAATAAAATTGTACAACTAATTAAATTAAAATAAAAAATATATATAATTTTTAAACATTATTATTGAAACATACACGTCGACAAAAACTTACCTGCTTCGCTTCAAATTCTCTTTTATATAATAAGAGCACTCATACCTTGCACATTGGAATCTTACATCATTTTATATTCCTTTCCTCTCATATGTGTAATAAATAGAACAATCTAAAAAGTAATTGATATTAAATTATTGATATAATCTACTTCCTGAACTCAATAGTTAGGATCTCTACAGTTTGTTCCATTCCAATGTGAGTGAAGGGGGAAAAGGAAAGCGGATAATTGTTAGAGTTGAGCTGGCGAATACGTGATTCCATTCGACGGAGCAGCAATATGTTATAAGTTGTTCAAGTATTACACTTAAAATATTGGTGCTGCTTCTTTATTGTTAAAAACAACTTATATACTATGATTGTTAGAGATTATAAATTAAAAAAATTAGGAAAACGTGTCATAAAGAACGATTGAAGAAATTGCAGTCGGCAAGCATATTATTTTTTTTTTAAAAAGCAATGAAGATGATGTCCTATATTTTAAAAATAAGATATCCCCATTTTCTACTTTAAGCAGTATAATTCTGAAAAAATTGTTGCTTAGTTTAGACAATGAAATGACTTTAGATAAGAAGAAGATGCAGGTCACAATTATATGGTGAAATTAAATTAATATAAAAACAGAAGACACAAATATATTGAAGAAAAAGGGAACAAGAGCAGATAATTAACTAATAGGGTTCACACTAACAAGTTTCTAATTGGAGGAGAGCAATAGGCTTTATCCATTTGCTAAAGATGGAGTTAGGAGAGATGAATTGAAGGAATAGAGGGTCCTGTTTACTTTTGTCATATTTTATACTCTGAAATAATAATGTCATGGTGATATTTTATACTACTATACACGTGAAGGTATAAAGATCTGTGTTTATGTATTCATTTTCTGTATTCTAATCAATCAAAGGCACAAGTGGGCAAAGACAACATGTTCCCTCCACAGTTTAAACTAATTTTCTGATTTAATATATTAATGAAGGACTCGTCTGGCGGAAACAAATTATTTCAAAATTATGTCGCTCACATTAATTATAATATGAGGATTAAATAATATATAATGAAATTGCGTACTGAATGAATATACTTTTATTAGGAGTGGTTAAGTTCAACAGATGAAAAATGTCATGTATAATTATGTTTGGTTTACACGGAATATAAATTGGGATGCCTTTTCATTTTTTCAATTTTGTCCTTGTCTTTCTTAAAATTGGAGAAATAAGTTGGAAAAGGGAAAAGCCATGTTTTTTAATAATAGACTTACATTCGTTTGGAAAGCCACCTGAAAATTGAAATTAGGTAATTATTAAGATAGTAATTCTCAACCAAGTAATTATACAATATATTAATTACTCTGTCCTATTTGTCTGTTACAATGTAATTGCAGTGTAATTGCATGTAATTTTACAAGGTTATTTGAATTTTAAAAATAAAATTAATCATCTAAAATTAAAAATTTATATTTAGAAAAATAAGAATATTTATACATACTATTAAATTAAATATTTAAAACATATATCATCTTTTGAAAATATACATTTCTAACTAATATTATTTAAAAGTGTATTAATATTTTCTAAATCACTATATTTTAGTTAAATTAATAAAAAAACTATAAGTACAAAACTTCGATGAACATCATAAAATACATTTTTGAAAAAAATGTTAACATTATAAATGTTAGTAATATTAAAGAAAAAGAAAATATAAAGCTACAACATTATTCGATAATGAATTCTACTTAAGTTTTTAAATTAGAATGCTAACAACATTATGCTAATGAAAAATAAACTGAAATAAATAAAATATAAAATATAAAAAAATTACAATGAATCACATGAAGAAGTAAAAATTGAGAATGAGAAGAAAATAAAATATAAATAAATAAAATATTTTTAGAAAATAATAGAATAATAAAAATAAAAAAGTTAAAATAATAAAAATAAAAGATAAATAAAAATAAAAGTAAAAAATAAAAACAAAAGGAAAAAAAAGAATTTTATTTCATATAATTTAATGATGTAATTACACCAACTGGATGTAATTATATCAATAACATCCAATCAACTCTATTCAATGTCTATGGAGCCTCTACTTAACAATCTAGATTGTATCATAACAGACCATGGATACCTTAAAATCAAGAAAATGAACTACTCAATTGAAAATAGAAAATAAAAAGGGCTCCTTCGAAAAAAAGGGAGGGCTCACCAACTTAGGAAGTGCACTAAACTGGACCTTAATGATGTGCGGGATGAAGTCCTCTATCACCTGTATGTGTTTCATAAAACGATGCAGTCCAAATGGACGTCAGTACATGGAATATACTGATATGTAAAATGGCTGGAAAGGAAATGACATTATCAAATTTACTCAACTCAAGTAACCCAACCCAAAATCAACTCAACTCAACTCCGCAAATCATGCAAATTTAAGAATAAAGTCATGATTTGAAAGTAAACTCAATAATATGCAACTCACGCCAAATTTTTCAATTTATGCAGTAAAATAATGCTCTTAAATGAAACAATAGCATGCAACTCATGTCAAATCATTTATGCAAAAGTTAGAGAGTTTCTCTAAATGACAACATTCCACCACCCTCGTTGGTGATGCACAACGATTGCAGCGTCGCTGCTTACACGTCCAATACTTGCCAAGGTAAGGGTGCTCACCTTTGCTTCCGGATCCTCAAGCCTTGTCCATCTTTTTAGGATAATAGTCGTTAGACTTAACTGCATGACTATCCTACGCGGACAACGTAGTTCTAGGGTGTTCTCCTCTTACCCAAATCGGTGTTCAATACTATTTCCAAAACATGTACTCGTACTCATCAAGTGAATAATTTACTCAAAAGCATCTCATCAAGTCTCATTGAACTTAAATTTGAACATCAACTTCATCTCAAACATCAACATCATATTTTGAAAATCATTTACATCATCATCAAAATACTTCCTCAAAACATCAAATGCTTTTTTTTTTAAAAAATATGCAAAAAAAGAAATCTTTAAATATCATCAAGACTCTTTTTCAAATCATTATTTACGCTTAACAACTCCTATTCATGTAGACTCCATAAAATATGCTCAAAAGTCATCTATGTTTATCATGCTCAATATGACCATCAATCTCAGTTTGGAATAATGCGTAAAATCAAACATAGTTCTCAATTAGGGTTCATGTAAATGAAGACATGAACATGTAACCAATCAAATAATTAACTTCAAGAACATCCTTAAGACATTTTTGTATACAAGGAACTCATTAATAACCATAGAAAACTCATAAAGTCAATCCAAGAATTTAGGCTAAACTCCACTCGAACTCAATTTCAACAAATCAGCATGTGCGGCACGTGGATGAACTTAATCCAATGCTATGAGTAGCCTTACATATCTGAGAGACTTAGATTTCTGAAGAATGGTCGAATTCTCTTGAAACCCTAGCTTTTCTCCTTTTGAAACTTGTTCAAAGTCTTGAAATATGTTTTGAACATAAATAGACTGAATAGTTATGTTTAAGGGCTTATATATGCGTAAAAACATCGAGTTTTGGCTTTAAAATGGTGGAAAAAAAATAAAAATAACTTTTTTTAAAAAGCTATCAAAAGTTGTCTATGGGGCCCATTTTTGGCTCATAGAAAGTTCCACGGCTCATAGGGACCCTTCCATAAAGTTTTGGCCCAAATTTGTGGTCTTTGGTTCACTTTCACGAGCCCAATCTATAGGCCATAAAAGGTTCCACGACCTGTAGATTGATCCGTAGAATTGGGGACCGAAAATTAAAGTTTCAAGACTTTTTTCATAAGTTAGTAATATGGGTCGTACTTTAATTTACGACCCGTAAAGAGGTTTCATAATACACTCTGCTCTAGCATTCTTTAGTAAAATGACCATAACTTTTGTCTCCGAACTCCAAATGAGGTGAAATCAGTTGCATTGGAAGCTAACTCAAAGACCTTTCATTTGATAGGTCATGAGCCACCTAATTCTTTGTGTACTAAGAGTTATGGTTATTTAAAATTGTCCCTTGCATAATCCAACACTAGAAACTAAATTTATAGGGAAGTTTTAAACTTGACCAAGTACTAGAGGTCTCTTAGGGCCCTAATATACTTTCCACGTAGAAGAATGAGGCTTGAAACGTAGGTTCACGTGAGGATAAAATTATGGGGTGTCACAAAATCTCCCCCTTGGGATCATTCGTCCTTGAATGATAAGTGAAACGAGGATGAATTCAAGGCACGAATAACAATCAAGACTCAATCAAATCAATGAATCACACTTAACCAATTTTGGCATCTACAAATCAAACTCATAATAGAAAAATCAGATCAGATCAAGAGTAGGGATATTACCTCAGAATTTCACACCATCAGGCATGAATGGAACATCAGAGCTCAATAAGTTCAAATAATTCTAACATCTCAGCGATCATTTATTATAACTCAAGAAGGAAGTCATCAATTTCGATTCGAGAATAAGGCCATCACGATATATAAATCACTACGGATAACTCTCAAGCTTAGCACCTCATCTCACTACAATTATTTTCATGGCACTACACTCCATGACTTGAAGCTTGTAGCTCCTATTTAAATCTCCGCCTAACCACATCCTCTTATCCTGTTCAAGCCTAATTCTAAACCCCAAAAGTGCTATTCCTACGATAATCATATTCACACAAAGCTAATCCTCAAAACTCAAGCTCTATACCTTCATTGATACTTTCATTGAAAGAGGACTACTCCTTCTCACCGCTCTAACATATCTACCTAGAACACTTATTTGAAAGTTATCAATACCCTTCTCCAATCACTCATATAATGATATCCACACATTCAAGCCTATCACCCTAACCATATCAACTATATCTAAGAATTATCAAGCCTACTTTGCATTTCTACCTCTATCATTGAACGAGCTCTCACTCAAAAACACACTAACATGCTTTTACCTAGAGACACTCCAACCTACCTTTACCTATCTATTGCACCTCAAAAGGTCTCATCTCGCTCTTCCTCAATATCTATAATCTAAATGAAAGGAGGACATCATAGTTATCACATTAAAGAACATCCACCCTCACCCATCAATAACAACTCATCTACTATCATCAATATCGCTATCAAGAATGGAAAGAAAAATCACTGGAAAGGCTTAGAGTGAAAGATCATGAGCATGATACATCCAAGAAATTTGATCCGAAAGCATTCATAATGTGATACAATTTCATTAGCCTTTTAGGACCTATCATGCATTTACGGAATCAAACATATTGTGAAACTCAAGTTGTATCTTGTGTGACATAAGGTTGGGAACTCTGAGATTCATGACATAAAAGTACAACAGTCACTCCTCATCCTCAGATCTCCACATGAATGTAAATCAACATCGGGTGCATAGGTCTAGGTCATAGGTATGGCAAGTATCACCTTAACCAATCTACAATGAATTAGAAAGAGATAGGGAAGCATTAATGCCTCATCCTAATCAACTCATTACTATCGAAAGCTCAAGACTCACTTTAGTTTGTTAAGTCCTTATCTCCCCCTTAGCTCAAAGGTCTACTCCCTAAGTCTACGAATCAATTCTCTTTAGTAAGCTATAAGTATAGCTCTCATGTTATGCTATCCACAAGAACACCTTAAACTCTCCTTTATACTATACTCAGGATATAAAATCGCTATTAGAACTTTCAGCTGACTACTCTTAGCTTCCTTCTAGCCCTATAGGCATGTTTCTATACTTACTATTCTTTGGCATACATAATCACTTCCTATAACTCTTATAGTCTAACCTCTTTGTTTAATCTGCTAAATTTAACTTCTAGGCTCCAATATATTTGACAAAAGAAATCTTGGATTGTAAGGCAAAACTCATCATCACTTATACATAAATACCGATCAACTTAATTACTAAAGGTGACAAGAATATTTACACCAACTTACTCCATATTGACAACTCAAATATCACTTACTCATTCACTATACCTCCTTATTTGGCTAAGCTCATAACTCTTTGAATATCATGGGGCTCTCACTTTGGAATCATAAGCCTAGTTTAGATCTATCACCTTAAAACCATTTCGTACCCTTCATCAAAACTGACAGAGCCAACCACGAGGCCCAACCTATGGGCCATGGTTCAAACTATGGACCGCAACTTGGCTCATAAAAATATGTGTTATAACATTCAAGCTACTGGAATTGCAGCTTCTACTTTGTGAACACACAGGACGATTCGTAGTTTCTCATATGGACCATAAGTCCTCTCATAGAAATTTTCCAAACTTGGAAAATTTTTGGGTCCCTCAGGGCACCTTTCTATAGACCTTTTGACGAGTTGTGGTTTCTTATACGGTCCATATTTATACCTCGTAAGTCAACTTGCAGAAGTCCCTCAATTTTTCACTTTCATGGTTTCAATCCACGAAGCTTCCCTACGACCCGTAGTAACATCAACGATCCATGGACTAGCTTGTAAGATCCGTCCAACATCAGAATTATTAACTTCTAGTCCTCCCAAGCTATCAAAATGCTGGGTCTTAAAAGATAAACATAAAGCTCTTCCTATTTGAGCCACTCTAATTCATCTTAAGAATAATTCTTTCTCTATACCTCCCCAGGAAAAAATCAAATGATACTTACTATTCTTTCATGAAACTTATAGGAATCGACTCATCACCACATTACTTACCTAATGGACACATAACTCTAGTTACAGGCCCAATCAACTACACTTTTACTATTTGGGCTCTTCATCATTCTAACTCTATGATGACATTATGGTTTACAAGACCCCAAATCACACTCTTAGGTGCTAACATTACACTTCTTAGAGATATAGATTTCTTTATCATAGTTGATATTGAAGGCAAGTTTCAGGTAGGAGAGCTTGGGGTGCCTTATTAGTTAGCTCATCTAAGTCAGTCATGGCATCAATATGATAAATTAGCATAGAACACTCTCTATACATCCTGTCAATTAGAATAGTGTCACTAGGAGGAGTAGATACACTGAAAGGCATTGGAAGACACTCGGGTCCTATCAAATCTACAAGCCACATAAAGAGACACAATTGATGGGTTGACATCAGGATCTATCAACACATAACAATCAAGAGCAAGAACTCATATCATACCTGTCACAGTGTCTTGGATTGTTTTTCTTATCTGGGCGACTACCATGACACACAACTAGTCTATGGCCTCACGCGTGCCAGAAGTAGCACCTCTCTGATTTTCTCTAAGTTGTGGTGTTGGTGTAGAGGGTTGAGCTTTATTGGCCCACTTTGGACAGTCCCTCTAGAAGTGACCCCCTTCGGCACACTTATAACACTCCTTAGCACCCTTTCGACAATTTCACAAGTGAAGTCTGCCACATTTTCCACATGGTGGATTTCCTTTACGACCCTGAGCCATATTTCCTCGGAATGAGGGTTCCGAACCCTGAAAGGTTGGTTCCTCCTCGGCCTCAAATTATATCTTTTATTAGATATGGGTGCATTCATTGGTAGCAACATATAAATCGAAGGTCTATGTAGAAAGAGGGACCTGTTCCCATTTCCTTGCTTATACCCCTTTGACTTAGCCTTTTAGCTTAAGGTTTCTCCCTCTCATCCTCCTTATTCTCTTCTATTTATCAAGTATGTACAACAGGCTGAGTGATAGGATCAGGCTCTTCTGTCTGTATCATGGTCATTATCCTAAACTGCGAGGGCATTTTTGGTGAGAAAACTTTGGTGCTAACATCATT
Source organism: Solanum rostratum (assembly GCA_029948455.1). Classification (NCBI taxonomy): domain Eukaryota; kingdom Viridiplantae; phylum Streptophyta; class Magnoliopsida; order Solanales; family Solanaceae; genus Solanum; species Solanum rostratum. The sequence goes on from CM057045.1 coordinate 46,658,446, forward strand.
TTTCAAGTTCACAATGCGTTTGGAAGGCATGGTCTACAAACATGGAACACGTGAGTTAGAAGAGAGCTTTATAAAGGTTTAACTCTAACACACGAACTCAGAGCACAAGAATGGGTAACAATTCTTAATGTCTTATAGCATCCTGCTTATAAAGTATGGTGTACGACACACCCATAAACAAGAATCTACTAGACACTGCTTCATAGACTCCATAATAAACTTGATCTCTATGCTTTGATACCAAGTTAGTCACGACCCAGACGAATACCCTTGGCATGGCTAACACGCAAAGACTATTGCTAGTCCCTAAGCGAACTACTTGGCCTCATCGTCACATCATACTCAACAACGAAAGAAAGTACTAAAAAACAATCAATTTAAGTAATTATTAGGTCTCCTTCAATAGTAGGTTTTCAATAAATTAGCATTTGGAACATCAATAACATCTGGTCAACTCTACTCAATCTCTATGTCTACTCGACAATCTAGATGGTACCATGATAAGCCATGGATACCCCAAAATCAAGGAAATGAACTACTCAATCGAAAAGGAAATAAAGAGGTTCCTCCGGAAAAAAAGGGAGCGCTCACCAACTCTGGAAGTGCACTGAACTGGACCTCAATGATGTGCGGGTTGAAGTCCATTATCACTTGTATCTACATCATAAAATGATGCAATCCAAATGGACGTCAATACATGGAATATATGGACGTCAGTACATGGAATATACTGGCATGTAAAATAGATGGAAGAAAAGGACATTATCAAATATACTCAACTCAAGTAACTTGACCCCGAATCAACTCAAACTCAGTAAATCATGCATATTTAAGAATAAAGTCATGATTTAAAAGTAAACTCAATAATATACAACTCACGCCAAATTGTTCAATTAATGTAGTAAAACAATGCTCCTAAAAGAAACTCTAGTACGTAACTCATGTCAAATCAATTATGCAAAGTTAAGGAGTTTCTCTAACCAGCAACATCCCACTGCCCTCGTTGGTGATACAAGGCGATCACGGCATTGTTTCTTGCCCGTCCAATACTTGCTAATGTAAGGATGCTCACCTCTGTTTTCAGATCCTCAAGCCTAAACCATATTTTTGGAACAAGAGTTGTCAGAGTTAACTGCACAACTATCCTGCACAGGCAATGTAATTCTAGGGTATTCTTCTCTTACCCAACTCGGTGTTCAATATTACTCCTAAAATATGTACTCGTGTTCATCAAGTGAATAATTAACTCAAAAATATCTCATCAAGTCTCATTGAACATAAATTTGAACATCAACTTCATCTCAAACATTAACATCATCATCTTCTATCGATAAATATATTTTGAAAATCATTTACATCATCATCAAAATACTTTCTCAAAATATCAAATGCTTTCTTTTAAAAATATGCAAAAAGGAAAACTTTACATATCATCAAGACTCTTTTTCAAATCATTATTTATGCTTAAAAACTCCTATTCATGCGGACTCAGTAAAATATGCTAAAAAATCATCTATGTTCATCATGCTCAATATGACCATCAATCTCAGTTTGGAATAATATGTAAAATCAAACATCGTTCTCAATTAGGTTTCATGTGAATAAAGACATGAACATGCAACCAATCAAATAATTAACTTCAAGAACATCCTCAAGACATTTTTGTATATACGTAATTCAATTAACTATAGAAAACTCATAAATTCAATCCAAAAATTTAGAGTAAAACTCTACTCGAACTCAATTTCAACAAATCAGCATGTGGGATATGTGGATGAACTGAATCCAACATTATGAGTAGCCTTACATACGCGATAGACTTAGATTTTTGAAGAATGGTCAAATTCTCTTGAAACCCTAGCTTTGCTCCTCTTGAAACCTTGTTCAAAGCCTTGGAATATGTTTTGAACATAAATAGACTGAATAGTTATGTTTAGCGGCTTTTATAGTGTAAAATTATCGAGTTTTGTCTTTAAAAGGGTAACAAAAGACCAAAATAACCTTTTTTAAAAAGTTGTCAAAAGTGGTCTACGGGCCTATCTACAGCCTGTAAAAAGTTCCACGGTCTGTAAGGACCCTTCCGTAAAGTGTTGGCGCAATGTTCGTGTCTCTGGTTCACTTTTACGAGCGCAATCTACAGCCCGTAGAAGTTTCAACGACCCGTAGATTGGTTCATAGAATCTAGGACCAAAAATTAAACTTTCAAGACTTTTTCCATGAGTTAGAAATACAGGTCGTACTTTAATTTACGGCCCATAAATGGGTGTCCTAATACCACTCTACTCTTGTAGTATTCAGTAAAATGACCATAAATTTTGACTCCGAACTCCAAATGAGGTTAAGTTAGTTGCATTGGAAAGCTAATTCAAAGACTTTTCATTTGGTAGGTCATGTACCACCTAATTATTTGTGTGCTAAGGTTATGGTCATCTAATGTTGACCGTTGCGTAATCCAATACTAGAAACTGAATTTATAGGGAAATTTTGAACTCTACTACATACTAGAGGTCTCTTAGAGTCCTAATGCACTTCCACATAGAAAAATGAGGCTTTTGACATAGGTACATGTGAGGATAAAATTATGGGGTGTCACATGTACCATATAGAGAGTGTGGTGACCTTGAATATTAATTTTATTCTTTTGATAAAACTATCATTTTACCCCCCTGATAGCTATCCCTAGTCATGTTTGATTGGTTTTGAAAGTTGATTTCTGATAATCTTGTAAAAAGTTGAGTTTTTGCAAAAGATTTGTGTTTTGAAGGTTTAAGTTGCTTAATTTTAGAATTTTAAATTACCTGGAGATTCGAGTCTCAAAGCAAAATTTCGTCGATTCTATCAATTTTGAGATGTGAAAATTGGTCTAGGAGAATTGTTGGAGTCAAATTTTGAGTTGTTATGTGGATTTTAGGTCTGAAGTTGGAAATTGAGTTAAAGTTTGATTTAGGTTTGACTTTGATAAACATTTTGTACTCTAATGCTCAAGTCGAATTTTGGATGGTTCCACTAGTTTTCGAAGGTTATTTCAGTGCTAGAATTAGCTTCTTCATAATCTTGAGTGTTTCAATAGTGCTTTGATATTTCAAGTTCCTTAAGTTAGTTTAGTTACGACTTCTCGTGTCAAGGTGACCTCAAATTCAAGTTTCCCCAATTTATTGAGTTGGAATGTCAAATTTAGTAGGGTTGCATATATGATTTATGTGTATTGAGTTTTGAACAAATTTTGAGAGTCCATTTCATGGTTTTGTGTTATTTGCAAATTGTTGATATCTGCTATCTAGTGTCCTTTACTTGTGGTCACGACATGCCTTCCACATTCATGAAGGCCTTGAATTTAGACCTCCACATTTGTGTGAGGCGTACGGTACTTGCAGAGGTATTGTATCTCACCCTTCACGTTTGCGGATAGCCAATCCATGTTTGTGAAGGTCTGTTTGACCTTGACCTCCGTGTTCGGGGGCCCTAAGCCATGATTGCGAATGGTTAAGTCTTAGTGTGATAGTAACTTTTCTAAAAAATAGGGATGTGAGTTATTTCCACCATTTTGAACATTTTTGAGCTTTTATTAAGTGACTTTTCAAGGGGTTTTCGGATAAAACCATTTGGATTAGTCATTTTCAGCTTAAGTATACATTACCCACTAGTTATTACTTGATTTTAACTTCAATTAAGGGTTTCGATTGAGAGTTTTGAAAATTTTATGAGCTTGAATTTTCAAAAGAAAAATGGTGATTGTGAGCTCATTTTGATTCTATTTTCGAAATGATTTTCGCCAATAGTTCCCTAAATCCTTAAGGAACGCTTTTATATAAAAATTCTAAGATTTCATTCTCATTATTCAGTACCCATTTTTGGACCATTTTACCTTTCTTCCTTTAATTGTATGAATTTTTTGTCATTAGCTCTGAAATATGATTGTGAATCCATTTTGACCACATTGTGCTGCTTAGGAGTATAATTGGAAAGAGAATGCTCTGGCTTTAGATTGATCATTACTTTTTAACTAAGACAATTGTAACTTTAACCTATTGTTAAGTCTGTTAAATTTTCTAGCTGTATGATTGAGAAATAATGTGAATTAGCTTAAATGTGCAATTACATGAAATGATTTATGAGATAAGATGAGACATCATCCGTGTTGTGTTAATTGATATTTTAATGTGGAATTTCGAATATGGAAAGTTATGTATGCATATGAGTTAATTTTGACAAATATTGATGTACCTATTGAGCTATATTTATGTGATATTATATGTTTCATATCCCATTCACTCATCTTCTATGTATATGTTTATTTGCATTGGATTATGTAAATAAGATAAAAGAGAGATATTGATAATGGGGATCTAGGTGTCTACTGGCCGTGGTTATTGATATTTTCGGCCAAGGTTTACTAGTTGTGTGATATTGCCAAGGTCATGTTTCGATGGTCAATGTCTCTTCTGACGTGTGATATTGCAGAAGTCATATTTAGGCGAGTAAGGTCTTTTGCAACGTGTGATATTGCTGAGGTCTTTTCCGACAGATATATGGTCTATGTGAGGCCTCTATAGGTTTCGATCTGAGTTGATCAACGACTATGTATCTTAGAGAAGACGTGCATCATGATTATTTTTTAGTGCACTATATCATTCTACGCTTCACTCGTCATTCAATTATAAATGAATTATTGAGTTATTCATTGACATATAAATCCTAGACAATTGTTTTTTGTAGCCTATGACTCATTGGAATCATGGTATTGATTGAATTGAGTAAGTGGATATATATGTTATTATGGGTGTTGGTTTTCCTACATGCGGGGTTGTAGTTTTGGAGGTTTGGGGTTGGACTAATAAGAGTACTCGCGTTCTTCATTTCTTTACTTAGGCTTAGAATATATTTGCTAGGTACCATGTTGTTGGGTGCTATTTCTTACTTTTACACTTGTGTAGGTATTAAGACAAGCCTGGTACCTCCTGATTTCTTCATTCCCTATTTAGTCCAAGCTCTGAGATAGTTTGAAAGGTAGCAACTAGTTCTTTTTGGTGGACCCTCCAGACTTCTATTTACATGTTGTTTTGCTTCTATTTGAGAAGAAAAGACATTAAAACTTGTATGTATTTCTGTAAATTCTGTTGTAGTCTTGTACACGTGATACCACTCTTGGGATGGTTTTAGATTATGGTTCCCATTTCTTTTTTTTTCCATTTATATATAGAATATTCTTGTTGTTTTATATTCTGCTTTATTAGTTATACTTCTCAATTTAGGTTGACTTGTCTTAGTTGGGTAAAGATATGTGCCTTCACATATGAATTTAGGTCATGATAATTTGGTATCAAATCCCTAGGTTCATAGGTCTCACATGTGTACAAGCCCAGTCATATAGAGTCTCAATGATTGGCACAGAGACGTCCGCTGCTTATCTTTGAGATGCTATTATAATGACCTAGTTAGTTAGTGATATTGTTCAATTTGGGCCCATGCCCTCATAGCATTAAAATGCATCACTAGCAGGTAAAATCTATTTACTTAGATACCTAACATCCCTCTTGTATTTTGCCGAGATGAGACTTCTCATCATAAGATAGTTTGTTACATACACCCCCTTTATAGACTCAACGTACTCACTAACGTTAGCCCCACCACATGAGATTCGTTTAAACTCAGTTGAACTCTGTCCCACATCGACAAGGTTGACGCATAAGTGGCTCTGATACCATCTGTAATGTCCAGCCCGCTAGTGATATTGTCCACTTTGGGCCTATGCTCTCACGACCTTTAAACGTGTCACTAGTATGTAAGACCTATTTATTTATATACCAAACATCCCTTTTGTGTTTTTTTGATATGGGACCTCTTATCTTAAGATAGGTTATTACCTATTTGTAATGACCCAACCTGCAAGTGATATTATTTGCATTGGGCCTAGGCCTTGATAACTTTAAAACACATCATTAGTAGGTATGACTATTTACTTATATACCAGCATCCCTCCTATGTTTTTGCGATGTAGGACTTCTCATCTTAAGATGGACTGTTCTGCATACCCTATCTAATGACTCAGTGTCCTCACCGAGGTTTTCCCTCCTTATGGGATTTTCCTAAACTCAAATGAACTCCTGCACACATTGATATGCTGACACAAAAGTGGCTCTAATACCATCAATAATGACTCAGCTTGCTAGTATTATTGTCCGCTTTGGGCCTAGGCCCTCACGACTTTAAAACGTGTAACGAGTAGGCAAAACATATTTACTTATATACCCATCATCTCTCCTGTATTTCGCCAATGTTGGAGTTCTCATCTTAAGATGGATTAGTACTATTATGGGGATAGTTAGGAAAATTCTCTTTACTTCTTTTAATTTAGTCGTGTGTGGATTTTTGTGTTACGTGCTAAGCGTTGGGTGTTCTTTTAACAAATGACCAGGGCTAGAACATTAGCTTTTGATAGAGGAGGGAGGGAATTCCGTGGGATCATTACTAAGATCCAAGATCAAGATAGAGGTAGACCTAGAGTTAGAGGCTAGTGCTGAGCACGAGGAGCAACACCAACCTGAGGTCATGAGAGGGGGTATTTCCTCTATGCCTGAAAGTAAGGTTATGGGAGACCAGATTGCCTATAAGTATGCAGCCACATCATTGCTATAGGATACAATATTGAGGGTGTTGGGCATGCTTGAGAGTATGGCACAAATTGGTAGTGCTACAGACACACCCGATAGATCGTAGACCAGAGTGAGAGTTCTGGTTCCTAATTAGTCTTACTCTACCAGTGTGTAGGGGTAGGTAAGGTAGTAGCCTATAGTTCCTATTATTCAGGAAGTTCCAAGCATCGCTGGTTGAGCATCAGGGTGCACCTATAGTAGTATTGACTGAGGATTAGCAACACCGTTATGAGAAGTTCAGGAAGATGGACCCATTATAATTTTAAGATGGAAAGATATAAAATGCCTATAAGTTCTTGACTACATATAGGGAGTTGTTAGAGACTATTGACTTAGTTGAGTCCCATGGTGTTCATTATGTTACTCTTCAGCTTTGTGGGTTAGCGAGGTAGTGGTGGAGGACATATTCAAGATAATTGCTAGCTAGATCTCCTCTACTTATGTAAAAGACTTTCTCCATCACTTTCTATGATTGTTTTATTCCTTAGAGTGTGAGAGAGAAGAGTTGCCTAATGTTTGATAGCTTGAAACAAGAGGGGATGTCTGTCACTGAGTATGAGATTTGTTTCTGCTAGCTATCAAGCATGCTATAACTATCATCCCTAATGTGACTTGGGGTTCTTACATTTGTGAAAGGACTTACTTACAGGTAGTGTTTTTGGTGTCTAGAGAGGGAGCTTCCTTCCAGTCTGTGGTAAGTGTAAATAAGAAGGCAGAGTTGATGGAGAGAGAGGAGTTTGGGGAGCGTAAGAGGGGCTGTTCATCATATTAGATCTCTAGTGCCTCATCTAGAGGCCGAGGTTCTCTTTGTAGAGAGGATTTATTTTAGCATCGAGGAGTTTATGCATCCTTACTACTATCAGAGGGTGGTCTTGATTCGTATAAACTTTAAAAATCTGCAGGCTGAGGTAGTTATAATATTTCATTGGGTTCTTTACAACTGCACTCCACTTTGAGATATTGTTTTGGGTGTGGAGATCCTGGTCATATAATTCATTAGTGTTCATTCCAAACTCGTTCAGGGCTATACCATACTTATTCGACAACCCAAGTATGGGATTCAAAACCTAGAAGTAGAGGTCCAGCCCTGCAGGCTAGGGGTCACCATAGAGTTCAGTTCGATAGGGGTGATCATATCAGAGGTAGAGGGATGAGTAGTGCTCTAATTCAGAAGGTTGGTGGAGAATTGACTCAAATAGGTGGAGGTCAGGAAGCTCATTGCTATGCCTTTCCAGGGAGACCCGAGGCTTGGGCCTCAGATGCAGTATTCACAGGTATTATCCTAGTTTTTCATTGGCCTATATTTATAGTGCTTGATCCTAATTTCACTTATTCATACATGTCTATATACTTCTCTAGATTTTATTTGTTACATGATCGTATGCCTGTGCTTCTACATGTTTCTACTCCAACAGGAGATCCCTTAGTCATGGATCAAGTGTATTGATCTTATCTTGAGTCTTTGGGGGGGGGGGTTTAGATACTTCAGTAGACATGATTGTTCTTGATATGGTAGATGTCGATGCCATCTTGGGTATGGATTATCTTTCTTAGTATCATGCTATTCTTGATTATTATGCCAAGAAAATTACTCTAGTCGTACCTAGTAGGCCAAGGATTAAGTGAAAAGGTTTACGGTTACTATCCTAGCAAAGTTATTTCCTATATCAAGGCTCAGAAGCTGATTAGTAGAGGTTTCTTGTCCTATTTGGCTTTTATTCATGATACTAGTATTGATTCGCCTCCGACAGAGTCTTCCTATGGTTTGAGAGTTCATAGATGTATTCCCTATTGATCTTCTGGTGGTTCCGCCCGACTGGGACATAGATTTAGCTATTGATGTTGATCTAGGCTCTAAGCCCATTTTCGTTCCTCCTTATAGTATGACTCCTACTAAATTGAAGGAGCTAAAAGATCATGGATGTGCTGCTAAAAATACAAGCTTTTGATGCTTAAATCTTAAAATTTTGTGTGTACTCAAAGCGATGTTAGTAGCTTTGATGTGTTTTTATAGTGACTTTACAGGATTATAGGATTCGGGATCATTTTGGACAAAAGTATATGGATTTCATATTTTTTAGTGATTTATGGAGCACTCTACGGGCCGTGGTTTATTCTACGGGCCATAGGTTGATTCGTGGGTCAGATCCAGGGAAAGCTAATTTTCAAATGTTGAAAAGTACGAGTTGTCAGATGAGCTGTAGATTGCTTCATGACACGTATGTGAGTTTATAGGTTAAAGATCAAAGAATACGTTGAATGCTAAAGTGTTGTCAGATGAAGTTACTTACGAGTTGTAAATCTGCTGACAGGTCATAGATAAGGTCGTGCCTGGAGGATCAAAGTTTTGAAGAGGTTCAGAAGAGTTAGTAGAGAAAACCCTTTATGCACCGTAAGTCAGAAGACAACCGTAGGAAAGTCTCATAGGTCAAAGACTATTTTAGAAAGTGCAGAGTACAAATTCCAAGCATGGGATGTGATTTCACCTACGGCCTGTAACCTAAGTCCGTCTGAGTTGCCAAATTTAGTTTTTCTATTTTGTTTTGGATTTGTATTTTACTTATTGTAAATAGTTGTTTTTAGGTTTTTATCTTAGTGTGGAAGGACAGAAACGTCTAGGAACAAGTAGAGAGACACGAGAACTCATATTTTGCGACGTTACTTTGGGATTATTATATTGTGATTTCTTGTGCAGAACTTTGGATTTCTTGTTCTTCAATTCATTATTGTAAGTTTTTAATTATGCTATTCCATGACATGATCCTCTTATCTACAATGATCATGCATAGCTAAATCCAAATGTGATTTCACCTACGGCCTGTAACCTAAGTCCGTCTGAGTTGCCAAATTTAGTTTTTCTATTCTGTTTTGGATTTGTATTTTACTTATTGTAAATAGTTGTTTTTAGGTTTTTATCTCAGTGTGGAAGGACAGAAACGTCTAGGAACAAATAAAGAGACACGAGAACTCATATTTTGCGACGTTACTTTGGGATTATTATATTGTGATTTCTTGTGCAGAACTTTGGATTTCTTGTTCTTCAATTCATTATTGTAAGTTTTTAATTATGCTATTCCATGACATGATCCTCTTATCTACAATGATCATGCATAGCTAAATCCAAATTAAGGTTGTGGGTATGAAAAACTAACAAAGTAAAATCGGATAATCTGTAATTCTTGGAAAGTGTGCATGCATGTATTATTTAGTCCCTTCATTTAGAATACTTTTTTACGGTGGACAACATTAGAACTCGCCTGATTCTTGCTTGCTGGATCAAGGGGCAATGAATGGGATAAGGAATAATTAATAAGATATAATTTGATCCCTTCATTTAATCAACCTAACTAAATCAACGGGTGGTTGTACTGGAACAAAAGGTAAGGAATAGTAATGTCATACTGCGGGGATGGATCAAATCACGTAGTGAAATTTATCTCTTGCTTGAATCAAAGGGTTTGGTAAACATAACTAACTAGTCTGCATGCTACACATTAGAAAACATTTTAATTATCTGGCTATACTGGTTTGAAATTCATAGGGAATACAATACCCTAGTTGCTTCTCTCACTGAATTCACAACACTTGCGTTTGATAACTTGCTTCTAGTTAAAATTACTTATTGCATTTGCAAACCCCTCTTTCGGGGAGATAAATAGGTTAATTCATACAAATTGTTCGTAAATACTCCATGTCTAAACCATATTCCTTGTGAGTTTGACCCTGACCTTTGTTAGGTTATATATTTGGACAACAACTGCTTATACCTTCAAAGGGAGGTGTAGTTTAGGTGAGAACAATCATCTTTAGGATTTATTAAGGGGTTTATTTGGCCTACTATATCCCCTTAGGTTGCCCCAGTTCCACTTGTGAAGAAGAAGGATTGGTCTATGAGGATGTGTATCAATTATAGACGGTTAAACAAGGTGTCTGTCAAGAACAAATACCCTCTTCCCAAAATTGATGATTTAGTTGACTAACTGTAGGGTGCAGAGGTGTTCTACAAAATAAATTTGAGGTCCAGGTATCACCAGTTAAGTATTAAGATGTGTGATATCATGGTTGTCGGACATCTCTAACACTACTTTTAGGATGAGGTATGGTCACTACAAGTTCTTGGTCTTGTCATTTAGGTTGGCCAACGCACCTGCGACATTCATGAAGTTGATGAATGAAGTATTCAACCCTTATTCGGACTCATTTTTTTATTGTATTTATTGATGATATCTTCGTTTATTCCTAGACCGAAGCTGACCATGTTAGGCATTTGAGGATCTCTCTCCAGAAGCTTATGGAGGAGAAGCTTTATGATAAGTTCTCTAAGTGTGAATTCTAGCTTAGTTCAGTAGCATTTTTGAGGCATGTGGTGTCCAAGGAGGTCATCAAGGTTGATCCAGCAAAGTTAGAGGCTATTAAAGCATGGCCTAGACCTAACTCCACCATTGATATTTGTAGCGTTGTAGGTTTGGTTGGGTATTATCGGTGTTTTGTTTGAGATTTCTTACTATAGCAACTCCATTGACCAGACTCACCTAGAAGAATGTAGCATTTCATTGGTTAGATGAGTGTGAGGAGGGCTTCCAAAAGCTCAAGGTTTTGTTGACTACTATATCTATCCTGACCTTGTTCAGGAGGGCATTAATTTTAGTGTGTTTTTTGATACGTTAAGAGTTGGATTAGGAGGTGTATTAATCCAGAAAGGAAATGTGATTGCCTATTCCTCTAGGAATTTGAAGACTCATGAGAAGAATTATTCCAGCTATGACCTAGAGTTGGCAGTTGTTGTCTTTATTTTAAAGCTAAAGTGACATCATTTTTATGAGGTCCATTTTGAGATATTCACCTATCACTGTAGTTTATAGTAATTTTTCAGGCAAAGGGATTTGAATTTGGGACAGAAAAGGTGGATTGAGCAACTAAAAAATTTTTGCTCTGATTAATCTACACCATCTGGGAAAGGATTATGTAGTGGCCGATGCATCAAGTAGAAAGGTTTCTAGTATGGGAAATTCTGCAGCTATTCGAGTTGAGGAGCAACCCTTAGCTAAGGATGTTCAGAGATTAGCCAATGGGTTGGTGAGACTATAGCTTTCTGATGGGGGTGGTGTGCTTTCTTTCTTAGAGGTCGGTTCTACTTTGATAGATTAGATCCATGAGTAGCAGTTTAAGGATGAGAAGTTGTGTCTTGTTTAAGATAAGGTGACTAGAGGTAAGGCCAATGAAGTCGTGTTTGATGGCGATGGAATTTTGAGAATTGTAGCCAAATTTTTGTGTTAAAGATGGGTGACTTTATTAGATTGATACTTAAAGAGGCCCAACGAAGAAGTATCATGACTTGAGTCAGTGATATTGGTGGTGTGGTATGAAGAAGGACATCATCAAGTTTGTGTCCAAGTGTTTGACATGCCAGCAGGTTAAGTGTGAGCATTAGAGGACCAGGGGTGAGTTTTAGAGGATGCTCATTCCTACATGGAAAGTGGGAGTGGATCACTATGGACTTCATGGTTGGTTTACCCATTACCGTGGGTTGTTATAACTTTATTGGGTGATTGTGAATCGTCTGACTTAGTCCATTGATTTTATTTCAATCAAAGCTAAGTTAGAAGTTGGCTTATCTTTATATCAGCCAGATTGTTAGGCTTCATGGAATACTTGTCTCCATTAAGACTAATTCGGTTTCTTGTTCATATCTCACTTTGGAAGGCCCTACAACATGGGTTTGAACTGGGTTAGATTTGAGTACGATATTTCACCCTTAGATAGATGGGCAGTCTGAGAGGACTACTCAGGTAATGAGGATAGGCTCAGGGCATGTGTTGTTGATTATGATGCCAGGTAGAACTAGCATTTGCCTTTGGCGAAGTTTTCTTATAACAACAGTTGTCATTCCACCATCCAGATGGCTCTTTTTAAGACTTGTATGATTAGAGGTATAGATCATCCATACGTTTGTTTGATTCTTTTGTGGTGGATAGCCTTGATACTAATTTACTTAGAGATGTCATGGAGCGGGTTCATTTGATGTAGAGCCTATTGTTAACCGCCCAGAGTCGTCAGAAGAGTTATGTTAATAGGCAAGTTTGATCCTTAGAGTTCATATAGGGTGACCGGGTATGGTTGAGGATTTCACCCTTGAAGAGCGTTATGAGGTCCTGAAAGAAGAGCAAGCTCAACCCAAGGTATATTGGCCCTTTTAGATCTTAGAGCGAGTGGGAGAGGTGGCTTACAAGCTTGCCTTGCTACCTAGTCTATCTTCTGTGCATCCAGTGGTTCATATCTTGATGCTACGACATTACATTCCGAATTAATCTCATGTGATTTCTCTTGATTCAATAGTGTTGGGTACAAATTTGACCTATAAGGAGGTGCTTGTGGCCATTTTGGATAGACAAGTCAAAAAATTGAGAATGAGATAGTTTAAGTGAAGGTTTAGTGGCGGACGGGCCCTAGGAGAGGTCACTCAAGAGACTGAGTATGATATGTGGATCCATTACCCTTATATTTTTGAGACTTCATGGATGCTTTTCGCCTCATGTTTAAAGATGAACATGATTTTTAGCGGTGGATGATATGATGACCCTGATGGTTATTTTTGGTATTTTTGATAAAACTACTATTTTACCCGTCTCGATAGCTGCCCCCAGTCATGCTTGATTGATATTGAAAGTTGGTTTTTAAAATCTTGTAAAACGTTGTATTTTTGCTAAAGATATGAGTTTTGAAGTCTTAAGTTGCTTAATTTTGACTTTTCGAGTTTTTCGAGTCGAATAGAGAGCCGAGTTTCGAAACAGATTTCTATCACTTCCATTAGTTTCGGAATGTGAAAATTGATTTAGGAGAGTTGTCGGAATTAAATTTGAAGTTTTTATGTGAACTTTAGGTCCGAAGTTGGAAATTGATTAAAGTTTGACTTAGGTTTGATTTTAGTCAACATTTTGAGTTCTGGTGCTCGGATTAAATTTCTGATGATTTAACTGATTCAGAGAGGTGATTTTACTACTAGAATGAACTTCATTATAATCTTTGAGTAGCATTTTGATATGACAAGTTCCTTAAATTAGTTTAGTTATGACTTCTCGAATTTCGTGTTATGAAGACCCCCAGATTTGAGTTTTGACAATTTAGTCTAGAATGTCGAACTTAGTAGGTTGCATATATAGTTTGTATGTATTGGATTTCGATCGAATTTTGAGGTTTCATTCCATGATTTTGTGTATGTGCATATTGCTGATATCTGCTTTCTGGTATCTGTACTTTGCGGCCATGGCATGCCTTTTGCATTTTTGAAGGTCTTGGGTTTGGAACTCTGCAATAATATTAGCTGTACCACATTCACGGAGAGCTTATTTCTGGCCCTTCGTGTTCGTGGATAGCGAGTCCACAAAGCTTTGTTTGACCTTGACCTTGCATTTATGACCCCTACGTCGCGATCGCGGAACGTTAAATTTTTGTGAATAGTAACCTTTTAAAAATATCAAAATTTTAGTTATTTCCATCATTTTAAATATCTTTGAGCATGGATTAGGCGACTTTTCAAGTTTTTTCGAAGGGAATCATTTGGGTAAGTTACTTTAAGCTTAAATCTTCGTTACCCACTAGTTATTACTTGATTTTGTGTCACGACCCAAACCTAAGACCTAGTCGTGACATGATGAATGTGGAACCAAAAGGTGTCCCGTCCAAGCCTCTTGCTCATATCATAAGTATACAAAAGATAAACAATCAATCATATGAATAAGAAAGCGGAAATATAGACCAAAAATTAAATGAAAAGGAAAGCTAGGAATTTCCCAATAAAGGGATTACATCATCATCATATCAAATCATGCCTCTAGATAGTAAAAAAATATCTTGGCGGGGTATAGAACTTACTACTAGCTCACCCTTAACATATAAAGAATGTCAGTACAAAAGTCTCATCATAGCAACATGATCACACCCAAATTACACCTCCCACTTAAGGTATAAGTATTCGCTATTCAAATATAGAACCTAATGATAGTTAGGGTCAATCCCACGAGAAATATGATCTAGACTAGGAATAATTAAAGAAATCTGTATGAACTAATTGACTTACTTCCAGAAAGGGGGTTTTTGATGTAAAAAAATAATTCAAAGCAAAACTAAGATCAATAGTCAATGCACGTATTACTAATTCAGTGAGAAAAGTAACAAGGGTATTCAGTTCCACATGAATTCCTAATACAATATAGCCTAATAATTGTAACCTTTTCTAGTGTGTAGCATGGAGGAATGGTATGTTATATTCACCTAATTCCTTCGACTGGCAACTACGCAAATTTCACCATGCAACTTGGGCCTTTACGGGTGTCGTATTACTAACCCTTACCTTTGTCCTTGTACAACCATCCCTTGGGCCGTCTAGTTGATTAGACGAGGGTGCTCAGGTTGAATCCTGTTATTTTATCCCTTTCCCATTCATTATCCCCTTGGGTTGGCGAATAATAATAAGGCGAGTTCTAACATTAACCATCGTTAAAATATATTCAAAATAAAAAGATAAATTATACATTCATGCACACTTTCCAAGGATTAAAAATTATTTGGTTTTTACTTTGTTAGTTCTTCATGGTTCCCACAACCCTAGTTTTGAATTTAGCTACTCATACTTGTTGTAGATGAAGAATTCATGGTATAAGTTTTCATAATTAAACACTAAAGACAATGAATTGAAAAACAAAAAAAATCTAAATTCTCTACGTAAATCATAATATAGAACTCCAAAGATGAATACCAAAGTGATCAACTTAAAATCTCCAAGAATAAGCTAAAAAAAGTAATAATATGAGTGATGTAGTTCTGTACGTCAAAAAATACCTAAAAAACCCTATTTATAATAAAAGAAAACCAAATCTAACTTGATTAAGAAAACCGGATTTGGGCCCTTCCACGAGCCAAGCTACGAGCCGTGATTGTGTTTATTGTGGAAAGGTCTCTTAGTCTACTTCTTCGGAAGGCTGCCATCCAAGTATGAGTAAATTTCTACATCTTGTAGATTGACTTACGAACCATAGGTTCCTTCGTCATGTTAACTTTCAACAACTATAAAAATCTCTGGGCCTCCATTCATGAACAAGTCTACGGGTCGTGGAACGAACCATGACCCATCCTATTAATCGTAGATTCATCTTCAACAGATCTGCCCGTCACTCGTTCAAGACTATGAACCCATACCTATAACTCATGGATCAAACACGGACCGTAGATGGTCTCGTAAATCACTAGAAAGTTGTAGCTTATGCAAATCTCCACAAAACTCCTCAAAACATATAATCCTGCTAAATCAAAATAAAAATAGATCAAAACTATTAACATCGCATTGAACACAAAAACCTCTAAGTTTAAGCATTAAAAGTGTCGTATTTTGGCGGCATGTCATCGCACTCAACTTAAAATTATTGCTTATCCTCAAGCGATGGACTCGATCTATCATAGCAGTACAACAAACACATAGACCATAATCTCATGGTATACATCATATCTCAGTCAATCATAAATATCTATTCAAACTATCAGTTCATATACAAAATAGTTATTGAACAAATCCAAGCGGATTAATACATGATAGAGTAACTTTGACAGACAGGGCAATGTATTTAAGCAGCAATCACCGAGATAGTCCACAATTAGCAATGTAATTCAAGTGTCCTCACAAAAGAAGTCCCATTTTTCACTCAAACTGATGTATTTTGATTCGATTCCAGGGACTGACAAGTATGCTCACACTCACAATTGTTATTCAAACACTGTGTACAATACCATAGGCTTGCCCCTATATTTATGACCATGATATTTGACAAGTTGGAATAGGATCACTGTAGGACTCTCTTAGCTTTTAATGTAGGTCGGGGGGCTTAGTATGATATTTTGGAACATAGTGACTAATTGCCCTCCTCGACACAACACTATTTTACATTTTGCCTTACTAACACTGTCATTTTAACTTATTGTTCCCTTCCTCCTATTTCAAACACTTTTGGGTGCACTTATTCTATTTC
Source organism: Solanum rostratum (assembly GCA_029948455.1). Lineage (NCBI taxonomy): Eukaryota > Viridiplantae > Streptophyta > Magnoliopsida > Solanales > Solanaceae > Solanum > Solanum rostratum. The sequence goes on from CM057045.1 coordinate 46,675,118, forward strand.
CCAGCTCGTTTTCTTTTATTTTTCTCAATTCTTTTACTTTTCAACTCATATTTTGGCATTGATGTATTTTGCACACACCCATTTCATATGTTTCTCTTTTTAATTGTAAAACTATGCTTTCCTTTCAATCTTGCTGTGATTTCTTTGCAACTGCCACCCTTAACTTAGGCTTTTAGCCTGAGTTGAGGTGCACGATATCCAACCTATGAACAAGGGAAACTTTTGATAGCAAACCCCAATTTAGGCTTTTAGCCTGAGTCAAGTGCAAAATATTCAAGGAGGGACCAGGGTCAAATTGTCACGACCTGAGACAAGGGCCTAGAAGTGACACGGTGAATGGGAACCCGAGAGTCCCAGAACAAGCCTCAAAGTATCCAAATCCACATCATTAGTTCAGAAGCGCATTCAAATAATAAACACATAATACTAAAAGGATGGAAAAGTAGGACTCACGCTATGGGGTCAATGAGGGGAAAGGGATTCATATAACACTAAGCATATAAGAACTAAGGAGCGGGTAAGTAAGACACACTCTATGGGGGCAAACGGGTCTTAGGACCTTCCACATTTCCTCACCAAACATGCATATATACATAATTTCCATAATCAATCCATATGAAAACATAAGCCAAATACAACACATAGTATATGAGATCCATGAGAGTCTACAAGATGTCCAACGATACCTCTAGTCATAAGATGGAATGGGGGCAGTGACATTTCCTGGCCTCACCCTCAAACAAGGAAGTAATTCAGAATAGCATAGGTCAAAGGAAGGTGGCTTTTCCTTGGGGGATGTGACTCACCACAACTGCAACTTCCTGAATGGAGCTACTTGTCAAACGGTGGATAGTTGTAGTGCCCCGCCCCTACATGGTAAAATCATATAGGCATAGAGTATACGTTAGTATGTTTGAATGTACTAAGTATGCGGGCATGCAATGCATATGATTTGTTAAACCTGCACTTAAATGTTAGATGACAAGGGCACATAATATAGGAAGAATCATATATTCAAGGGAGAAATTTACAAGATGCCATGAAATTTGTGATGCATGAATGAAATGATATTCATATATATAGCGGGGATGTGACCTTAACCGACATGAGTGAGACCAAGCGAGATAGTACTTGGAATCCCAATGAGACCCCTTCATCGGTATAAAAGTGGTCTACTTGTCAAAGGTAAACTATACTTCGCCTTACGGGAACATATCCCATTTCTTATGAAGCGACCCCCTTACGAGAACATATCCCATTTTGGAAAGGATTTTCATATCATAACATTATACCTCACCTTACGGGAACATATCCCATTTCGTATGAAGCAACCTTCCTTACGGAAACATATCCAATTTTGGATAGGATTCTCATAACATATGCTAGGCACATAAGTTGAGAAAAGGGAGAGGACCCTTGGGGATAGCCCTGACGGTCCCAATCCATCAATGCTAAGTCGACATCCCACGAGAATACTTATACATATACATGTTTTCAAGAGATACAATATTCATTTCAAAACCATTCAATGCACATTTAGGCTCAAATGCCAAACCAAAAATCATAATTATGACATTCACGCAAGGAATAACTTATCTACATTACTGAATGGTGCAAGCACCCAAATTGCTTAAAGATCCAAAATCAATAAGACATTATGTGATCACATTCGTGTCATAACCCATAATCTTATCAAAATCATATCATAAAACATAATTGGGCTTAACCGTCTTCATGATTTCCATAAAAACTAATATTCATGAATTCAAATGCAATGCATGATGTGAGAATAGCATGGGTAATATAGATTCAAGCTAAAATCAACATTTATAAGACTAAATTGAAGTAAATCCATAATTAAATCCACTCTTAAGTCATAATATAGATCACTCATAAATAAATCATGTTTTGAAGGGGACATGCACATTCATAATCTCTTAATCTCAATGCAACTATAATATAAGGGCTTAATCCCACTTAAAATCATCATTAAAGCACATCTCACACTTCAATTGAATTTGATAGAATCAAGTAATGAAATCCACATTTAAGGTAAGCTTAATTTAATGTAATCAATTGAAAGAGTTTGGGTCTTCTTGGTTGAAAGGGACCAAGAATCAATCCCACATACTTTGATTAAGAAGCTGAAATTAAGATGAATTTAGCTTGAAGTTGAATTCCCCAATTGAACCCTAGCTTGAGTCTTGAGAGAAGGACTTAGAGAGTATTTTGAGAATGATCTTTTCGAGTGGAAGTGTTTTCAAAGAGAATGAACTAAAATGGAAGGATATCAGCTGATTTGGGGGTCTAGGATAGGCAAAAGGTCATAAAACATAATTAAAAGAAATCGTAATTACATAAACGCCATTAATGAAAGAGATGGAAAAGTGGGTCGTCAAGGCCACACGGGCGCATACATGGTCCGTGTGGCACTTCACGGTCCATGAACAGTTGTTCGTGGGATGACACTTAGACATATTTCGCAACGTTAACACTTAGAATGTTTTGAAGCAAAGGCGTTCTATATGAACAAATACACGGCCCGTGTGAGACTACATAGGTCGCGCCAAGGACCATGAAAGGTCACTTAGAAAAATCTCTGGATTAAAAGGTTATGAGATAATAATTTCATACTTAGAAAAAAATTCACGTCGTGAGCTATACGGTGGGCCACACGGCCCGTGACACACCACACAGACCATGTGGGTGGCCGTGTGTCCACACTTTGCTTAAAACTCCCTGTTGAGTCCTCACAATCAATATTTCGGCCAAGTACCCCTCCACTGGAGGCCACATGGTCCGTGTGGCTTCACACTAGCTGTGTGGGCCTCCTATGGAGTGATACTTGGCCAAACTTTCTCTCGGGAGCATATTATGTGGTCCGATAAAGTCGTTCGCAAATCTAGATACTTACATCATCTCCCCTGGGAACATTCGTCCCCGAATGTGCAATGAAAAGGCTTGAAAGCTTGACTTAGGGTCTGAGACATCCAAACACAAGGCATAATGTATAGTTCACCATTCGAAAATCACAAAGTCTTTAAAACTCATATCAAAATGTATTCAAATCATTCAAAACATCATAAAAATCATTTTTGTGTACATGTATGAATGTCATGTCATGAGACTCAAGAGTGAAAGAATTGAGACTACTTAGAAAAGGAAGAACCTAATACCTTAAGGTTAAGTAGATTAAAGAAGATGCGGATATCATTTCATCATGTCTAGCTCTGCCTCCCATGTAGCACTCTCCACATGTTGATTTCTCCAAAGTACTTTCACCAAAGCTACATCCTTGTTACAAAGCCGCTTCACTTGCCTCTCCAAAATTTCTATCGGGACTTCCTCATATGATAGGTTCTCCTCAACCTCGATCTCTTTCAAAAGCACAATGGTGCTAGGCTCACCAACTAACTTCCTCAACATAGACACAAGTAAGACCGGGTGAATGGAACTCAAGTTCCGAGGCAACTCTAACCTATAAGCCATGCCCCCGATCCATTCAACAATCTCATAAGGGCCAACGTACTGGGGGCTTAGCTTACCCTACTTGCCAAAATATATCACACCCTTCATAGTTGAAACCGTCACATACACCCAATCACCAACATGAAGTTCAAGATCCCTTCTCCTAACATCCGAATAAGACTTTTGGTGACTTTGGTCCGTCTTCAACCTTTCTCTAATCACCTTCACCTTTTCCATAGCCTCCAACACTAAATCTGGGACAATCAAGGCTATTTCTCCCAATTAAAACCACCCATCGGTTACCTACACCTTCTCCCATACAAGGCCTCAAATGGTGCCATACCAATGCTAGCATGGAAGCTATTATTATAGACAAACTCAATGAGTGGAAGGTGATAATCCCGATTACCCTTAAACTCCAACACATAAGCCCTCAACATATCCTCTAAGGTTTGAATAGTCCTCTCAGCTTGCCCATCAGTTTGAGGATAAAAGCGGTGCTCAACTTAATCTTAGTTCTAAGTCCCTTCTGAAATAATGTCCAAAAGTGGGAAGTGAATTGGGTGGCATGATCTGATATGATGGACCTAGTCACACCATGCAATCTCACCAATTCTTGGATGTACATCCTTGCGTACTCCTCTGCGCTTTAGGTAGTTTTGAACGGTAGGAAATGAGCCGACTTAGTCATCCGATCAAGATGACCTAAATGGAGTCGAATTGCCTTCGAGTCTGAGGTAAACGAACCACAAAGTCCATGTTCACATCTTCCCACTTCCATGTGGGAATATTAATATCTTGATCCAAGCCACTGTGCCTTTGGTGCTCTACCTTCACTTGTTGAGAACTGGACATTCAGATACGAACTTAACTATGTCCTTCTCCATACCGTGCCACCAATACATTTCCTTCAAATTACGATGCATCTTAGTAGATCTCGGGTGAATAGAATAATGAGAGTTATGAGCCTCCCTCATGATTACCCTTCTAAGATCATCCACATCCAGAGCATAAAACCGGTCTTGGTACCGGAGAGACCATCTCCTCCTTTGGAGAACACCTCAATCTCCTTTTTGGCAGCCAATTTCTTCAATTCAACCAACGATGGATCGAAATCTTGCTTAGCTTTCACATCAACCACCATGGAAGATTCTGTCCCGCTTTGAACATGGATACCAACATTATTCGAGTCGGCCAACCTAACACCCAACCTCTCCAACTAGTGAACATCCTTTGCTAACCCCCTCCTCTCCTCTTCAACATAAGTCACGCTACCCATAGAAAGCCTACTGAGAGCACCAACTACAATGTTGGCCTTGCTGGGATGATATTGAACACTCATATCATAGTCTTTTAGGAGCTCCAACCATCTTTTTGGCCTCAAGTTGAGATCTTGTTGAGTGAGAACACATTGAAAACTCTTGTGATTGGTGAAAACATCAACATGCACCCCATGCAAATAGTGCCTCCAAATCTTCAAGGAAAAGGCCACCGCCGCCAACTCAAGATCATGCGTTGGGCAATTACGCTCATGCACCTTCAACCACCTTGATGCATACGCTATTACCTTACCATGTTGCATGAGTACACAACCCAACCCAATTCGAGATGCATCACAATACACCACGAATCCCTCCATGCTATTTGGTAAGGTCAAGACGGGAGATGATGTAAGCCGATCCTTCAAAGTTTGGAAAATCTTCTCGCATTCATCCGACCATACGAACTTAACCTTCTTTTGGGTCAATTTAGTCAACAGAGATGCAATAGATGAGAATCCTTTAACCAACCTCCTATAATAGCCGGCCAACCCCAGAAAGCTTCGAATATCCAAAGGATTCAACGGTCTGGGCCAATTCTTCACGGCCTCGGTCTTCTTCAGATCCACCTTGATACCATCACTGGACACCACACGACCAAGAAAGTGCACTTCACCCAACCAAAATCACATTTGTTAAACTTGGCATACATCTTCTTCTCCCTCAAGGTTTATAGAACCATCCTCAAATAATCCCTATGTTCCTGTTCACTTGGGGAGTAAATAAGAATGTCAACAATGAAGATCACCAAAAATTTGTCAAGAAACGGCTTCAACACCTGATTCATAAGATCTATGAAAATGGCCGGAGCATTGGTTAAGATGAACGACATTACCATAAAGTCAAAGTGCCTATACTTTGTCCGAAAGGCCATTTTAGGAATATCACAATCCCTAACCTTCAACTAATGATACCTGGAATGAAGGTCAATTATTGAGAAGTGAGTAACCCCTTGAAGTTGGTCGAACAAACCATCAATCCTGGCCAATAGATACTTATTTTTAACAGTAACCTTATTCAGTTGTCTGTAATCAATACACATTCGAAGAGATGCATCCTTCTTCCTCACAAATAACACTGGAGCACGCCACGTTGATATACTTGGCCTAACGAAGCCTTTTTCCAACAAATCCTTCAATTGATCTTTCAACTCTTTCAACTCTTCCAACGCTATACGATAAGAAGGAATAAAGATAGGTTGAGTATTCGAGAGAATATCTATGCTGAAGTCTACCTCCCTTTTAGGAGGAACACTGAGCAAGTCTTCAGGGAACACATCCTAAAACACATTCACCACAGGAACCGACTCAAGGGTAAGCATTTCGGACTCCATATCCTTGACCCTCACAATATGATAGATGCACCCCTTGGAAATCATTTTCCGGTCCTTGAGGTAGGAAATAAACAAACCTTTAATAGAAGAGTCACTACCCTTCCATTCAAGAATGGGCTCACCGGGAGGTTGGAACTTAACCTTCCGGGTTCTACAATCTATAGAGGCATATGATTCATGCAACCAATCTATCCCAAGAATCACGTCAATATTGAACATCTCAAGTTCCATAAGATCACACAGGAAAACATTGTGCAACACAGAAGCAGGACAACCACAATAGAATCTATGTGCAACAACATATTCACTCATGGGAGTATAAATGGAGAAGGGATCCTTCAAAATCATGGGAGTCAAATTAAATTTAACAGCCATCAGGAGAGTCACAAAAGAAAAATTTACACCCGGTTCAAGCAAAATGTAAGCATAAAAAATCAAAGACTTTTAACATACCAGTCACAACATCTGGAGCTTCCTCAACCTCCTGACGGGCATGGAGTGCATATAACCTGTTGTTCCTTGGGAAAACACCTTGGGGAGATCTTTGTTGGCCTTGACCACCTTGAGCCACCTGACCGTGACTTGTATGAACATTTTTAGGACAGTCAACAATCTTGTGGTTCTTATCACCACATCTAGAGCAAGCACCTAAATCCTTTCAAGAAACACCCGTGTGAGGCTTTCTACACTTTCCACACAGAGGATACCCTTGTTCACCACCAACCGGTGCCCTAGGAGGAGGTACTCGAAAATTAACAACCCGAGTACCAAAACCTTGGCCCTACTGGAAGTGATCAAAGCCACCACTTCGAGAATCGGAGAATCCACAATCAAACTGGGCCCTCTTAGGATCGTGTACCCTCATCTCCTTGAGTTCCTCCCATTCGATCGGTTTAGCATATACCATGAGTCTAGAAATATCCATATCCTATATGAGCATAAAAGTATGACACTCTTTTATGAGCAAATCAGAGATACCAAAAATGAACTTGTGCATCCTTACACGGGGGTCAGCCACAAGTGATAGAGCATACTTGGAGAGCTTTGTGAATTTGAGGGCATAGTCCCTGACACTCATACCTCCTTGCTTGAGGTTGATAAATTCAGTCATCTTGGCCTCCCTAAGCTCAAGTGGAAAGAAATGATCCAGGAATGAAAGTTTGAACTCTTCCCAATTGACATTTCCAACACAACTCTCTCCATAAACCATTGGGTTTACTACACCTGGGCCACATCTTGCAGTTGATAGGCAACCAATTCAGCCTTTTCCTCAGAATTAACACCCATAATGTTCAATATCTTAGTGAGCATCCTCATTAGCCTTCAATCCATGAAACTCTAGAGGATTCATCCAGGTGAAATCCCTCACCTTGGATTCTGCGGATGATTAACCTGCTTAGTCTGAGATGTCACCACCTGGGCAAGCATGGACAAGGCCGTACAGAATTCACCGTTAGAGATGGGTTCATCTATAGGCCCTTGGGGGGCCTGATCCTCATCAGCCGGAGCTGGCCTTGGTGGGCAAGGTCTTCCTCGAGGCATCTTCTAAAATGGAGCAACAACACTGTCAAGATAAGGAGACCAAATATACGAGTCTTAGCACAACGTAAGGCATGAAGAAATGAGGCAATTCCTAGAACGCCTTCGTAGCCTCTCACTCATAGGCATGGTGAACTTCACATCCATGAATAGGACTCTACTTGACGCGGCATATTGGATCCTAAGGACCATTTATAAACCTAGCGCTCAGATACCATCTTTTGTCACGACCCGAGATTAGGGCGTAGAAGTGACACGATGAATGGGAATCCCAGAGTCCCTAAACAAGCCTCGAAGTATCGAAATCCACATCATTGGTTTGGAAGCGCATTCAAATAATAAATACATAATATTAAGAGATGGGAAAGTAGGAAGCACGCTATGGGGACATCGAGAGGAAAGAGATTCACATGGATTCACATAGAACTTAGCATATAAGAACTAAGGGGCGGATAAGTAGGACTCTCTCTATGGGGGCAAACAGGGCTTAGGACCTTCCACATTTCCTCACCAAACATGCATATATACATAATTTCCATAATCAATCCATATGAAAACATAAGCCAAATACAACACATAGCATATGAGATCCATGAGAGTCTACAAGATATCCAACAATGCCTCTAGTCATCAGATGGAATGGGGGCCAAGACATGTCCTGGGCTCACCCTCAAAAAAGGAAGTAATTTTGAATATCATAGGTAGAAGAAAGATGGCATTTCCTTGGAGGATGGGACTCACCACAAGTGCAACTTTCTGAATTGAGCTTCTCATTAACAATGGATAGTTGTAGTGCCCGGCTCCTATATGGTAAAATCATATAGGCACAGAGTATGCGTTAGTACATTTGAATGTACTAAGTATGCGGGCATATAATGCATATGATTTATTAAACCTGCACTTGAATATTAGATGACAAGGGCACATAATATAGGAAGAATCATATATTCCGGGGAGAAACATACAAGATGTAATGAAATTCGTGATGCATGAATGAAATGATATTCATATATATCGCGGGGATGTGACCTCAACTAACATGAGTAAGACCAAGTGAGCTAGTACTTGGAATCCCGATGAAATCCCCTCACCGGTACAAAGGTGGTCTACTTGCCAAAGGTAAATCATACTTCACCTTACAGGAGCATATCTCATTTCGTATGAAGCAACCCCCTTACGGGGACATATCCCATTCCGGAAAGGATTTTCATATCATAACATTATACCTCACCTTACGGGAACATATCCCATTTCGTATGAAACAACCTTCCTTACGGGAACATGTCCCATTTCATATATTATTCTCATAACATATGCTAGGCACATAATTCGAGGAAAGGGAGAGGACCCTTGGGGATACCCCTAAGACCCCCAATCCATCAATGCTAAGTTGGCATCCCACGAGAATACTTTTACATATACGTGCTTTCAAGAGATACAATATTCATTTCAAAACTGTTCAAAGCATATTTAGGCTCAAATGCGAAACCATAAATCATAATTATGATACTCATGTAAGGAATAACTAATCTACATCTATGGAATGGTGCGATCACCCAATATGCTCAAAGATCCATAATCATAAGACATTTATGTGATTAAATTCTAGTTGTAATCCATAATCTTATCAAAATCATATCATAAAACATAATTAGACTTAACCATCTTCATGATTTCCGTAAAAGCCAATGTTCATGCATGCAAATGCAATGCTTGATGTTAGAATAGCATGGGTAATATAGATTCAAGCTAAAATCAACATTTATAATACAAAATTGTAGTAAATCATAATTAAATCCACACTTAAGTCATAATATAGATCACCCATGCATAAATCAAGTTTTAAAGGGGACATGCACATTCATAATCTCATAATCTCAATGCAAACTATAATATAAGGGCTTAATCTCACTTAAAATCATCATTAAAGCACAACCCATACTTCAATTGAATTTGATAGAATCAAGTAATGAAAATTCACATTTAAGGTAAGCTTAATTTAATGTAATCAATTGAAAAGCGTTTGGGTCTTCTTGGTTGAAAGGGACCAAGAATCAATCCCACATACCTTGATTAAGAAACTGAGATTGAGATGAACTTAGCTTGAAGTTAAATCCCCTAATTGAACCCTAGCTTGTTCCTTGAGAGAAGGACTTAGACAGTATTTTGGGAATGATCTTTTTGAGTGGGAGTGTTTTAAAAGAGAATGAATTAAAATGGAAGGATATCAGCTGATTTAGGAGTCTAGGATAGGCAAAACGTCATAAAAAAAAATTAAAATGAACCGTAATTACATAAACACCATTAATGAAATGGATGAAAAAAGTGGGTCGTCAAGGCTACACGGGTGCCTACATGGCACAGACAGTGAACAGTTGTCCGTGGGACAACACTTAGACATAATTCGCAATGTTAACACTAAGAGTTTCTTAAAGCTAAGGGGTTCTACACAGATAACGACACGACCTGTGTGACACTACACGGGTCGTTCCAAGGGTCGTGAAATGTCACTTAGAATAATTTCTGCACGAAAAAGTTACGAGATGGTAATTTCATACTTAGAAAAGAAATTCATGTCGCGAGCTATATAGTGTTCCACACAGCCCGTGACACACCACACAGAGTGTGTGGGTGAAAACGTGTGTCCACACTTAGCCTGAAACTCCCTGTCGAGTCCCCGCAATCAAAATTTTGGCCAAGTACCCCTCCACTGGAGGCCACACGGTCTGTGTGGCTTCACACTGGCCGTGTGGGCCTCCCATGGAGCGCCACTTGGTCAAATTTTCTCTCGGGAGCATTATGAGTTTCGATAAAGTCATTCAAAAATCTTAGTCTTTACACAAATTCAAGATTTACACAGACAAAAAAGGTTCAGTGTCTTAGGTATTTATTAAGATAAGATACTTGTATGGCTCAAACATTAGGATAAAAGGATATACACTACATATGGTTGGTTATTCTAAGCTAAGGGGACTATTATGAAGATCTTCCTATGATCCTTTCTTAACCAACTAACCTACAGTCTCAGTTAGAGTAATAGGAGAAGTTTTGGATTGAAACACAACATAAGAATTACATAATAAAGATCGCACACACTTGGCACTGGATATATTGTCAATATAAACTTTTAAATCATGATTTTTATCACCATTTAGCCTTATCTTATCCGAACAAATACTGTCAACTAGCGATCCAACATTGTTGTTATCAAAATAACTTTTTCAACACATCATCAATTAAAAAATAATAGAGGATATCATTTTCAGTAGAAACTAACATATGCCAAAGATATTAGTACAATATGCAACCAATACTACTTATACATCCTAAACGTGCTGGTTTAACATAAAGTAAATATCCTTAGGGAAAGAACACAAGAAAGAAAATTCCGTGGACTCAAAAATTGGAGTAGATATAGGCCTTGGTTACTCAGACTTTTTTAGGCCTATAACTACCCACACACCATCAAAAAAGCTTTTCATTGTCCGCAATGCAACAAAACAATACCAAAAACCGAAGTATGGTTCAGAATGAACATACCTGGGTGCCTAAGTGCTGGTGTCAATCTGTGATCCATCATCCTTAACCTGATTGGTGGTCTGCTCTATCGCGGTGGCCTATCTTGATGGTTTAGCACCCAGCACCATCTCTTTTTCTCATGTATGTTGCATCACCTTATCTACTATAGAGGCCTCTCTAGTGTCCTCCAGCTTCTATTGCTTGGTTTCTCAACATGTCACTGGGAAGCCTTAAGATCATCATCTTTTGTACGTCGCCTTTTTTTAGAGGTGCGGGTTATGAGTTCATCTGCAAATAAGTCCAGCTCCAGTGTAGTGATAGACAACATGAGGATCATCATTAGTGTTAGATCTACTACCCTTATTATCCTCGTGGAGCTGCTAGATCTCCATTCGAATGCCTGTTATATTTGGAATCTGGTTCAAACTAAGGCGATTCTCATATGCCTCTCAAATTCATCCACGTGGCTATGTAAAAGTGACAAACTCTGCTCTAGTGTGTTTGTATAGCGCTCTTGTATGCGCTCCTTGAACTCAGAAATAGCCTTACAAACCTAAGGCATGATATTCTGTAATAAATGAGCCAATTGAGATTCAGTCTGCGCCTAGTGTTGTACCAGGGCCTAAACAGGCTCCACGGATATATAGAACATACTTGAAGGCTGAGGATGTGTAGGCACGACCTCTGGTATAATGGAGGGAGTAGAAGTAGGCCCCGTCTCCATCTCAAGATCAGTTTGCAAGGGTCTCTCAGACTTATCAACAATAACAACAGTGGTAGAATACTCAAGATATGGAGGCTTAACAAAAATCTCAAGTAACTGGACTATGGAGTGATGTGCTCGCCTCGGTGAAACTAGATTCACATTGGCCTTTATCAGGCCGGCATCACGGGTCTTGTGGACATCGATCATTAACATTAGAGATAATCTTCTTCCCTGCCTCTATACATAGTTTGTAAAACAAACACAAGAATGAGATAGATATCGACCTTTTCCGAGCTCGCTCATATATCTGCTTTACCATGCGACAAGCTAAGTCAATGTCATAGCAGCTATGATGCTGGCAACAACCCCTTCATGGTCTGTTGTAAAAGTATTATCTGCATGTGTTGACCAGATCAGTATGCGAACCATTTCCTACCATGACTTTCCAATTAAGTTGAGCAATGCCTTAACAATAGGCTTTCCTTGCTCAGCAATGTGGCTGGTAATCCATCTCAATAACGCGACCTTCCAAATTGCACCTCTCATAACAACACAATCTCGTGCCTTCCCTAACCTATAGTTTAACTCTGCTATAGTCATAAGGCCTTGGTAATCTAAACCGAATAAGAATCTATGGATGGTGGTCTTTGATTGATCAATAGGAACACCTCGTACCAACATCCGAGTCAATTTGCGCTGAGCAATAGGCTTCACCTTTTAGGCATAGCCTCAATAACTGTAGCACCATATGATGCGTAGAACTCAGAATCTAATTTCAAGGAATACTTCCCTGGTGGTGCTTCTAACCAAACCAACCTGTATTGAGCTAGTGTCACTGTGGATCGGCACACTATCATAACTGGATGTCAGTATCAGAGCTCTTCAAATATGGTCTAGGTGTGTCGGTCTCTGTCACTCTACTGGAATTCCTCTCTGTAGATAGCTAGCATATCCTTAATGTGCCAGCGTCTCAACTGTCCGGCTATATAAACTGGTATTGTGATGGATGTGCCTAAATTCTCGGACTCTGAGCCTAACTCATCTTATGATTATGAGCCATCTCTATCAAGGGGCCTGACTAGGACTCCTTCACGAAATCCGTCATCTGTATAGAGTTGCTCCTATCTGAGCCTCCTTCCTCAGGCTAGGGAGGATGTAGTGTAATGGCTGGTGTGTGTGGCTCGATGCCATCATCTGGACGAACATCGAGATCCTCCACTGAGCCACTAGCCTTTGATTCTATCGGCTCGTCACAAAGTCTATCATGAAGGGACTGAATATCCTCACCTCATGGTCAGGGATCTATGATAACTACAAGCACCATAATATAAGCACACTTGTGTCCGAGGAAGTGGAAAAAGAAAAATAATACTTAACAAGACAAAAAAGAAACTATGAAGGCTTACCTATAGGCCATAGAATGGATTACGAGCTGTAGAAGACTTTTGTAGAAATGGGGATAACAATAATTTAAGCTACTAGAAATGCAAATATGGATTCATCCACAACCCTAATTTGAGCCACAAGTTGTAGACTGGGTTGTGATTGTAGAGTTAGATAAATACTCTGTAGGTATTGAAAATAATGAACACTTTTATGGGTTGTAGTTGGAACTACAACTCGTAATTGTCCTGTTAAAGTTGGGATGTTCAATTTGCTAAACCCTTTTTATGAGAGGTGATTATGGTTCGTGATTGAAATCATAGGCCTTAAAAGACCCTCGTAAGTTTGAAAATACAATAGTTGAAATCCTCAAGTCAACTCATTTTCAAACGTGAAATATAATACTAAAATTCAGCTAATGGCCTAGTTGAGGAAGAATATAAGCAACCATAAAAGTACATGGATTGGTCCATAACAATAGGGTATACAAAATAAAAACAAATTAAAGTCCACTGTCAGGCAAAACACAGTCCAAGGTCATCATACATATCCCAAAAATATTACAATCAAAACCCAATTTATATTCAATTATTTACTTACCCCAGATGTAGCAATTTAGCCCAAAAATATGTATCCCCTACTGACTAATTAGAGCAACACACATAGACAACACAATGTATAAAATCTAAAAAAATTCGAATGTCTCTTTCCATCACACTTTATCACTGTACCCTCTTTTCAAATCAAATTCATCAGTTCGTTATCCTGATTATTCAACATGAATTGGTATGGAACAATAGATTTTACATGTTTTCTGATCAATTAGGCATGAATAGATTATTAATCATAATTTTGCAATGCCAAAGTTACAATGAAATAGTAATCAATTCAATCAAATTCAGGTTTCATTATTCCCAGGGCAAGAAAACCATGAAATTCAACTTCACTAATTCATAGGCCATAAATTCAAACTTGGAAATTTCGAAGCGTTAAAGAGAAATACATACCATAATTTCAAGTGTGTGACTGAGAAATTGGTGAAAACAAGGAGGATGCTGCCCAAGGGCCGCCGAAACAGTGGCTAGAGATGGCCGAAATTTGGCTGGAAAATATGGTGCGGTGGTCGGAGTGGTTGAGGATCATCGACAAGAAGGAAGAAAGGGTAGGGTTGTTTTGGGATTTTTAAAGTTTTGAGAAATGAGGGGTAAAAATTATTTTGCCCTATTCTTATTTTGTTTATCGGGTCTGGTAAAATGGTATTTTGATTATACAAAGCCTCAATTACGGGCCATTAAATCCATAAACCCCATTCACGGCTCGTAGTCTTTTCTATGGGCTGTGAAGTTAACTCATTGATTTGAAGTTCATAATTTCTCTCACTAGATTTCATTCTACGGTTAGTTACACGGGTTGTGGTTCAAACTATGATCCGTATACTGACATGCGGAACCTAATTTTCTCACTTTTAAGACTAATTTGCTGCCTTTACTCCGTTCCTTCATATTCTCAACAAAATAAATTGTTACCATGTAACATTCCAGTCATGAATCTAAAAATACAACCAAAACATGAAAATTTAAACTACCTATTAGTCCAAAGAAAAATCTAATACACATACATGAAAATTATAACTAGTATCTTGGGTTGTCTCCCAAGTAGAGCCTGATTTACTGTTGCGCCACGATTTAGACCAGTTGGTTACTCAAACTTCACCAAGCGTCCATACTTCCACTGTCTTGACTTCATCAACATCGCCAAAGTATTGTTTGATGCTTTAGTCATTGACTTTGAACCTCATGCCATCTTTGTATTCTAACTCAATAGCCCCATGGTTGAAAACATGTGTGACATCGTAGGAAATCAACCATTTGGACTTGAGTTTTCTAAGAAACAACCACAAACTTGAGTTGAACAGAAAAACCAAGTGTCCTAGTGAGAAATGATGATGCTCAATGTGATGGTCATGATACAAATCATCCTTTGCTTATGAAATACTGAGCTCTCATATGCCCTCAATCGGAACTCATCATGTTTGTTAAGTTGGCTCAGCCTTGAATTAGTCGCATCATTCCAGTCAACATTTAGCTTTTTGAGTGCCCACATCACCTTATGCTCTAGCTCTATAAGTAAGTGACAAGCATTACCAAAAATAAGTTGATAAGGAGACATACATATGAGATTCCTGAATGCAGTTTGATATGCCTATAACGCATCATCTAGCCTTTGCGATCAATTTATTCGTGTTACTTTCACTGTCTTAGATAGAATCTATTTAATATCTATATAAGATACCTCAACTTGCCCACTTGTCTGTATATGTTAAGGCGTTGCCACACTATGCTCCACTTCATATGTTTTTAGAAGAGCCTTGAACAACCTACTGCAAAAGCGGGAATCGCTGATGATCGCACTCGATTGCAAAAGCGAGAATCGCTGATGATCGCGCGTGGAGTGCCAAACCGTGAAAAGATGTTTCTTTTGAGGAACACCATGACACTTTCACTTTCATTGTTCAGAAGCTCAACCACTTCCACATATTTTGGGGTGTAGTCCATAGCAACCAGAATATATTTTTTCCCATACGAACTAACGAACGGTCCTATAAAGTCTATCCCCAAACATCAAACAACTCAATCACCATAATGGGGTCAAATGGGAGCTTATGGTTTTGGGAACTCCACCTTCTGTTTGGATTTTTTCGCAATCTTTAGCATAATCATGGGAATATTGGTGGATGGTTAGCCAGTAGTAGCCACACTGCAAGATCTTATGTGATGTCCAAATTCCACTATGATGCCCACCGACCAATGATGAATGACAAGCCTCTAAAATGCTCTTCACCTCTACCTCAGGAACACAACTATGAATAATCCTATCTGCACAGACATGAAACAAATATGCTTCATCCCAAAAAATCTTCTTCACATTAGACATAAACTTATGGAACTGGTGATAAGTCAAATCTGATGGCACAACAACATTGACTAAGTAGTTTGCATAATCTGTGAACCATGGTATCAAATCATGTGATACCGCTAATACACTCTCATCAGGGAACATGTCATCAATCTCCACCCTATCGTTGAACTTTGCCATAGCCTAATCCTCGAGTCTGGAAAGGTGGTCAACCACCTAATTTTCTATCCCTTTCCTGTCAATTAGCTTAAAATCAAACTCTTGAAGATGAAGTACCAACTGAATCAACCTTGGTTTAGCATCCTTCTTCACCATCAAGTACCACAATGCCAAATAATATGCACAATGACTATGGTTCCCCAAAGATATGATCTAAACTTCTCAAATGCGAAGACCGCTGTAAGTAACTCCTGCTCAGTGATAGTGTAATTTTTCTGTGCTGCATTTAGGGCTTTGCTGGTATAGTAATAAGATGAAGTATCTTCTCTATACACTGTCCCAACACCATACCAATTGCAACTCCCCTTGCATCACATGTAATCTCAAAGGGCTGAGTCCAATATGGAGCAACTATGATAGGTGCCGATATTAATCTCTACTTTAACCCTTCGAATGCCTTTAGACACGCATCATCAAATACGCACTTAGCAGCATTCTCAAGTAGCTTACATAAGGGATGTGCAATCTTAGAGCATTCCTTTATGAACCATCTGTAGAATCCTTCATGTCCCAAGAAACTTCTCATACCTTTTTACAGAGATAGGTGGAGGAAACTTCTTAATGATCTCAACCATAGCTCTATCCACCTCTATACCTTTAATAGAGATTTTGCGCCCTAATACAATACCTTCTTTTACCTTGAAGTGACACTTTTTCCAATTCAACATAAAGTGACACTCTTCAGATCTCTTCACTACGTCGTATAGATGTCTCAAGCAACTTCAAACAAATCTCCAACCCTATGTAAGACATCTATAAACATCTCAATTGTATCATCCACCATGTCTGAGAAGATAAACATCATGCATCTTTGGAATGTAGTGTTGCGGTACACAATCCAACTAGCATAATCTTAAATATGAAAGTGCCATAATAACATGTAAAGGTTATCTTCTTCTAGTCCTCTAGAGCGATGGAAATCTGATTATAGCCTGAATAACCATAAAAAAAACAATACCAACCTTTACCTGTTAAGCTATCTAGCATCTGGTCTATGAACAACAAAAGAAAGTGATCATATTCTATCAATGCACCAAGTTTGTGTTAATCCATGCAAACCCTCCAACCTATGACTGGCCTCATGGGAATTAACTCATTGCTAGAATTTAGGAACCACAGTGATACCTCTCTTCTTTGGAACACACTAGACCAAACTCACCCATTCACTGTAAGTAATCGATGTTTCACACCTACATCCAACCACCTAATTATCCCTTTGCATACAACCTCTTATATTGGTGGGTTAAGACATACTTGGTGCTGAATTCTTAGTTTATAACTTTTGACAAGTTGAATCTTCTAGTACAAATGCAAGTGGGAATCTAATGATGTCTGGAGTTGTCCATCCAATTGCCTTTTTGAATCTTTGAGTACTAAAACCAATGCTTCCACCTATTCTTCATCAATAACTATAACAACAATCATAGGAAAAGTATTGTTAGTTCCAAAAAACACATACCTCAAGTGGGTTGAAAGAGCCTTCAACTCCAACACGGGTGGCTCTTTAATGAATGGTCTATTAGGTGGTGACTCAGGATTTTTCAAAGTCTAACTTAAGCATGAGTTGGTGTCTATAGAAACCATGTGCTCCAAGGGCTTTTATTGTCTCACTATGGTCTGGGGTGCCACCACTCTCAAAATTCATCAATACAGACTCAAAAGTTTTGACACCTAACCTTTCCTCAGTTGGTACCTCAAAATGCACTTCATCAACACTTTCAATAAAAGAGACAACTTTCAGATCATCGAGTCTCTTCATAGACTGGAAAACATTGAAGATGACCTTATCATCATTCAAACTAATCTTAAGTGAGCCTAACTCCATGTCCACTAGTGCTTATCTAGTGGCTCTCAAAGGCCATCCCAAGAAGATTGGGACGTTGAAGTAAACTTCATAATCAAGTATCAAAAAGTCCACGGGGAATATGAAATTTTCAACTTTCACTAGAATGTCATGAAGTATCCCGACAGGCTTTTTCACAGTCTTGTCTTCCATCAATAACTACACCGTAGTCGATGTGGGGGCTCCAAAGCCCAATTGTTAGAACACTGCAAGTGGAAGTAAATTGATGGTGGCTCCAAAGTTGCATAATGAGTTTCAAAAGTTGAAGACTTAGATGGTGCAAGGTATGGTGAACGCTCTGGGATCTTCCTTCTTCTGCACTAATGGCCTGTTGTAATAACTCCATAATGGTTAAGATCATGAGTAAGCTCTCGACTCACCATCCTATTCTTAGTCACTAGATTCTTCAAGAACTTAGCATATCCAAGTATTTTCTCCAAAGAATTAACAAAAGGAGATTAATAGACAATTACTTCAACTTGGCGATGAAATTCTAAAACTTCCCCTCTTCATTCTTCTTCTCGTGCCTCTGAGGGAAAGGTGGTGGGGGCCTTGATATAGGCTTCAACTTCTTTGGTATCACCACATCATTACCCATAACATCCTTGGCCTTATCATCTCTAGTATTTGCATCCTTGCTCTCTACTATCTCCTCATGAACCATATCATCAACTAATACATTAGTGGGTCAATTGTCTGCTTACTACCTTGTGTAGTCACTGCCAAACACTGCCCATCATTCTTCAAATTTGGTGCTGATTTATATATGTTGATATCTTACTAAATTTCTACCCCAACTATTTAGTAGCTATAAAATCAGACTCGATCTTCTGATTGATCCCTAATATGTCAACTTTCATCCCTTTCAAGGTCACATCTTGTGCATCTGCCTTTTTCGCAACTTGTCAAATATCTCCGGCATTCACGAAAACCATCCCAGAATCATGATTCTATGGTGGCATATATGGTAAATTTCTATACCCATCTCTGTGAACCAAATTACCGTCTCGATCATGTCCCCTATTCCTATTGTAGTATCCACCTCAGGTACTATCTCGATCATGTTCCCTATTCCTGTTGTAGTATCCACCTTAGGTGTTTTCCCTTTACGCATTATCTCTATTATAGTTCTGACCTTGGTTTCTTTGAACTTGGCTCCAATAGTCCTGGTTGGACTCTTGGGCATTGGTCTGGAAAATCCTCATCTGATTTGTCACAAAACAAGTATTTGTCACAAATCAAGTATTCTCCTCATGATATGGATCCTCACAAACAACTGCTCTTGGTGGTTGATGACTAACTGCACTCACTGGCTCCTAATTTTGCTTCATTAGTGACCCAACATTAGCACTAATCCATGCCAACTCTTGGAACACTTACTCATTGCTTTTAGCCTACTTCGGATTGGTACTGACTGCAAAAGAGCTCTTTGTCATCGTTGTCTCTCTCGTGCCTCATGCACGATTGGTCTTAGCTACCCTGTCCAGTCGTTGAGCTACATTTGTGAAAGGGAAATCCAAGAATGATCCTCCAATTATGGTATTGGCCACTACCTTGTAATTATCATCTTATTCCCAATAGAAGATTTCCACTAAGGAATCATCAATAATTTTATGGTCTAGAACACTTCTCAAGCTCTTAGCAAACCATTTCCATGTAGTATTTATGGAATCGTCAGGTAAATGCTCAAAGTTATCTATCTGATCCTTAAGCTTCAGGGACTTTAACTTAGGAGAATACCTCTCCAAAAAGGCTCTCTATATTTCTGTCCATGTAGTAATAGAGCTTTAAGGAAGCTTGAATAACCATACTATTGCTTCACCTATGAGAGATAATGGGAAGACATGAAGCCTAATGGCATCTATGGATAGGTTTTGATTTCCCATCATGATTTTACATAAGAAGACAACATTATGTAGATCGTTATGTGAATCTTCTGATGGTCAGCCCGAGAACAACCCTCTCTGCTGCAACATCTATAGTAACTCACTAGATATGAAAAACTTATTATCTTGTGGTAGAGGAGGTAACACGAATGCTCCTGTGATGTCCACAGTTTTAGGATTAAGACTGTACAAATTCCACACATTTACTACTGTTTATTGACCTTTTGGTGGTTGGTTTTTCGCCATACATGGTGGCGGTGGGTTTTGGTTGTTTAAGTTGAGTGCATCATTGACAACATTATTGGCATTGTCTTAAGCCATTCCTCACAATGTTCTTTGAATCTATGGATCAAATGGAGTCAAGGGAATACCTCAATTGTAAGTATTGGGCATACATTATACCTGTATGCCAAAAACGAAGCAAAATAACAAAAATAAGTAAAATAAGAAAGTAAGAATTAACTCTCTAATCACCCTCATTAAACCAATCTAAAAGTCGTATTTCTTGGCAACAACACCAAAATTTGATCACGCCTAAATTGCACCTCCCAATTAAGGTATAAGTGGTCACTGTTCAAATATAAATCTAATGATGATTAGAGTCAATCCCTTGAGGAATATGGTCTAGACTTGGAGTAATTAAAGCCATTTGGATGAATTATTTGACTTACTTCCAGATAAGAGAGTTTTGATATAAAAAATAATAATTCAAACCTAAACTAAGATCAATAGTCAATGCACGTATTACTAATTCAGTGAGAAAAGTAACTAGGGTATTATGTTCTTTATGATTTTCTAATGCAGTATAAACTAATAAATATACTCTTTCTAGTGTGTTGCATGCAGGACTGTAAGTTATGTTCATCTAATTCATTGGACCGACAATTGGGAAAATTTCACTATGCAACTCGGGCTGTCTACGGGTCACATTACTAATCCTTATCGTTGTCCTAGTACAACCATCCCTTGAGCCATTTAGGTTGATTAGATGAGTGTGCTCACATCAAATCTTATTATTTTACCTTTTTCCCATTCATTACCCCCTTGGGGTGGTGAGTAAAAATAAGGTGAGTTCTAATGTTGTCTATCGTTTAGAAGCATTCAAAATAAAGAGATAAACAATACATTCATGCACACTTTCCAACGATTACAAATTGTTTGGTTCTTATTTTTTTTAGTTCTTCATGGTTCCCGGAACTCTAGTTGTGGATTTAGTTACTCATATTCGTTGTAGATGAAGAAATCACGGTATAAGTTTGCATAATTAAATACTTACAATGAAGAATTTAAGAAGAAAAAAATCTGAAATCTCCACGTAAATCACAATATCGAACTCCAAAGATGAATACAAAAGTGATCAACTCAAAATCTCCAATGACAAGTTAAAAGAAAGTAATAATATAAGTTTTGTAGTTCTGTACATATAAAAATACCTAAAAACCCTATTTTTAATAAAAGAAAACCAAATCCTAACTTGATTAGGAATATTGGATTCGGGGCCTTCCACGAGCCAAGTTACAGGCTGCAATTATGTTTACAACTTGTGGAAGGGTCTCATTGTCTGCTTCTTCCAAAAACTTCCATCCAAGTACAAGCAACTTTCTACAGCTCGTAGATTGACTTATGGATCGTAGGTTCTTTCGTCATGTTTCCTTTCAGCAACTATCAAAATCTTTGGGTCTCCATTCACGAATCAGTCTACGGGTCATGGAATGAACCACAACCCATTCTGTTAATCATATATGCATCTTTCACAAATCTACCTATCACTTGTTCAGGACTACGAGCCCCCACCTACAGCCCGTAGATCAACCACGAACCGTAGATAGTCTCGTACATAACCAAAAAGCTGTAACTTATGAAAATCTCCACAAAAACTTTTTGAATATTGTAATCCTACAAAATCAATAGAAAAACACATCAAATCTACGACATCGCTTATAGAAAACATAAAATTCTAAATTTAAAGTATTAAAAGTGTCGTATTTTGGTGGCACATCAACATAAATCAAGAAAGTAAAGGTTTTTCCTCAAAGAATGGGAACTCACCAAGTCTTCGAACCTCAACTCCGAATCTAGCCACAATAATGATGTGTCATATGGTTGCCCTTGACTACACGGTTAGATCATGTAGGCAAAGAGTATTCATTAATACATTAGAATGTACTAAGTGTGTAGGTATACAATGCACCAAAAAATGTTATAACATAAGGACAAGATATGAATAATCAATGCATCTTTAAAATGATGAATGGAAACATCATAAAACATGTCATAACCTAGTACACACATATATATGGGAATAAGACCATAATCGATAATAACACCATATGGACTACTCCATGGAATTCCAATATTTCCTCTACACCAAAGAAGGAAGAGCCTACTTACTAAGGTAGACTTGACCGCCACCTATGGGCTTTGTCCCAGCTTGGTGAATGCCATATATATATATATATATATATATATATATATATATATATATATATATATATATGTAGATTCCATCCTATGTGATCAAACCCAGATCAGTGAGTATGCTAAGTTTGTGGATCCACTATCTTGACACCTTATAGGCACATGAAAATAATCCTATAGTGGTATGTAGTAATGAGACATAAGGATTTATATAAGGACCCTTGGGTTAAGTCCCCCTAACTCAAGCTCATTCGGTGCTAAGTCATATACCACAAAATACAAAGTCATATATAATATACAGACATCATCATAGTTTATAATTCATCAAAATCATACTTTCATAGCTTATAAAATTGGCATCATAACCTCATAAGGCATTTCATAACACACGAATAGTCCATCTATGTAGCTTGCATCAAGTGTTGCTATACTATCCATCTTATCATCATTGCATCATGTTAGGATTTTAGGTCATCCTCATAATCATGATCACTGCATACTTTCATTCTTGGAGTCTTATTCATGAAAACATAGCTAACTATAGAAAATTACGAAAAAATATGCGTTCATAGAAATTCGAAGTTAAAATAACGATATTGATAAAAATCATGTGAAATCCATGCAATTGAATCAAATTAAATCATAAGTAAATGAACCCGTATCAAGTTCATAATCCCTAAGCAACATATACTTGAAATTTCTTGTAAATCAATTAGAAATAATAAAATTCAAGTAATTCATCATAAGTCATGTATAATAGAGTAAATTAATAATACAATAATCACAATTAGCATTTAAATAGAAATCACGAAAAATCTATAAAGTTCATGCTTGAAATTGAGAAAAGAGGAGAGTTTCATTTGGGCTCCATGTATGAAAGTAATCCATGGATGAACTCCTACATAACTCAATGGAGAAACCTTATAAATTTAGATGAATTGACCTTGAAATCGTTGGAACCATTAGTTCTTCAATGGAGGTTCTTTGAGAGAAAACATTTTAAAGCTTTTGGAGAGATCTTGACAGTGAATGAGTTTGGAAGGGTTTGAGCTTAGTTTTAAGAGAATTGAGGCGGTTAGGGTAGTTATAGGATCAAAATGATGTAGTTTAGGGGCTGAATGGGTAAGAAATATCCAAAAAAACCTTCATTAATTTTTTGTCATATTTATGTAAGAGTCCAATCTATGAGTCATACATAGGAGTATGACTCGTAGACTATGATTTCAACTTGTTGAAATTGGGTCTCTGAAAATAGTCTCTGAATATCTACTTATGAAACCCTTCCTTAGGCCCATAATTTCCTTTAAGAGTCATACTAACCCCTCATAGATTCCTTTTAGTACTTAGTAAAATTTCAAATTCTCAAGATCCTATCTATGACAAATATCTACGAGGTTGTAGTTTAAAGTATGACCCATACAGTGCCTTCATACTTGACTTCCAATGATCAAACTTTTCACCAAGTCATGGACCGAACCATGAAACCTGTGTACGACCTATGGAATAAACCACGAGCTATAGATTAGGTTGAAACATTAACCTAGAACAAGATTGTAAGCCTCGTAAGTTAGAAAATCAGAATATGCAGAAGAAGTGGAACTGGAAATATGCGGGTCAAAATTAAGAGCCTCCTAGCTCTTGATTTAAACCATGGGTCATAAACAGAACAAGTAGATAGGGTAAGCCTAGTTGAAACTTTGACTAAGTGTAGGAGCAATGAACAAGGATAGTGTATGATCCGTAAATAGAACTGCAGATCATAAAATTTGTCCATAGATCAAGGCCTTGGGTTGATGAAAAATTAGATATCTGAAGTTGGAATTGTGAAGAATCGAACAAGTCGTATGTTGTTTTATGGTCTGTAAATTGCTTCTTGGTGTAGGGTCTTGAAGATTGTACAAGTTCTAAGAGTGGACAAAACTATGAAGGGGGTCTTATGACCCGTAGATCATTCTATGAATCATAGTATGAAGTCATAGTTCATGATTTAAAGATAGTTCCAGAGGATAAAAATGAATAGGATGAAATCTCATCCTACGCTCCATAGACTGTTATATGATCCATAATCCATTGTCGTTGTTTGGATCTGATAGTTTTAATAAGTGGTATTTTTGTCCTTTCTTAGCACCCTAAGTCTTAAACTATGTCATTTTGGTGTTTTTCCCCTCCCATATAAGACCTAAACCTCTTAAATACTCTCATCCTCTCCATTTCAAATTCCCTAAAAATTTCTAAAGCAAGAAGCTCTCCAAAGACAAGGCAAGAAGGACTAGGATTTCCAAGGGTTTTTTTTCTTAAAGTCCCTTAGTCTTTCCTTAAGGTCTTCAACCAAGTATGTTGATTTGTGGATCCCTTCCATCCACAAGGTCCAACAACCTTTCCTTTTACCTTTTCCTTTAGGTTCTTGAAATGTTATGAAGTTTCATAGGAATGGTGTAAATGATGTATTAATGACACATTTTCAGTTATTTTGACTCTAATGATGCAATGTGATGATGTACTGTGAATTTCAATAGTTTTCAAGTTGAATGTCATGATTTCATAACCTAGGGTTCTCAAATGATGATATGGTCTTTTTAGTCTTAGTTTAAATTGATTAGTTTCCTTATGATATTACTTAATACTTTTAATTTATGTGATTTAAAGTACATTGCTCGAGACGACTAAGTTAATAATGAGTTTCTATAGGATGTCGATGATAAGTGATTTAAAGTATGTTTTTGAATGTCTAGGATATCTTTGAATGTCATAAGCATGATATAAATGCCTTAATGATGTTTAACATGGACCCTCAATACAAATGCACAATTATCACTTGTGTGGCTTCCAAGTTTATGAGCTGCTCCTAAATGATACTACTTATGATTCTAAAGTTATCATTGTATAACTATGTTAATGTTTTAAATTATCCCATGGTATTGAGTTAGCATCAATGGAGAGCATTGAGGTGGAGTTCGGTGAGAAAACTTGTCTAGACCCGAACCTAGGGCTTAGCCATCAAATGCCGAATGTGACACCCAAAGGTGCCCATCCAAGCCTCTTGTCCATATGATAAGCATACATAAGGTAAAATAAACAATTCATAAGAGTGTAAACAAGCAAAATATATCAATATCAAATTCATATTTTCCCTTGGGGGATTATAACATTTTTAGTCCAAAGAATGCCTCTTGTGATGACCTAGATCTCGAAAGGCCTTATTGTTATAGATAATTTTTGACCAAGGTGCCTTTCTAGGGACACCTCCATGAACTGTGGAAGGGTCCACAAGCTATGAAGGAAGCCTTAGGATGGCCCTTGGCTATTTCATGGCTCATCTTGGCCTCATGAGGAGTTCAAGACTAAGTGGCCTCCATGGAGCCTTTCATGGCTTGTCGTCTTTACACTAGCTACAAAAGCATTTGTGAGAGGAACCCTTGCCTTGGTAGCCATGTTTATGCCTAAAAGCACCACCACAGGCACCCTCATGGTCTATGAAGAGCATCACAGACCATGGAGGAACCCTTGGCTAAATATTCCTGAAAAATAACTTTCTTGGATATTGGAAACCCTTCACGACAGGCTTCATGTGCCGTGAAGCCCATCATACAGGGGTCCTGCTCCAATTTTTGTTTCTTTTTCTTTAAAGGCTCTATGGTAATTTGGTTCTCTTCCAAGCTCTTTTATGACTTTTATGCGTATCCTAAGAGCTCTAAATCATCCCCCATTCAATCAAGACACTTTATTTTCAATTCAAAAACTTAAGACTCTAGAAATTCAAGTTACAAAAGCTCTATTCATGTCAAGTTTTAAAGGTTCAAGTTTGGGAATTCAAAGGTGTTTCACTTTCAAGCCCAATTCATTTCATTTTTCCAATTTCTACAAAGTATGTGGGATCTCATTCATGTTTTCCTTTCAATAGTGAATCCCCAAAATCTATTTCATGAAATTCATGATTTCTAAGTATGAATTTCAAGTGGGTCTTTTAAATTAGCTTCAATTTTATGAAATTATGTTATGGGTCTTTATCAATTGAAGATTTTAATGTGAATTAAGTCTTATTATGTTGATTTACATAGATTGTATGAGAATTAAAGAATGCATGTCCCTTTAGTTTATGAACTTATACATGGGTAATTTCAAGTATTTTTCAATTATTGATTTCTTTATGGATTTAGTATGATGTCATCTTATTATGATATTTTAATTATAAATTCCTAGTACCCATGCTGTTCCTTCATTCTTCAAGATATATGCATGCACGAACAAGGATTTTCATGATGTGGGTTATTACCCAACTATAATTATGATTATGGTTTCAAGCAAATACGGTTATGACATGACATGTGATAATGTCTATGATATAATTTTAAAAAATTATGGGTGCGTATACACCATTATATTTAAATATGAATGAGCTATTGCTAAGTATGTATTCATGGGTTTAAGTTTGATTTGGCTTTAAGCCTAAGTATGTATGATTATGAAATATAATTTGGCTCTTAAGCTTAAGTATGCATGGTTTTGATTTTGAAAAGACTTATATTCCTACTTCAAGCATGTATA
Organism: Solanum rostratum; assembly: GCA_029948455.1. NCBI lineage: Eukaryota > Viridiplantae > Streptophyta > Magnoliopsida > Solanales > Solanaceae > Solanum > Solanum rostratum. Next base: position 46,702,212 of record CM057045.1, read on the forward strand.
TGTATGTATTCCGGTGGGATGACGACTTACCATGGAATGAGATTGGAGATGGGGGCTAGACCTGAGGGGTCCTTATATAAAGTTTCATTTCTGATAATCATGTGTCAAACATAGGTTCATGTTTATTTCCCTTTGTGCATGACTATGCTTATGAAATATCCTTTCTAAAATAGATGGTGTTTCTGTAAGGTGAGGTTACTTCTCCAAAATGGGTGGTGTTCCCATAAGAAGGAGTATGGTCTATTTTTGGTAAGTACATCACCTTTTCCTCCGGTGTAAGATGAACACCGGGATTCCATGTAATAACTTGCATCATCTTATTTGTTTCTTAAGGTCTCAACCCTTTTATGCTTAAGTATTATGGAATTCATGAATCATGGATTTAAGGTTTATTGTTATGATATTCTTTCTTATATACTTCTTTCTATATATGTGTGTCCTTGTCAGCTAACATTGATTTGCAGGTTATCATGTTCATATGTATTACATTCCCACATACTTAGTACATTCAAACGTACTAACACATACTTTTTGCCTACATGATCTAACCATGCAAGGACCTGAGATAATCCTCATCCACCTCTTCAAGGCTAGATTGGATTTGTGAGAATTTTCTTGTAGTGAGTCCTTTGTCCCAAAGAGAAGACCCACCATCTATCTAGCTACTTTATATTATGGATATCTTGTGACTAATTTGAAGGTGAACCTGGGACAAGTCTTTGCCCCTATTGTATCTATGAATTAGAGTCAATATTGGACGTCACATAAATTCTATGTGCGCGCTTGCTACGGTGATGCTTATGGGGACTATGTTTATGTCTTGTTATTCTATGTAGGATTTGATGATGAGATTATGAAGTTTCTAAGTCGCTATTCCAATGGAGTGAGTCTCACAATTCAGCACCTTAGAAATTGCTTGTTAACATGGAATGTGTGATGGCAAGTCTTATGCTGCCTATCCCTATAGCTAGAGTCCTAAACTCCCATCCCTTGGACTTTTTTGTTTAACTTATGTGATAATGAGTCCTATACCCATTTCCCTGGGCTTGAGTGTAACGACCCCTAGTTTAAGATCCTAGGTAGAAAAGTCAGCTTAAAAAAACTTAGAGTTACTTGATAAGGGCAACTTACGATCCGTAAAAGGAGTTACGACCCATAGTTATGTCTGTACATTGAGGACCTTGACTTGAAGGGAATATGATTTTGGGAAAGTGATCTGTAAACCAACAACACGGCCCGTAAAATGTTATATGACCTGTAGAATCCCTTCATGGACAGGGACCAGGAGGATGAGGAAAATGGCTAAGTGTGAAAGGACTCTATAAGTCAAACCATGACCCTTAAGTCCATATATGGCTCGACTATGGTTCGAGATTTTGGGACCAAGTATAATGGTTTTTGGATCTTTACTTATGAACAACATTACGGGTCGTGCTTCTTTTTATGACCGCAATTTGGGCTCTCATGGTTTGGACTGCCGGATACATTAAGGGTATTTTAAACCTTCCCTATTCGCTTTAAACCCTTAACAACCTTATCTATCCCCTCCATGATCCCTCATGAAATTCCAAGCCCCTCTACCATCTAGTGGAGTGCACACTATTCCAATCGTCGAAGTTCTAGCAGGAATTCATATATGTGTCTACTTTAAATAATCATATCTCTTAGCACATAATAATTTAGATGCTGGATGACCTAACAAATGAAATCTCTTTGAATTATATTTCCAATGCAACTGATTTCATCTCATTCGGAGTTTGGACCAAAAAGTTACGCCAATTTTAGTGAAGCACTGTCAGGATGCCTGTACATACGACCCACCCTTCAGGCTGTGTATTGATTTATGCCCCATAGAGGTTCTTTCTTGGAATCATTCCGGCCACTTTTGAAAAGAGTGTTTTAGTCCTTTCCTCACACCCTAGGCCTAATGCTACGTCGTTTTGGCCTCTATAACGCCCCAAATCAATTTTATAGTCCCCATTTACCCCCATTCCTAAACCATTCTTCAACCTAATTCCCAAATATCCTCTCAACCTCCCAAGGTTCTTCATTGAAGGCAAGGCTAGGATTTTGGGACTTTTTCACCAAAGTTTGTGATTTCTCCATAGATCTTCGGCTAAGGTATGTGGGTTTCATCCATGAAAACTTAAATTATTTTTCACTCCATTCCTTAATTTCAAGTATGCATTTCTTCATGGGTTTTCATATTATGATTCCAAATTCTTATATTATAAATTTATTGATATTAATTATCCTATACTGTTATGAAATAATGTTTAATTTCATGGGAATAATGTTATGTCTTGAATTCCTATATTATGGAAGTTAGGATTTTAAAGATATTTTATGGTTTCTTAAATTATTCTTAAATTGATAAATCCTACTACTCTTATACATCAATAACTAGTAATTATCATGGTTCCATGGCTAATTGTGATTTTTCCTTACTTATGGAATTTGGGGTCATGAAGTTGATGGAGGGTTGCTTCATTTTACTTAAATCAATATTTTCTTTATTCTTATTGCATATAAATAAAATCTAAATTACATGAATTTCATGAATTGGTATATTTAATCATGTATCTTGTTGATTTCCTGTAATGGATTTTTGAATTGGTTTATGAATTACTTCAAGTATGGGTTGTTTGTCACGGATAAATATGAGTAGGCATATTTCCTTCAAGTTTCCAGATCTTAAAGCCAATTTACATTTATTAGTGCGTTGCATCATGAGATATCCCATGACATGACATGCTCTTAGAATGATATTGAAGTCAAGAATGAATGAATGATTGAAGTGTGAGTTCTCTCACCTAACTATGATTATGAAATAATTATAGCCCATTAGCAGAGGCATAGATAAGATTTAGGAGTTATACTTATGATGATGGTTAATGTTTTAAGTGATTATAAGATGGGTTAGTAGAATATCTCTCCAATAATGATTCCATGATTCATACTTATGATTATCCTGTGAGTGTTTTATTTAGCATTGAATGGACCTTGGAATGAATGCGGAAGCTCCCCGTTCGAAGAGGCATGAGACCTTTACTAGAATCACATTGTCCCATAACTACGTGCGACTGTAGGAAATAGGAGTCACTCACTAGTAAAGGTTAATTACTAGACCAACTGATAGTAGAGATTGCTCAATAGTAGGCTTTGGTGGATCAACTTAGGCATCTTAGGAGGTCACCTTGGCAAATGATATCCCCCTCTCTTCTGGTGTAGGGGAAACATTGAGACTCCATGGTTTAGCTCACATGGTTCATGTCGGTGTTCCCAAGGTGTTCTTTTATGATAATGTATGATAGTTCCTTCATATTATATTCAAAGTTATTTTAAACCTACTATGCTTTATTATATCACAAGTTCAAATGGTATTTCTCCAAAAGGTATATGACTAAGTCTTAAAGTATGAAAGATGGGCTCCATTATGAATACTAATGTTCCTTTCATAATAAAATGACCTTTTATGTAAAGTGATATATTGGTTACGCAAGGATGATAGTATTTTGATTGTTCATAACAACATGCGTTTTCTCACTAACCTAAATCTATGTGCCTCATCATGCATTTAAGTAAGGGTAAATTCTTTGTTTCTCATATTCATTATCTCATGTTCCATGACTAAAGTAAAGTGCTTAAATGATAATCCACATGCATGTTGCAAGTTTATATTATTTTCTTATTCACGACTATGTTCATTCATTCATCCTATTAACTTCTTTCTAAAGTTTCCTCTTTATGTTTAAATGATATTGGCTTGATTATGACTTACTAATGCCCTTGTAAAGGTATGATTTCAGTGTAAGATTTAGCATGAAACATTTCATCACTATTTCCATATCATGCATTGCATACCTACATACCAGTACATTCAAAGTACTTACACATACTTGTATTCCTGAATGATTTACCATGTAGGGATAAGCACTCCTCGATATCCTCCATGTGGCTTAACTTCAAAGTGTCGTCTTAGTGTTACTTCTAGTTTGATGTATTAAGATAACTTATTTTTTAGTTGTATAATTCCTTTTACTATGATTGTATTTTGAGGGTGAACTTGAACATGTTTTAGCCCTCGTCAAGTTTATGCTAGAGGTATTTTTGGACACATATGGTATGGTTGTATCTAGTTCTTTTTAAGCTTGTGGCCCTTAGCCTCGTTTCCCCATTGTTTTCTACATTATCTTTATGTCATTGCCTATGAATGCTTAAGATAATGGATTGAGTGAGGTGCCTTCGGGTATCTCATTTGCCGTATGATGACTTGGCCCCTAGGTCAGGTCGTTACATTGATTCCAATGCCCATATTACTTAGTATCACTTATTAATGTATGAATTGTGCTTTTGAACTGATGATGTTCAAATGGATGCTCTGAGGCTTATTTGGGGACTTTCGGATTCCCATTCACCATGTCACTCTTAGGTCCTAGGCTTAGGTCATGAAACTTCTACATCATAGATCTTTTCAGAGGCTACAACATGCTACTAGCTCACTCTCAAGAGAGAATAACAATGAAATAATAGATTCTCAACATAAAAATAAAAACATGAACAACACTTGTCCCCGAAGCATGGGAATTCACCAATAATCTTTGAAGTACAATTTGACTCTAGCTATGAAATAGAGGAATAGTTTCATCGCAGCCCATCCCTTCGTGGTTAGATCATATAGGCAAAGAAGTATATGTTAGTATATGGATTATACCAAGCATATAAGTATGCCATGCATCAAGGAACTTCATATCATAATATCAATATGCATAATCATAATAATAGAATAAGGACGAGATATGAATGATCAATGAATGCTTAAAATCATGAATAGTAATATCATAAAACCTTTCATACCTAGCATACATATGAGGGAATAAGACCATAACTGATAATAAGGCCATGCGAACTATTACATGGAATCTTGATGTTCCCTTTACATTAAGTGAAAGAGGAAGCTATTTTTCTGAGGTAGACTCGGCCCTCTCTATCCTAGAATGGTGAGAATCACATGTACAAAAAGGCCCCACCCTTTAGGATCTATCCTACCAGGGTGAGTCCACCCTTTAGGATCTATCCTACCACGGTGAGTATCAGATGAACTCAATGATAAATGAATTATTAGCTAGCATTATAGGTACATAATCATCAACCTATGGTGGCCATAATTATGAGACTTGTGGATATATGTAAGGACGCTTGGGGATATTCCCCCTCACACAAGCTCATTGGGGGACAAGTAAAAGCCCAATGACTACATAACCATCCATATACATAGCTTTCAACATAATTCATACTTTATCAAGATCATACTTTCATAACTTATAAGATAGACATCATAACCTCATGAAAACATCTTACATCATAGGAATAGTCCATCTACACAAATTTCATATAATGTGGGTATATTCCCCATCTTATCATCATTTCATAAATATTAGGGACTTAAGTCACCCTCATCGTCATATCATCATAAAAAAAATGCTTTTCATAGTTAGAATCAATATTCATGAAAATCATAAATTTTGTGATAGAAAATTAGGGCCATGTGTGGGTTCATGAGAAATTGAGCTAAAATCATGCAATTAGATGAAAATCATGTAGGAATTATACTATTGAAATCAATTTGGATAATTTGTAAAGGAACCCAAATTAATTCAACAAGCCTTAATCATCTTATACTTGAATCACTTTACTACACTTGGAAATTATAAAAATCATGTAATACTTTATAATTTATGCATCAATAAGTATAATAATCATATCCAACCATTTGAAATGTCATCATAAAAACCCATAGAAATCCAATCTTTAAACTTGTAGAAAAAGGGAGAATTGAGTTGAGCTTTATGGATTAATTTAGTTCATGAATGAAACCTTATATACCTCAAGTAAGAACCTAAGAAATTTGGAGATGGAAGACATAGAAATCCCTAGCCAAAACCTTGAAACCCTAGCTCCAATGCAGTTCTTGCTTAGGAAGAGAAGTTTTATATTTTTGGAGAGGTTTTGAGAGTGAATGAATTAGAATTAAATAGGAATAGGTTTTATGGGATTTGAGTCGGTTAAGGTAGTTAGAAAGGTCAAAATGATGTAGTTTAGGAGTTAAAAAATGAAAATGCCGAAAATGCCTTTTATTCGAAGATTGCCGAACCTGTTTATGTGCTGCCGATTAGAGTACAACTCGTACTCTTGTTTGTGCATTGCATGGCTCTAAAAATTTAGCTACTAGATATTTCACTTGAGAACGACAAAACCCATCCACGACTCAAACTACGAGCCATATAAAGGATATTTCATTGCACAGTAGTTCTATTTACAGACCATAGAACCCTTTTGTAGATCTCTCTTAGACTTAGAAATATTTTCTTCTCTTAAGATCCCATCCACGACTCAAACCGATATAAAGGACTATGACTCGTAGAGTACCTCATACTTCGATTGCCAGTAACCAAAACATTTCACCAAATTCTGGATCTCAACCATGAACTTTTCTATTATCCGTGGTTTGATCCGCGAGCTATAAATTAGTCTTTTTAAGATTTTCTGCAACTTTCTATTTTCTAGGGTTTTCAACATGTGGGGTGTTAATATATATCCCCCTTGGAATCATTCATGCTCGAATGAGACAAAAGTAAGCTTGAGTAGAGTAGAAACATAACCAACAATTCATCATGAATACATAAAATGCAACTTAATTATCATTTTCATAAGATCATCAAACTTATGCATCAAATATCATTAAAAAAGAGTCTTATGATCATGCATGCAATATGACAAGGAAAGCATATTTGTAAGAACTTGGAAGAATGATCATGTTAGGTACCTTAGGATTAAATAGAAGGAAAAAGGTAAGGATATTATCCGAACATGTTCATCTCCACATCTCAAGTAGCACTCTTAACTTATTGATTTCTCCACAATACTTTAATGGATGCAACTTTCTTATTTCTCAATCTCTTCGCTTGCCAGTGTAAAATCTCAACCGGTACCTCTTCATAAGTCAAATATTCCTCAATAGTCACATCCTTCAATGGAATAATTGAATTAGGATCATCCATGAATTTTCTCAACATTGGCACACGAAACACCGGATGGACCTTAGCCAACTCAATAAGCAGATCTAACTATATCTAGGACTTAATTTGCGCTTTGTGTAAAACCACATTACTTCTTTCATAGGTGAAACCTTCAGTACAACCAATTATATTCATCAAACTCAACATCTTTCCTTTTGACATCGACATAAGGCTTTTGATGACTTTGCAATGCCTTTAACCTTTCCTTTATGACCTTCACTTTCTACGTAGTATCTAGTACCAAATTCGGTCCAATCAAAGACATCTGTCCAACTTCAAACCATACCATCGATGACCTGCTACCATATAAAGCTTCAAAAGATGCCATCTTGATACTCGAGTAAAAACTATTGTTGTAAGAAAAATGATGAGGCCTAGGTGATCATCCCAATCACCTTTGAAATCAAGAACATATGATCTCAACATATCTTCCAATATTTGAATTATCTTTTTTCCTTTTCCATCCGTTTGAGGATGAAATGGGATACTTAGCCTCAACTTTGTCATTAGGCCCTTTTGGAAAGACTTTCAAAAATAAGAAGTAAATTAAGTACCATGTTCTGATATTATCAATAATAGTATCCAATGCAACCTTACCAATTCTTGAATGTAGACTCTAGCATAATCTTTGACCCCCTAAGAAGTTTTTACCGAAAAAGGTGGGTTGTTTTTGTCATTCTATGAATAACTACCCATGTTGAATGAAATTGCTTCCTAGTCTTTGGCAAACCCATAATGAAGTCCATATTTGTTTCCTCCCATTTTCAAGTAGGTATCTTAATGTCATGGGCCAAACCACCTGGTCTTTGGTGTTTCACCTTTACTTTTTGCCAATTTGCACACTTCATCATGCACCTTGCTTTGTCTCTCTTCATGTCATTCCACTGATACACCTCTCTCGAATCTCTATATATCTTGGTGGGTCCCGAATGAACAAAATATTTGGAATTATGAGCCTCATAAAATATCTTTTCCTGTAGATCATCTATGGCAGGGACACACAACCACCCCTGGTGATGAAACACTCCATCACCCCCTTGTGAGAAGACTTCAACTTTCTTATCAACCACTAACATTTTCAATTCAACCAATGTAGGATCCATATCATGTTTTTCTTTAAATTTTTCCTATCCAAGATGATTCTTACCTGTTTGGTACTAGTACACCACCATTATTCAAGCTATTCGACCTTAAACCCAAAGGATCCAAAGGTGTACTTCTTTAGCTAACTCTTTCTTCCTATCCTCAACATCTACAATGTTGTCCATAGACATTCTACTTAATGTATCGGCCAAAATATTAGCCTTGTCGGGGTGGTACATCACACTCATATCATAGTCCTTTAAAAGTTCCAACCACCTCCTTCGCCTTAGATTCAAATACCTTTTGCTAAACATATATTGCAAACTCTTGTGGTCAGTGAATATATCAAGATACACCCCATAGAGATGATGTAGCCAAATTTTTAATGAAAATATAATGATCAATAACTCAAAATCATGGGTTGGTTAGATCCTTTCATGCACCTTCAATTGTCTTGAGGATAGGTAATGACTTTTTCATGTTTCAATAACACACAACCGAAGCCTATATGTGGAGCATGACAATAGACAACAAAACCATCTGGGCTTTTGGGTAATGTCAAACTAGGAATCGAAGTAAGACAATTTTTCAACATTTGGAAACTTTCCTCATATTCATTGAACTATTGAAATTTCACCTTCTTTTAGATCAACTTAGTCAAAGGAGAGGAAATGTAAGAAACCCTTCAAAAAACCTTCTATAATATTTGGCCAAACCCTAAAATCTCCTAATGCTGGATGGAGACAATGGTCTCGACCAAATCTTCGTTTCTTTATCGTCTTTGGATCAACTCGAATAACATTACCAGAGATAATGTGGGTGAGAAAAGCCACCTCCCTTACCGAAAACTCACACTTGCTAAACTTGGCAAAAAGTTGCCTATCTCTCAATGCTTGTAACACAATCACAAATGGTCCTCACGCTCTTTTTCATCTTGGAAATTGACCAATATATCATCTATGAATACAATCACAAACTTATCAACATACATTTGATGATCGTATTCATCAAATCCTTGAAAGAGGTGGTAGCATTTCTTAATCCGAATGATATATCCAAGAATTCAAATGATCATACCAAGTTCTAAATTTTGTCTTTGGAATGTCATCCTCCTTTACCCTCAACTGGTGATATCCGGACCGAAAATCAATCTTAGAGAAGTAGCTTGCACCTTATAGTTGGTCAAATAGGTCATAAATCATTAAAAGTGGATACTTATTTTTTCATAGTCACCTTGTTTAATTGTCGATAATCCATACACATCTGAAGTTAACCATCCTTCTTCCTTACAAACAATATGGGAGCACCACATGGAGACTGACTAGGCCTTATGAACCCTTTATCAAGTAAGTTCGTAAATTGTTCCTTCAACATATTCAATTCTATATGGGCTATATGATATGGAGGTATAGAAATAGGTTGAGTGCTTGGTAAAAGATCAATGCCAAAGTTGATTTCCCTTCACGAGGAATACCAAGCAAGTCATCGAGGAAGGTATTGAAAAACTCATTAACTATAGGATCAAATCAAGAGTAGAAACTTTGGACTTAACATCCATGACTTGGACAAAATAATATATGTACCCTTTGAAAATCATTTTCATAGCCTTTACTGAAGAGACAAAAGTACCCTTGAACACCGTAGTTGTTCCCTTCCTATCAAGGATAGTCTCATTAAGAAATTGGAATGTAACCTTACAGGTTCTACAATCAATAGAAGCATAAAATACATACAATTAATCTATATCAAGAATAACAACAAAATTGGTCATGTCCAGTTCAACCAGATCACATGAAAAGTTTTTATGCAAGACAAAAATTGGACAATTTCTATAGAATTTCTTGGCTAGGATTGACTCACTAATTGGAGTATAAACCAATTAAGGCTCTAACAAAACTTGCAAAGAGACATCAAACTTTATAGCAAGGTAAGGAGTGATAGAAGACATATTCAGCTTAATTCATACTTTATCGAAATCATACTTTCATAGCTAGTAAAATAGGCATCATAGCCTCATGAAAATATCTTACATCATGCGAATAGTCCATCTACATAACTTTCACATAGTATGGGTATACTCTTCATCTTATCTTTATATCATCAAAATTAGGGTCATAGGTCACACTGGTCATCATCATCATCCTCATAATATCAAAAAAATCATCATAAAAATATACTTTTAATATTTAGAATCATAATTTGTGAAAATCATAACTTTATAATAGGAAAGTAGGGCAATGTACGAGTTCATGAGAAATTGAGCTAAAATCATGTAATTAAAATCAATTTAAATCACTAGTAAAGAAACTCACATCAGTTCAACAAGCCTTAATCATCTTTTACTTGAAATCACTTGGAAATCATATAAATCATGCAATTCTTATAATTCATGCATAAATAATTATAATCCAACCATTTGGAGTGTCATCCTAAAAATCCATAAAAATTCATGTTTAAACTTGTAAAAAAAGGGAGAATTCTGTAGGGCTTTATGGAAGAATCTTGTCCATGTTTGAAGCCTTACATACCTCAACGAAGAACCTTAGAAATTTAGAGATGGAAGACCTTGAAATCCTTAGCTAAAAGCTTGAAATCCTAGCTCTAATGGAGTCCTTTCTTAGAGACAGAAATTTTAAATTTTGGGAGAGGTTTTGTATGTGGATGAAGTAGAACGAAATAGGAATAGGTTTTATAAAATTTGAGTCGGTTAAGTTAGTTAAAAGGTTCAAAAGGACATAGTTTAGAAATTAAAAAAAATTACAAATAGCCAAAATTCCCTTCATTTAAAAACTGTCGAACCTACCCACGAAACTACTTTTATGGGCGTAGATCAGAGTACAACTTGTACTCTTGCTCTTGCATTACATGGATAAAAAAATTTAGCTACTGAAAATTATACTTAAGAACCACAAATTCTATGCATGGTTCATAGTTCTATTTACGGACGGTAGAACCCTTCCATAGTTCTCTACTAGACTTAGAAAATATTTTCTCACTCAGGGTCCCATCCACAACTCAAATTAAATATCGTATAAAGGAGTATGACTCGTAGAGTCCCTCGTACTTTGACTTTCAATAACCAAGATTTTTTACCATGTTTTGAATCTTAATCACTAAACCTTTCTATGATTCATGGTTTAGTCCACGAGCCACAGTTTAGATCTTAACACCAATCAGTTCAAGATTTTTCGCAACTTTCCCCTTTATAGTCTTTTATTCATTTGGGGTGTTACAAAATTACAACAACCCCATTTCTCATTAAATATGTTCTACCGTAGGAGCCCTTGTAGGCTAAAGCTAATGGATCCACAATAGCAAAGTTAAACTAAGATATGCATGCATATATTGGCAGAGTTCCATCCACCAAGTAGAATCCCCTTTGAATCATAGGGGGTTATGTTAGCTTTCATGTAGTATCTTATTTCATCTTATATGACAATTACCATCTCCAAATGATGCATTTTTCTCTTACTTCATACTGATCTCTATTGTTTGGCTATGATTTTGCATGTTTTGAATGATGACATTACAATTTTGTATGTGCATTTCATCTCAATAAATAGTAAATTCTAACTTAATAATACATATTTTTCCTACATGATATTACTATGTAGAGACCGATGCTCCTCCTCCTCCACTAGCATATGGCTAGCCTCCGATGTGCAAGATTAGTAGCTTTTGTGAGCCCTCTATTTCGGAGTCTACACCTCTTTCTTCATGTTTGTTTTTCTATTTTTGAGACATTTATGTATTTGACAATGGTATTATGGAGACGTTTACTTTCTATGTTATTCTTCCTTGACTTTTACATTTGAGAGGAGCTTTGCGCGTGTTTTAGCCCTCACAATGTAAATGGTATGTTTGGACGATATGATTTAAAGTTTGACTTGTTGATTTCACAATTTTTTATACTTGAATATTTTCCTTAGTCATGCTCCCCACATCTAAATTCCACTTTAGTTTGATTCATACCTATGAATGCTTGATATATGCTAAGAGGCTTGAGTGGGGTGCCTTTAGATCCTCATTCGTCATGTTATGACTAGGACCTAGGTTTATGTCATGATAAACATGGTAGTAGAGAATGGGGTTATGACATATTTCTCGAATGTCCAATATACTGTGACAAATAATGTCTTGTTCATGGTTGTCAAGCTTGCCATAATCATGGATGAGAGGCTACGAGGCGTTTAGGAAACTTTCCCTTCTTAATGGTTCTTGTCATGCCTGCAGAGTTGCCTAAGTTTTTTCCTTATCTAAAGATGTTCTCCTTGTCATTTTCTAGATCATGCCTTTGAGAAGAGCTCCTCTACAATGGGATCTAAACGAATATTGTCATGATCCAAAATTAGATTGCAATTAAAGAAAATAAAGTAAGTAGAAACAATCACAATATAACATAAGTAAACCCAAAACCTGGAGTCATAAGTACAAGAGTATCTAAACTAGATTAATAGAGAAGATACAAGTATCTCGAATGGAATACAAAGCTGATAATATCTGATACAAAGTCTAAAAAGGAAATAACGAAAGAAGTCTCAAAGATCCATGACACTTGAAGTCTAAGCCTTACTGATAAGATCTGGATAGGTGCAGAAAACTCAAATTGAGTGAATCAATAACACTATATGGGTTCCTATTTGCAGGGAGGAAACAAAGTAGGGTGAGTACACTGAAATGTTCCTATTAGGTTCAACCATCTGGGAAAGAGTAATCGAACAAGCATGAAATAATGAAGAATCCTATGACCTGCATCAAAATGGTTAGGATACAAAGTGAACATGAATGGGAACAAGTAAAGACAGTAAATACTATCGCTGATGTAATACAGTACAATGCATGAATGCAATGGCATCATAGACAATGTATGAGGTGGAATCACGACCGCCGCAGAGATGATGTAAACATATAATGAGTCGAAACTACAAAATAGAATTGGGGGGCATCGCTGGACATGTACTCAAATATCTCAAGGCATCACAAGACACAATAAGTAGTATCTTAGGGTATCGCGGGCCTCAAAATGAAGTGTTTCTAGGTATTGCGAACCATATCATCAAATGTCTCAATATATCATAATATCTCAAATGGTACAGATGCAATAAGATTTGTGCATACCATTGTAACCAGTTCAGTATAAGATGTGTGCATACCAATACAACTAGTCAAGAAATAAGAAGTGTGCATACCAATGCAATTAGCTAATTATGTGATATGCATACCAATGAATCCTTCCAAGAATATATATATATATATATATATATATATATATATATATATATATATATATATATATATATATATACATACATACGTACACATACACACACAAAAAAATAGCCACAAGGCCATCAATGTCTCATATCATTATTATCTCATCAGTAATCAGGATGTCAATACCCAAGTAGGCTAACAAATCTCAAGTTTATCACAATTGTTTCTAATTAACCACAACATTGTCAAACCGCTAACACAAGTCCCATATTAACACAATGATATCTAAAATCATCTCAATTCTCATAATTTTATCTTAATTTATCAATAGGACCGCTATTACTAAATTTTCTGCATAAATGGTATCACATTGCCATCAAATTCTATTAGGTTATGCCATTGGCACATTATTCAATATAAATGTTACAATTGTCACATGAACATGTCTAATAATTTAAATTTAGTCCCAAAAAGGTTAGCCGAACCTACCTTAATACCGAAACTGCACTTGACAAGCCTTCAATCAACTCAAACCTCCAAATGGTCCCCAAATCGATCAATCACTATCAAAGATATTACGCATCAAGAGGTGCATTTTGATGCCCATATTGACACAAATTATGATTAGGGCAAAATGGTCAAAATTACAGTTAAAATTCAAAGTTCTAGAATTTAAAAATTGACTTTAAAATTATGTTCTACACAAAAATAGAGTCTGTGGGTTAAAATCCCACTAAGATCAGGTTTAAAACGAACGAGAAGTGGAGATTTCAAGTTTAGGAATCATAGTCTAAAAATTTCATATTTTGGGACATTCAAAAACATGAAATTTAACATAGGACCAAAATAAAACCCATGGAAATTAAGTAAAGTGATGATAGAAACACTTACCCAAAGTAATTCTCCAAATGTCTTCACCTAAAATCGCCCCGAAAAACTTTATATTTAGAAAAATGAGTAAAAATGGTGTTGCAAGATTTTACCCCTGTTTCGGTCATAAATGCACTTTGCGAATGTGGGTGAGGCCCTACAAACATGGAGATTTGGGGAACAATTACGCTCTGTGAACGTGGAACAAGGCCCACGGACGCAAAGGATGGGAACCACTGCCCTTTGCGAATGTGAAAGCGTGGACCATGATTGCCGAGTAGTGTTAGGTGCACCTTCGCGAATGCAGAGTCCAGGGTGCATACATTGAGTACAAGTGGGAGAGGCAATAGAAACGTTGCACCAACAAAATCAAGTTCAACAACCAAAACTCAGTACGACCCCTCAAATTTCATCCAAACTCATAATTTTATAAACCATATATGTATCCATACCAGAAACAACGATCTACACTTAATGGAATAATCAGAACTCGGTTGAGATCTCTAAGACACATTTACCAATGCAAGTTAAATAAACTAGTTTAAACAAGTAGGGCCAAAGCAACTTACAAAAGGGTAAACAAGTATTTTTTAACAGATAAACTCAAAAATGGCCAACGAAGTCGTTACATCATTCACACTAAAAATAATGTTCATCCTCGAACATAAAGGAAAAAAGGTACTAAGACCCTAAAAAAGGTGATAGAAACATGAAAAACTTGATGAACTAATGATAATCTCGGTGGTAAGGCCAACTCATAGGCCGCCTCACTAATTCTCCTTAAAATTTCAAATGGGCCAGTGAACCTGGGACTGAGCTAGCCCATCTTCCCAAATATAATCACACCTTTCATGGGTGACATATTCATCCAAACACTGCCACCAACAGAGAACTCAAGAGGCCTAATCCTCCGACCATCATAACTCTTCTGGCAACTTTGAGCTGTCAATAGTCTACCCAGAATCAAACGAACCTGATCCATGAGATCTCTGAGTAGATCCACACTCAACACAATTGTTGAACCCGAGTCAAACAATCTAATAGGAAATCTCACCTCCGACCATACAAGGCCCTAAATGATGCTATCTGGATGCAAGAATGGTTACTATTGTTATATACAAACTCTGTGAATGGTAAGTACGGGTCCCAACGAGCCAAAAAATCTATCACATAAACGCATAACATGTCCTCCAACAACTTAAAGGTGCGCTCGGACTATCCATCTATCTAGGGGTGGAAAGCTGAACAAATATCCACTCTAGTACCCAAACTACGCTGTAGAGCCTGCCGAAAATGAGAGGTGAACACAAACCCTATTTCTGATACTATAGACACTGGCAAACCATGCAATTTGACTATATCCCAGATATACAACTATTTCACATTATAACTAGTCTTCACTGGTAAGAAGTGTGTTGACTTGGTCAAACAATCAATGACCATCAAACTAAGTCAAACTTACCCAAAGCCATGAGGAGACCTATAATAAAATGCATAGTCACTCTCTCACATTTCCCCTAAAAAATGGGCATTCTTTGCATCAATCCACCGGGCCTTTGGTGCTTATACTTGACCTATTGACAATTCAAGCACTTTGCTGCGAACTCAGCTATGTCTCTCCTCATACCAAACAACCAAAAATATTGTTTTAGATCATGGTACATCGCTTATGCACCTGAATGGATAGAATATCTAGCATAATGGGCCTCCCTTAACACCAATCTCACCTAATTTCCCACCTTAGGCGTATAAACTACCATTTATCCTCAATATGTCCTTAGAATCAATAGTAGTCTCCTTAGCTTCACCTTCAAACACTTTGTCACGAATCATGCACAACTTGAGATCCTAAAACTGATGAACATAAATCTAATCAAGCAAAGACGATCTAGCCTCAACAAATGCCAATATATTCCGAGGAGGAGAAATATTTAAACGAACCATCTGTCTAACAAGTGATTGGACCTGCAAAGCTAAGGGTCTTTCCTTAGCCCTCAAGAATGCCAAACTCTGTATATTAGTAGCCTTCCGGCCCAAAGCATCTATCATTATATTAGCCTTCCTGGGGTGTTATTGAATATAGATATAATTGTCCTTCAGTAACACCAACTACCTACGCTGTCTTTTGTTCTGATTAGTCTAAGAAAAGATGTATTTGAGACTCTAGTGATCAGTAAATATCTCCCAATGCAACTCATAAAGATGTTGCCACAACATCAGCACAAACAAACTGCAACCAACTCCAAATTATAGGTAGGGTAGTTTCTATCAAGCACCTTTAGCTGTCTCGAAGCATAGGCTATCACCTTCCCACTTTGAAACAATACACCACACAAACCCACACTAGGAGCATCATAATATACCACGAATGGCACTCCCCCTCTCAAGTAGAGTAAGAATTGATGTTGAGGTCAACAAATTCTTGAGCTTTTGAAAGCTCACCTCACACTCCTCAGACCACTAAAATGTCATATCCTTTTAAGTCAATCTAGTCAACGGGCCTGCTATAGAGGAGAATCCCTAAACAAACCATCGATAATAACACACCAAACCAGTGAAACTCCAAATCTCAATCACAAAAGTTGGTCCAGCCCACTCACGAACAAGTACTACTTTGGCTGGATCAACTATAATACCCTTCTTTGTCACCACATGCTCGAGGAAATCCATAGACTCGAGCCAATTCTCCTACTTTGAGAACTTTGTATAAAACGTGTCCTCCCTCAATTGCTGAAGTACAGTCCTCAAGTGCTAAACATGACCAACCTCACTCTAGGAATGAACTAAAATATCATCTATAAACATAATCACAAAGATGTATAGATAGGGCTTAAACATTCAGTTGCTTAAGTCCATAAACACAGCTAGGGCATTAGCTGAACCAAAAGGCATAACCATAAACTCATAATGCCCATAACGGGTCGTAAAAATTGTCTTCAAGATATCAGACTCCCGAACTCTCAATGGATGATAGTCCTCGAATTAATCTTGGAGAATACCGAGGCACCCTGCAACTTGTCAAAAGATCATCAATACGAGTAAAACATATTTATTCTTGATGGTCACTTTGTTTTGTTGGTGATAGTCAAAACACATAAGCATAATACTGTCCTTCTTCTTAAAAAAATAATACAAGAGCACCCTAAGGTGATAAACTTGAATGAATAAATTCCTTTTTTAACAAATCTTTTAATTGTTCCTTTGACTCCTTCAATTTAGCCGGGGCCATGGATAAGGAGCAACAAATATGGGTTAGTGCTCGACTCTACATTGATATCAAAGTCAATATCATGGTCCAAAGTAATACCAGGTAAGTCAGTTAGAAATACATCCATAAACTCTATAGAAACCCTAGTAGTCTCCAATGATGGTGGCTCCTGAGAACAAGGTCGAACATGAACCAAATATGCTTAACATCCCTTTTCCATCAACCGATAAGCTTGCATATAAGAAATAATACCCTTAAAATAGGAGCTAGGTGCTCCAGTCCATACCAATTGGGGCAAGTCGAGGCGAGATAAGGTCATTATCTTTGCATGACAGTCAAGAATAGCATGATGAGGCGACAACAAATCCACGCCCAATATCACATCAAAATCAACTATATCCAACAACATTAGGTCAGCTAATGACTTTCTCCTAATAAAAGTCACACCCTAATATTCTTGATTGACCTAATGATTCACCTATCGGGAATACAAATAGGCTCGGAAAGCAACTCACAATGTTATTAATATCAGAAGCAAAATAGACTTACACGTAAGAGTAACTACAACCTGGATCAAATAAAACCAAAGCTGAGCGATGACGCACTAGAACTAGATCAATGATAACTGCATATGAGGCCTCTGCTTGGACACTGTTTTAAACAAAATAACAAACTTTAAGCCTACCACTAGCCTATGGGCCTGCAACACCCCTTAATGTAGCTCGCAAAGAGCCTATGATGCATTTTTATATATCTTAAAATCCATGCATAATTTGCAAATCTGACTTCATAATTTTTTCAGGAGGCAAAATTGTGCAAAAAAAAAAAAATAGTTACCAACAAGGAATAAGTTGTTCGTGTCAAAAAAATAATTTTCTTGATGAAGTTGCACAAATCAATAGGTTCTACGACAAGTCCATGTCGTGGACTTGCCACACCATAGGTCAAAAATTTCCAAATAGTTTTTGTTTTAGCGGAGGGCATTTGGGTAATAACCCAATGCCTACATAGATGAGAATATCATACTTTTCATCCATTTTATGCCCTTGAAATCAAAGAAATAATCTAAAAAATCCTCTTCAATCTTCTTAAATCTTCTATTCAATCTCAAGCCTTTCAAGAACTTTTATTGGAATTCAAGAAACTAACTGTAGCCCAAGTCTTCTGCATGTTCCTTTTTCAAGAAAATATAAGGTTTAAGGTATGTAGGTCTTCCATCCATGGGTCCTGCCACCCATGGAGCCCCAAAACAATTTTTATCAAATTTCTTTATTCTAATGACTAATTCTTTATGGTATCTTCTACTATCACTCCATTGCATGAAATATGTTGGGAATTTATTAGTTATTTATGTATTGATGCATGGGCTCCTACTAATGATTGAGATTATGATATACTTATTACATTAAAGCTTTGTATGGTATGACATCTTGAAAGACTAAAAATATTATGAATTTTTGAATGATTTTCATGACATCCAAAATGGGGTTTCGCAAGTATGGTGGTGGGTTGTTTGAATGATTTCTAAATGACTTTACTTCTCTCATGTTCCTTACTCTTGAATTCTATGATTTTAATCTTAAATACATATAAGCACAATGTTTTGACTATGTTATGTGGCAAACCTCTTATATGATGAAGGCCTTATAGGAAGACATATGATTTATGAATGTTGTTAATATTTAAGGGCAATTAAGCATGCTATGAGATCATGAGAATGTTATGAATGATGTGAACCTGTTTCTTTGATATTATAATGTGATGGTTTGATGAGCTAGTTTATGATATTCAAAGCTATAAATGTTGTGATACCATTAGATACTATGAAGTCGAGGATTGTATGAGATAAGTTTCATGTTTCAATGTCCTTATTTTGAAAGTTGCTATGTAAGCTTGTGATGGGTTGCTTAAGAATGATTTGAATTAATGATCTTCTTTATATGTCTTGAAGTATGATTTCTAATAATGAGGAATGAAGGATTATTGGACATTCTATGTTTATTATTGGTTTATGAAAAGTTTCCTGTGAATGAATGTTAATGGTACATGATCTCCTATCTAGTTAATGAATGGATATATTATGGTGGAGGATCTCCCATCTATGGAATGATACAGGGTCTATCTTATGACTTTGACTCTATGATATCAATGGGTTAGGGATTGGATAAATTGCCCTTCCACATGACTTTGAATGATTTTATGATATGATACTATGACTTATGATTTTCCTACTCTTATGAGAGCATCACATAGCACCAAGTACACTAGAGGTGAGTACCCAAGTCCCAAAACTACGTGCCACTGTAGGTAAAGGTATTAAAGGCAATTACCAAAATTCCTAAGAGCCGAGTACCCTAAAGATAAGGGTATGAGGTGAGTACCCGAGTCCGAGGGCTTGAGGAATGTTTTTGAGTCGAAGAACTAAATGTGAGGACTTGGTTTACACATGGCTTAGTGGATCTACTTAGGCATTAGGAGGTTCACCTTGGCTAAATGACTTCCCCCTTTTTTCCAGTGTGGAGGAAACATTGGGACTCCATGGATTATCTCACATAATTTATATCAATTATGGTCTCTCTCACTATGTTTTATGAACTTCCTAAAGGCTTATAATATATGTCACTCTTGATCTATGGTTTTCTTATAGATTCTCATGTTTCCCTCATTTCCCAAAGATATCCTCTTATGATGATTTATGATGGTTCCTTCTTATTATGACCAAATATGCTTACTACTACGGATGGTGCTTTGAATTCACATATATTTTATCATTTTAGAAACTCAAATGATTTCCTCACATATGTTTATGGTCCCTTGATATTACTAATGGTATTACTCATAAAGGAATATGACTTTCTCTTATTAAGTATGCAGTGTGTTCTTCTTCATGATTATTAATGGTTCACTTGTAGTAAGATGGTCCTTCTCTTGAAGTAGATGCTTTGTTGTTCCTAATAGGTATTATGATTTTACTTATGCATGATGATCTATGCTCCTTATTATTCCAAGTTTAAGTGTTTTACCATGAAATCAATTAAGTGTGCATTCCTTACTTTCCATATGTATTATCTTGTGTTGCATGGCTTGAGAAATGTTTTAAATGATTATATTGTCGCTATTTTATGGTTTATTCTTTGTTACATTGCATGCCCACATACTAGTACACTCAAAGTACTAACACATATTTTTTACCTACATGATCTAACCATGTAGGGATTGAAGCATGTATTCATCCTCCTTCACGTGGCTAGTTGGCTTTCTTGAAGATTGCTATTGGTAAATCCTCTATTTCGGGGATGACAACCACATTATAATCATTTTATATTAAAGACTTAGTTACTTTTGAGAATCTACTTTTGAGGGTGAGCTACATAAATGTCTTGGCCCCCGTTCCACACATGTTAGAGATGTTGTTAGATATATGTGGTAATCTTGAATTCTATTATGCTTATGTAATTATGGAAGACATCCCTTAGTCCTTATGCCCCTTTATATGCTTGTTGTATATAGATGATGAGATGGAAGTCCCAAGATCCTATTCTGCTCAAAACGTGAAATCATACTTAATCGCCCCTTAAACTTTATTTGCTATGTGATCATGCTAATCCTCTTCCCCATAACATCCCCATGGCGCGAGTCCAAAGCCCCATTTCCCCTAAAATTTATTCGCTTGTAGTTTAATTATGCTTTCAAAACCAAGGATGTGCTATGTATGCTTATGAGGCTGTTTGGGGTCCCTTTGGGTTCCCCAGTCATCGTTTCACATCTAGGCCCTAGGCTTCGGTCGTGACATGGCCTCCATGAGCGACACCTCTAACTATACCATGACTCCTATTTGGTACCACCCTCATACCCAGGAAAATATCCTGGTGTAGGTGCAAGAGTTGGATGAGCTTGCGGAGAACCTGAGGCCTGAGTAGGAGCTGCACGGAGAGGAAAATGATGGGCCAAGTTCCCTATCTCATCACAATAATAACAAGGTATCACAACCTAGAATCGAGTCGCACTAAAGAAAGATAAAATAAAGTGAAATCCATCAATACATCACATAAGAAATCCCTAAAACTTAGAGTCATGAGTACAAGAGCATCTAAAGTAGTAGCGAAGAGTAAATACAACTGTCTCAGAATGAAAATACAAGGGAGTGTGAAAGTGTCTGATACACTATCTGAAACAGAACAATATAGGAAAAATCTCAAAGGTCCACGACAACTCGAAGTTGGAGCCTCACTGCTAAGATCTCGACGAATGGAGAAGAACTCAGTTAGAATGAATCAATTACCTGGTACAGGTCCTTGTGCTCGATCTACAAGAAAGAAACAAAGTAGGGAAAAGTACATCAAAATGTACCCAGGCGATTCAACTGACTGAGTAGAAGAAATTGATAAAGGTATGAAATATCGAAGATTACTAACACTTGCATCCAAAACGCTTAGTGCACAATAAAATATACACAATTATAAGATACGATCTCCACGATCACCAATGGTATAATACAATGAGAGATACAATCACAATACATGGAACTCATCAAGATATGTACCAAGTGTCTTATAACCTTGCCATCTGCCCATGGTCAAGGGATATCACAATATCTCGACCTTGTCACCTGTTAATGTACTATTAAAATACAATACTTTTGATGCTTAAAACTTGGAGTTTTATCTATTCTCAAAGTGATATTAGTAGGTTTAATGTGTTTTTATGTTGTTTTCGTAGGGTTATAGGATTTGAGATGATTTTGGGCAAAAGTCTGCACAATTCAAGTTTTTGATGATTTATGAAGCAATCTATGGGTCGTGGTTTACTCCACGGGCTATAGGATGATTCGTGCGTCAAATCTGGGGAAAGGCCGATTCTCTAATATTGAGAAGTACGAGTTTTTAGACAACTCATAGAATGTTTCACGGTTCTTGTGTAAGTTGGTAGGTCAAAGGTTAGAAAATATGTTGAATGCTAAATATTTATCAAATAAGGTCACTTATGAGTCATAAATTGGATGACGGGTCATGGATAAGATCTTGTTCCTGGAAGATGAATATTTTGAAGAGTTTTAGAAGAGTTAGTTGACAAGACTCTTTATGGTCCATAAGTCATATCATGGCCCATAGTAAGGTTTCATGGGTTAAAGACAGTCCTTGGGAAATGTAGATTACGAAGCCTAGGTATGGGTTGTTATTCCATATACGGCCTGTAATCTTATCCCTCTGAGTTGCTGCATCCAGTTTTCCTATTCCAAATTTTGGATTTGTATTTCACATATTATAAATAGGTTTTTTTAAGGTTTTTCTTTACTATGGAATGATAGAGAGAGTAGAAACATGATAAAGAGGACAGTAGAATGTGGAGAGCACTACTTGTGACTATCGTTACTTCTACTGTTGATCAATAACAATGTGATCTTTTATGGAGAATTCTGGATTTCTTATTCTTCAATACATCATTTTAAGTATTTACTTATGTTATTCCATAATATGATTCTTTCATCTACAATGATTATGTATGGCTAAATCCACAACTAGGGTTGTGGGAACCATGAAGAATTAACAAAGTAAAACCAAATAATTTGTAATTCTTTGAAAGTGTGCATGCACATATTAATTATCTCTTCGCTTAGAATGCTTTCTAACAGTGGTAAACATTAGAACTCTCCTAGTTCTTACTTACTAGATAGAGTGTGCACTGAATGGGATAAAGAATAATTAACAAGATTTATGCGATTTCTCTTGTCTAGTCAACGTAACCGGATAAGGGATGGTTGTATTAGAACAAAAAGGAAAGGTTAGTAATGCAACATGAAGGGGATAGCTCAAATCACATAGTGAAATTTTCCTCTCCTATGGATCAAAGGGTTAGGTAAATATAACGTACAAGTTCTACATGCTAAACAATAGAGAGGATTACGATTATCTATCTATACTGTGTTGGGAATTCATGGGAAACACCATACCCTATTTACTTTTTTCATTAATTTCACAATGTTTGCTCTTGATAACTTATTTCTAGTTTAGGTTTAATTATTAAATATACAACCCCCCCCATTTCAGGAGATAAGAAGATTTATTCATTTTGATTGCTTATTATTACTCTTGGACAAGATTAGAATCCCTGTGGCTTCAACCGTAACTTTGGTTAGGCTCTATATTTAGAAAACAACCACTTATACCTTCAAAGAATGGTGTCATTTGGGCGGCATCAAAATTTTGGTGCCATCTCTGGGGTATACGAGTTTTAGACTAGTTTACTTTGTATAGTTTTTGGATTAATCCTTATTTTCCTAATTTTACATTTTTTGTTGTTTATGTTTTGTTTCAGCATATAGGTGTAGTGTAGTTCGGCTACTCGTAGTCGAGGCAATCCCTTTAATCCATTTAACTCATAGATCTAAAAAACATTGAGAAGAATGGCCCAAGAAAACATGAACAACACTGTGAATAACGCTGCAAATGCAGCACTGAATCTGAATAATGATCGTGCACCGCCACTTATGGATATGAATCCACCACCACAGGATCTTCAAGCTGCTGCTATCACATGGATTAGTACATGCTTCACCTTATGGTAGTGATATCACCGAAGCTACTGGTTTACCTCCTTTATCAAATGACACAAAATTTGTTGTTATGAGTAGATTGTTACAAATATTGTGGAATAGAGGGTTGTTCGCTGGCTTACCATCAGAGGATCCACATAACCATCTAAATAATATCATATTTATTTGCAACAATATGACGGAAAACTAAAAATCTATCTAAGGATGTTTTTGGGATCCATGTCTACCCATTATCTCTCATAGGCTAGGCAAAAGTATGGCTATCCAAACTGCTAAAGAGTTCAATCACTACTTCGGGTGAAATGCAGAAGGCTTTTTTAGAAAGGTTCTTCCCTAGGTCGAAGAAAATGAATTGGAAGGATCTGATCATCAACTTCGAGCAATTTCATGGTGATTTAATTAGTACCACATGGGAGATCTTTACAAAGTGTTTGAGGAGTTTCTAGTCCATACGATCAGTAATAATTCCTTGGTAGAGATTTTCTATAAGCGCACATGATGATAATTGCAAAGCGGTGGATGAAACAATCACTGGTGGCGTATTTCGATTGTAGCTAAATGACCATAAAAGGTTGCAAAGATAAATCGTGGATGGGGCTCAAGAGATAAGTCTACTACTAAAAGATTTTTCTCATATAATACTAATTCAAAGAAGGCTAAGATAAATGAAGAGATGATACAAGAGTAGGCTCGAATTAGTACTAATGTGGGGTTGTTGATAAAACAGAGTCAGGAGCATGTTAATGCAGTGAATCATCAGCCTCCAAGAGCACCCATGCATGAGGAGCCCTATTATGACGAGGATGTGTGCTTTGTAACTGATCAGATAGGGGGTATTCGGATTAAGACCAAGGGTCTAATCAAACTATTAGTGCCAAGGTCAAGGGAATCAAGGTTAGAGTTTTAACGGAGATGGTGCTTTTTGGGACAACAACAAAGGTGGCTATTATGATACAAACAAGGTCCAAGACAGAGAAGTGATTGGGAATGTAGAGATTGGTACATGAATCATCCGTATGTGCCATTACATAATCGTGATTCTGGGGTGGGTAGTTCAAGGATTGAGGAGATGTTTGATAGATTGTTGAAGAAGGCATACACCTAAGATGAGACCTTGAAGGGAATGAAATTCAACATCTTAAGCATTAAGCAAAAGATCAAGTCTCATTCGGTGGCTATCAAGCAGCTGGAGAAATAGTTTGGTCAGATGTCTACTCTGTTAAACCAACAACAAAATGGTACATTTCCAAGCAACACAAGTATAGAATCCAAAGAATGATGGGCAGTGTATGGCAGAGATGACAAGTTGATGATTGACCTACCAATGCAAGTTGATGATGATGATGTTCCTTAGTAGATGGCAGAAAGCAAAGATGTGAAGACTGGGGATGCTAACACTAAGGATGGGGTGAGTAATGAGGTATTGACACCAAAGAATTTGAAAATCATACCTAGTTCTCCACTTCTTTTTCCAAAAAGACTCAATAAAAAGAGGAGGAAGGTTAGTTTCAGTGCTTTATCTCCATGTTAAAGCAACTAATGATTAATATACCTCTCATTGAGGCATTGGAGAAAATACCCAGTATGCAAAATTCATGAAGTACCTAGTGACGAAGAAGAGGTGAGCCAAGAGTTTTCACAAGAGCAGTATTGTAGTGTTATTGCAATAAGGTCCCTAGTACAGAAGAAAGAGGATCATAGAGCTTTCACACTACTCTACACCATCAAAGTTGTGGAGTTTGCAAAGGCGTTATGTGACATAGGCACCAACATCAATTTGATGCCTCTAAGTATTCAAGAAGTCAGGCTTTGGAGCCCCTACTACCACAAGTATGCATTTGTTGATGGCTAACAGGAAAGTGATTAAGCCTATGGAAATATTGTACATATTTTTGTCAAAGTGGAAAAGTTCATCCTACATGATTCGTGATCCTGGGTTCTGAGGTTGACTTTGATGTCCAATCATCTTGCTAAGGCCCTTTCTATCCATTGGATGAGCACTAATGGACATGGAATCAAACCAACTCAAGTTTAGATTGAATAATGAAGAAGCCATATTCGACATCTGTCGGTCTATGAAGAGACTTGATGATTTAATGATAGAGGTATGGGCACTTGGTGAAGTCTACGTAACCAAGTTGTATAGGTCGTGCTGCGACACTAAATCCGGCGCTACTTGGGAGGCGGCCCAAGATGAAGACTGGTGCTTAGAATCCTAGGTATGTTCTTTTTAACCCCTATGATTTACTTTAGCTATATTTTGTGGTATTGAAGACAATGCAATTAATTTTTCATGGGGCATGGGTAGTTATAGGCCTCGGTGTAGTTTGAGTAACCAAGACCTATAACTATCAAAACTTTTAAGTTCGTAGGGTTTTCTTATTTCCAAGAGGACATTTATTTTTTGTTAAAGCAGCATGTTTAAGATGTGTAAGTAGTATGAGTAGCATATTGTACTAAAATCTGTGGCATATGTTAGTTTTGTTGAAAGAATGAGACCTATCAAAAATTTTGTGATTAATGTGTGTTAGGCAGTTTTGATAATAACCATGTGAAATCAGTGATGGAAAGTGCTTGTTCTATAAAGTGAGGTTTAAGTATGATGAAAAGCGTGATCTGAAAGTGTATGTTGATAGTGTAATTTGTGTCAAGTGTGTGTGAGCTTTATTGCATGATTCTTATACTGCGTCTCAATTTAGAACTTGCCTTGTTAGTTTGACTAAGACTATAGGTTAGTTGGTTAGAAAAGGGTCTTAGACCATTATTCATATTAGTCCACTAAGCCTAAAAAAACCAACCAAATGTGTGATGTATCCCTTGATCCTAATGTTTGAGCTTTATATGTACCCTTTCTTTGTAGACACCTAAGTGACAAGCCTTCTTAAATGTGTAATCCTGAAATTGGCCACGGTCCATCCTTGAATATTATGTATCTTGACTAAGGCGAAAAGTCTAAGTTGAGCGTGGCTACCAAAAGTAGCTCTGGTTCATAGGTTGGATATTGTGCACCTCAACGTAGGCCAAAAGCCTAAGTTGTGGGTGTCTAGTGTAAGGAAAATCACACTAAATGAGGATAGAAGCTAGTGATGCATAAAAAAAGGGAAAAATTTAAAGTGGATGCAAGAGGAACAAATAAATGCCTAAGTTGTGAGCTAAAAAGAAAAGAATCTAAAAATTAAAAGGCAATAAGCTGAAAAACTTGAATATGGCACCCAAAAAGTTTTGAAATAGGAGAAGGGAAGAATAAGTTGTGAATAATAGTGTTGGTAGGGCAACAATGTAAAATAACGCGGTGTTAAGGAAGACCATTATTCACTAAGTTCCAGAAATATCATACCAAATCCCCTAACCCTACGTTACAAGCCAATAAAGTCCTATGGTGATCCTAGTCCAAGCATCCAAAGGTCATGGTCATGGTTATAGGGGCAAGCACATGGTATTATGCATATTGTTTAAATATCTGTTGTGAGTGTGAGTGATTTTCTTAGTCCTAAGTACTAAATTTGAATACACCTTCATGAGTGACACATGAGACATCTTTTTGTGGGGGCACTTGAGTGGTATTGTTGATTCTAGGCTATTTTGGTGATTGTGACTTGTATGTGATTACCTTGCTCGTTATAGTTGCACTATCGCATATTAATTTGCAAGCGTTTGTTTGATTACTGTATGATATGCACTGATGTGATTGATTGAGCATCTGTGATTGATTTAGAGATGATGTATGCCATTAACTTGAGGTTTGTGCGTTGCAATACTACTTATATAGATTGAGTCCGTCACTTGAGGAAAAACAATAATTTTAAGTTGAGGGTGTTGATGTGCTGCTACAATAAAAAGCTTGAACCCAATTGAACCGACCTTAAAAGGTCACTTGGGCATCTCCACGGCATCTCTTCACAAGCCATGCAGAGCTCTACGTACCGTACAAGTGTCCATTGAGAGCACCTCATCATCAAGTGGGTACTTTGAAACTTAGAATGTTTTTTAACTAAGATAGCTCCCACGGTAGCCATACGGTCATGTGCAAGGTTATACGATCTATGAAAGGCAACCGTACAAAGCTTTGCACTTCGAAATGGTGGTCAATAGTTAGCCAAAATTCCATAGGACTCCTTTGCGAAAGCATCACCACTAGCTGTGGCACCTTGTTCGGATTGTACAAGTGCCCGTGGTGGCTTCGTTGGCCGAAATAGAGGGAGGCTCAAGGCATTAACCAAGGCTCACCTCCCTAGCTTGTGGGGACCTCCGTGACTCGTGGGTGTGTCCTTGGAGGGACAACTTGGCTTAAAATATTGAGAAACAATATTTCGAGAATCGTTAAGGCTTTTTCTAAAGTCCGGGTCCTTAATCATTGCCCCTTGGGAACATTTGTCCTCTAATGAGCTAGAGCATGGCTTGAAAGGCTTGCTTGATCATGAAACATTTCAATATAATGACACAATGTAATACTAATCAGTTGAAAATCATAAGGTAATAAAACTCATGTCAAAACATCTTTTCAAATCATTTTTATGCACATGTAAGCATGTCATGTCATGAACACGTAAGAGTGAAGGACGTAGGACAATTTAGAATAGGAACAAACTAATACCATTGCTTTGAGTAAATTGGAATAGACAGGGACATCGTTGCATCAAACTTGATTTGACTTCCCACGTACTACTTTCAACATGTTGGTTCCTCAAAAGCACTTAAACCAAAGCAATATCCTTTTTACGAAGCCTTTTCATTCATTTCCAAAATTTCAACTGGAACCTCTTTATAAGTTAAGTTCTCTCAACCTCAATACCTTTCAAAGGAATAATAAAACTAGGCGCACTGATAAACTTTCTTAACATGGACACACGGAACACCAGGTGAACGGAAGTAATATCGAAAGACAAACCCAACCTATAAGCCACATTGATAATTTTCTCAATAATATCATACGGACTTATATACCGGGGACTTAACTTTCTCTCTTTACCAAAATGCGTTACACCCTTCATAGGTGAAATCTTCACATACACCCAATCACTAACAAGAAACTCAAGATCCCTCTTCGTAACATCTGAATATGACTTTTGGCAACTTTGAGCCATCTTCAACCTTTCCGTAATCAATTTCACTTTTTCCATAGCCCCCAAAAAGAAATCTAGACTTGTCAAAGTGATCTAACCTAACTCAAACCACCCCACCAGGGACCTAGACCTTCTCTCGTATAAAGCTTCAAATGGTTCCATATCAATGTTAGCATAGAAGCTATTGTTGTAGGAAATTGAATAAGTGGTAGATGATCTTCCCAATTTCCCTTGGTTTCATACACAATAGCCTTCAATATGTTTTTCCAAGATTTGAATTGTCCTTTTGGCTTATCAATTGGTTTAAGGATGAAAAGCGGTATTTAGCTTCACCCTAGTGCCAAGCCCTTTTTGAAACAATTCCTAGAAGTGAGAAGCAAGTTGGGTACCACAATCCGATATACTAGACATAAGCACATCCTCCTATCTAACCAAATCTTGGACATATAACTTAGCATAGTCCTTGGCTTTGAAAGTAGTCTTAGCTAGTACAAAGTTAGCCAATTCGGTCATTCTTTCAACAATTACACAAATGGAGTTAAATTGCTTCTAGGTATGAGATAACTCAATCAAAAAGTCCACATTCACGTTCCTCTATTTCCAAGCAGCAATTTCAATATCTTTGACAAAATAACTTGTCCTTTGATGTTCCACCTTCACTTGTTGGCAATTAGAGCATCCACATAGAAATATAGCTATGCGCTTCTTAATACCATGCCACTCATACATTTCTCTCAAATCCTGATACATCTTGGTTGATCCCAGATGTACAAAATAAAAAGAATTGTGTGCTTCACCCATAATCGCTTCCCTAAGACCATCTATATGTGAAACACACAATCAATCTTGGTACCGAATTGCACCATCTCCCTCTTGGGGGAAAACCTCTATCTTATTTTTGAAAACCAACCTCCTTAGCATAACCAATGACGGGTCTAAGTCTTGCATTGCCTTCGCATCATCAATCACAGAAGATTTATCCCCATTCTGTACATGAATGAAAAGATCATCATCATTCACTCAACCCAGCCCTCATTCTTGCCAAATAGTGTACATCCCTGACCAACTTCCTTTTGACCTTATCTACATGATCAACTATAACATCTTCCTTACTTAGATTGCATTACAGGCCCAAAGAAGCACTCCTTATTCTATAGGGAGAAATGGAGATAGAAAACCTGAAGACACATTCCATGGCATGGTATGAATCATAAAAAAGTGAAATATTTCCTAAAATGCCTTGCAGTCTCCTATGTATAGATGTGGCATACTTCACACCCATATATAAGATTCTACGTGATGCGTATGTTGGATTCCAAGGATCATATATAAACCAAGTGCTCTGATACCATCTCTTTCAGGACCCGAGCCTAAGGCCTAGGAGTGACATGGAAAATGGAACATGAATGTCCCCTAACAAGCCTAATTGCATCTATTTACACATCATCAGTTCAGACGCACATAATTAATCAATGAGCATATAATTTTAATGGACGAGCATTATACTCAAGCTCTAGAGATGTCATAATAATATGGATTTGCATGGATTCACATAGAACATAATACATCTCATCATGAATATATCATTATATTATTAACATCAAGAGATTGACATAATCATACTCCCCATAAGCAAATGACATAACACATAACAAGCCCATACAAAGTGTTTACACGATGTCAAGCAATGCCTCTAAGTCATGGAATAGGACAAGGGCCAAAACATGTCATGGGCTCACCCTCAGCATAAAGACATTAGTGGAAATAACATAATAGATAGATAGAATGTGGCTTGTCCTTGAATGATAGGACTCGTCACAAGCAATCCTCATAATCCAACCTAACCGTTAATAGGTGGATGAAGATAGACTTCGATTCCCACATGGTTAGATCATACAGGGAAAGAGTATGCATTAGTACATCTGAATGTACTAAGTATACGGGGCATGCAATGAATAGGAACTCATACAACCTATATTTCAATGTTATATGACAAGGGCAGTTACACAGAAAGAAGTATATAAACAAGGAAGAGTAATAAATCATTATTTCATGAAATTCATGATGCATAAAATGCCATATACGTCAACATAGTGGAGATGAGACCTCAACTAGCATCTAGACAATGCGAGCTATTACATGGAATTCTAGTGTTTTCCCTATATCGAATGAAGAAGAGATCTACTTGTCAAAGGTAGACCATGATTCTCCTTAAAGGCCTCCCATTTCAGACAAGTAACCTTACCTTACGGACACTCTCATTTCAGAAAGAATTTTCCATTCTTCATAACATAATTGTAACAATACCTTATGGGCCTCCCATTTTGGCAAAGGTTGCCATAAATATATACTTGTATTAAGCACATAGTTATAGGACTTGGGCACTTGACCCTTTGAGATAGACCAAAACCTTTTTGTACTAAGTCATTATCCAACAATAATACATATATATATACATGATTTCAAAAGAGGTATAAGTCTTTCTAATCATTTCAATGCAAAGTTAAGCTTAAAAGCCAAATATTCTTCGTAATCGTACATACTTTGGCTAAAGAGCAAAATCATACTTCACTTCATACTTTCATGTATAGGAATAGCTCACTCACATGTATCCATATTGGTGTAAACACCTAAAGTTTGCTCAACGATCCATATTATTGACATTATGTGATTACATGTCATGTAATACCCAAATACTTTCCTCAAAATATTATTCATCAACATAATTGGGTCTTAACCCACTTCATAATCTTCATGAAAATCAATGTTCATATATGCATATTCCATGAATGATGAGAGAATAACATGGGCAATAAAGATTCATACTTAAATTAACAATATAATATGAAATCCATGAGTAAACTCACATTTAAATTATACTTTAGATTACTCATTCTTAAATCCAACATTTAAGGGGACATGCATACTCAAAACATCAAAACATCAATGTAATTTAACATATAATTGCTTAAATAAATTTAGAAACATCAATTAAACATAGTCCATATCTCAATTAAATCAAATAAATAATAATTTAAAAGCCCATATTCAAAGTAAGCTTGAATTTCATAATCAAAGAGTAAAAAAGTGTTCGCGGTCTGCATGGTTGAAAGGGACAATGAACCAATCCCACATACCTTAGATAATTAAGAAGAATCATGAAGAAATTGATTGGAGAAGAAGACTCTTCCTTGAGCTCCAAATTAAATCTCCAATGTTAAACTTGAGAGGATTTCTTAGAAGAGAGAATTTAAATATTCTATGTGTGGTGAATGAAATTGAACAAAGAATCGAGGAGTATGGGCCTTTTCAGGGGTTTTCAATAGGTTAGAAACCTTAGAACGCACCAAAATTACGAGAAATACATTAATGAAATGAACACTAAAATGTGCCCCAGGTGTCTTGTGAAGAAGCTCCATGATTCGTGCAAAGGACAGCAGATTGTGCAAAGCATCCATGGTGGTCTCCTTAGCCAAAATGGAGGGAACACAACACGGACGGTATTGGCACAAATGGACATAACTTCTTGATTCAAACACAGAAATAGGTGAAACTGAGTGCATTGTAAAGTTTATTAAAAAAGCTTCACTTTGGTTGGTCATAGGACACCGAGTTATCTTTTTACAAAGAGATATGTACATTTAAACTTGAACCTTCTATCGATTTATATGAAAAACATAGCCAACAGAATACGTTTGAACTTGGCTTGATGAAGGATACTCATGATGACCCTAAACAACATAAATAAATCTTTGATTAAAGACCTTTAAGTGAACTTACCTTGAGCTTTAAGGTACTGTGGGAATCCTCCCATTAAAGCTTTAAAAGTGGACCCAAAAAGCATTTGAGCGAATGAATGAGAAAGTAAGTGTTATGGAGCCCATGGAGTGATATGGAAAGCGTGGAATTGATTTGGGAGGTAAAGGACTAGCCCCCTTGAAAGGTCACTTGGGCATCTCCACGAAAGCTCTTCACGAGCCATATAGAGTTCCATGGACCATACAAGTGTCCATGGAGGTGCCTCATCGTCATGACGGTACTATGATTCCTAGTAAATATTTACCAAGATCACTCCCATGGAATCCATATGGTCCGGGAAGGGCATTAGGTCCGTGAAAAGCACTTTTACAAAGCATCATTGATGTCGCCCAAGTTATATTTCCTTTTTAGAGGATAAAACGGTCGCTGTTAAGAAATGAAACCTAACTACTGTTAGGGTTGAATCCATAGGGACTACGTAGAGTCAAGACAAATTCACCAATATGTCATCCAAATAGTTAACCAACTCAATTTCCCAAAAGGGGGGCTTGCGATAATCAATGCGAAAAATAAACTAACTAACTATCACAAGAGAAAACTCAATTGAGGTGAGCAACTAGGATATTGTGTTCCCCAAAATTCTCGAACTCAGTATCATCAGATAACCTAATTCTTGTCCAGTGTATATCATGCAGGACGCTAATTTGAGTTCAGCAAGCCTTTTGGTCAAAGGTGAGAGGTGAATTTCACTATGAGACTTGGCCCGTCTCCATAGTGTGCATTCCTAACCATTACGTATAAGTTCCAGTACAACCTCCCTTTGGCCAGGTTTGGTTGATTAGATGAGAACACATCAATCAAATCTTCTTAATTAAGCTCTTTTCCTATTCATTACTAGCTTAGCCCAGTCAGTAAGACTAGGCAGGTTCTAATATTGGCCACCATCTGAAAACAAACAAAACGAATATAGTTATACATGCATATACATATTCCAAGATGAACATGTTC
This sequence comes from Solanum rostratum, assembly GCA_029948455.1. Taxonomy (NCBI): domain Eukaryota; kingdom Viridiplantae; phylum Streptophyta; class Magnoliopsida; order Solanales; family Solanaceae; genus Solanum; species Solanum rostratum. The sequence goes on from CM057045.1 coordinate 46,736,049, forward strand.
GAGGATGGCATAGAGTGGTTGAATATATTGTTCAATGCTATTATGAAGGCACCCAAGATGCCTAATGAATGGAGGAGGAGTACAATGGTTTCATTGTACAAGAACAAAGGGGATATTCAAAACTATAACAAGTACAGGGGTATCAAGTTGTTAAGTCACACTATGAACGTATGGGAGAGAGTGGTGGAGATGAGCGTTAGAATTGTGGTGACTATTTCAGAGAGTCAGTATGGATTCATGTCGGTGCGGTCAACTACTGAAATGATACATCTTGTTCAGAGATTAGTGTAGAAATATAGGGAAAGAAAGATGGACCATCATATAGTTTTCATTGATCTCGAGAAGGCCTATGACAAAGTTGCAAGGGATGTCGTATGGAGGTGACTAGAGGTGTAAGGTGTCCCACTGGCATATATCATGGCGATTAAGGACATGTACGACAGAGCCAAAACTCGAGTAAGAACGGTGCTAGGAGACTCTTAGTACTTTCCTGTTTGGATGGGACTCCATCAAGGATCTGTGTTGAGCCCTTTCTTGTTTGTGTATACTATTTGCAGATGATATAGTACAGAGATGAGGCTCGAACTAAAGTTAATTATATGTTGGAGGCTTGGAGACATGCTTCGGAGTTGAAATTATTCAAACTGAGCAGGACCAAAACAAAATACTTGGGTGCAAATTCAGTGTTCCAAGGGATGAAGAAGACAATGATGTGAGGCTTGCCACTCAATCTATCCCGATGAGGGAAAACTTTAAGTATCTAGGGTCCATCATCCATAGTAATGGCGATATTGATGATAATGTCACACACCATAATGGGGCAGCATGGACTAAATGAAGGATTGCCTCTGGAGTATTGTGTGACAAGAAGATACCACCTAAACTTAAAGGTAAGTTTTCTAGAATGGTGGTTAGACTATCTTTATTGTATGAGGTAGAGTATTGGCCAATTAAAAAATGCATATGTTCAGAAGATGCATGTAGTAGAGATGAAGATGTTGAGATGGATATGTGGTCACAAAAGGAGGGATAAGATTAGGAATGAGACCATTCAGGAGAATCTAAAGGTGGCCCTAGTGGTTGATAAGATGAGGGAATCAAAACTACGATGGTTTGGACATATGTAGAGATGGAGTACTGATGCTCCTATTAGAAGGTATGAGAGGTTGGTTTTAGGAGTAACACGGAGGGGTAGAGGCAGACCGAAGAAGTATTCGGGGGAGGTGATCAAACAAAATATGGCAAAACTAGATCTTATTGAGGACATGACCTTAGATAGAAAAGAGTGGAGGTCGCGAATTAGAGTAGTAGACTAATTGGTTGGTAGTGTTAGGGGGATTTCTTGCCTTGAGGTATAGTAAGGTAGAAAGAGTAGGCGGGTTTTATATCATGTGTTTTCATTATCTTTCGTATGTGTTTTACATATTGACATCTACGTTGTGTTAATAGTCACTCTTTCTGTTCCTTTCATTTTCTTTTTGTCATATCTATTTTATTCTGCTTATGGGTTTTTGAGATGAGGGTTCCCAAGAAACAACCTCTCTACTTCTATGAGGTAGTGGTAAAGTCTGCGTACATTTTAACCTCCCCAGACCCACCTTGTGGGATTCCACTGAGTATGTTGTAGTTGTTGTATATATAGCTTCGAAGAATCGTGAATTATCCGGTTTTACTTTGTTCATTCTTCATGGTTCTCACAACCCTAGTTGTGGATTTAGATACTCATGCTTTGTATAGATGAAAAGATTATGAATTGAGAAGACATAACTAACCACTTACATAATTGAATTATGAACAAGCAAATCTGATGTCAATGAAAATTACAAACTTGAATATCAGATTACACCACAAGTGTTCTCAAAGACTCTCTCACAATTTTTTGTCTTAGAATATTGACTTCTCTGAATACTAACCTTAAACTACACAAAACTTTCATGAACTGGTGAGAACTTCTAAAAAAATACTCCTCAAAACCTATTTATAATATGTAAAAACAAGTCCTAAAAATATTAGGAAATCTGGTCAGCAAACTCTAGGAAAGAACTTTTATGATACATAGTCCGGGTCCCATAATCAACTGCTGGAATTTTCGGACTTCACTTCTATGACACCCCTTCACGACTCGTAAAGTGATTTACGACCCATAAAGGGGGTTTGGTCTGCTAACTTTTCTGCAAGTCCACTTCACTGATCCTCAGGGCATGGAAGATATTCTACGACTCGTACAACGCTCTACGACTTGTCTGCATGTTAGTAGAATTAACTTCGGAAACATGGCCCCTCACTGAAATTCTTCACAAAATACCTTTACGACTTGTAGAATACTCTACGACCCGTAGAATGTCTCATACAACAACAAATCTGTAGCAACTTTGTAATTTTCCCTAAAATCGTTGGCCAATTCGTAATCCTGCAACATAAACACATAAAAACAACTAAAATTGCATTGAGAACACACAAAATCCCATGTTTTAAGCATCAAAAGTGTTGTATTTTGGCAGCACAAAAACATCCTCAACTTAAAATTATTATTTGTCTTCAAGCGACGGACTCAATCTATATAGACAACACAATAACACATAGACCTCAACTCAATGGCATACATACATACATCAAAGACTCGGATCCCCGCACCAACCTTTCAAAACAGGATGAGATAGCTATTTAGCAAACCAATGCAAACTAGTGCATGTGACAAGACAACTATGACCTGCCAGGGATTATCCACAGTCAAAAATCACTAAATAAGTCAAATACTGGCAACGTAATGCAAGTGCCCTCACAGAAAGAAGTCCTGTATTTGACACTCAATGATATTTTCATGTTTAACTGCGGGACTGTGCAAAATTACTCACTCTCACAACAGATTTTTATGAATACTGACTAATACCATAGGATTTCCCTTATACTCATGACTCAGACCTTCAACTAATCCAACTAGGATCACTTTAGGACTTTATACGCTTGTAACATAGGCTCATGGGGATTTGGTATGATTTTGGAAAAATAGTGACTAAAGGCCCTCCTTGAAATGGTGTTTTCTTCACTTTTACCCTACCAACTTAGCTATTTACACCTTATTCTCCCTTTTTCTTCTTTAAAGCTTGTTTGAGTGCCTGCTTTTCATTTTTCATCTTTTTGCCTTGTTTTTACACTTTCTTTTGCTTTTTAGCTCTCATCTAAGGATTCTGCAGTTTTCTTGCACCCAATACATGATTTTTCCTTTTTCATTGTATTCCTAACTCACTTCCTTATTCTTGTGTATTACCCTTATACTAGCCGCCCTCAACTTAGGCTTTTAGCCTGTGTTGAGGTGCATAATATCTATCCTCCGAACCAAGACCACTTTTAGTAGCCACCCTTAACTTAGCCCTTTTGCTTTAGTCAAGGTACATAATGTTCAAGGAAAGACCAGAGCCAATTCAGGATTTCTCACTACATAAGGCTGGGTTAATCAAGTGTTTTGAAAGAATAAGTACATGTTAGGCTCAAATATTCGAAACAAGGGCTATATCATCGATTTTGTTGGTTATTTTTAAAGTAACAGGGCAAGTTCTAAATTAGCACAAAATACATGAATTTATCGAATAAAGCTCACACTCAGATGATACTTCATACATTAACAACAAAAGACTCATACATCATGCTTCTTGTTTCAATTTACCCTTACTCATTAGAACAGATATTGTCCAACAACTACACATGCATGGTTACTATGTAACTACTAATGAAAATTTTTGGTGAATATCATTTTTCAAACAAAACACAAAAAACATAGTGTATGCCACAAGTATTGGAATTATATGCTACAATTATTATCTAAACATCCTAAACGTGTCGGTTCAATAGAAATTAAATATCCACAGGGAAAAAGAACACATGCATGAAAACCTCAGGATAAAAAATTAGGGTAGTATGGACCATAAGCTACTCAGACTTCACTAAGGCCCATAACTACCCATACCCTATCGAAAAAATGTGCATTATCACCAATGCACAAACTCAAAATAAATAGAACATAAGGGGTCAAAAAACATACATGGACGCTTAAGCGGCCGTATGTGGCTGAGTGTAGCCGCCCTCCTCCTGCAGGGCGGTCTACTCAGTGGTGGTACTCTGTTTGGAGGGGCCAACACCCCTCACCTGCTCCTTCACTTGAACTTGCCTTATTTACTCATCATGCCTCGATCTCTACAAGGCAAGCTCAAGCTCATCCTCCTTTGTCATCTTCATGCGTACACATCTCCCATCTGACTCATCACCCTTCATGAGGAGTCTCTTCCAAGGGAAGACTTGATAAGCTCCTTGGGAGCAAATAAATCAATTGTTCGCATCAGAGGTGTAGCTGTTCGTAATGCAACCAGTGCTGGCAGAGCTGCTGGATATCCATCTACATAGCTGACAAATCTGTAGGCTGGGCTTCGTGCTATCTCCGCTGTAACCTATCCTCAAAAGTTTTGATGCGGGCATCCTATGTAGAAATACGATCCTAGATAGTAGCAATAGTGAATACCTACATCCTACCCTCTTAGTCTTAAATATCCTGGAAGGCCCATGGCCTGATCTGCTGAATAAGCTGAGTTAACTATGTCACAGCATGGGCTAACCTCTACGCTATAGCCTATATAGAAGTTGCAGACATGTAAACCATGCCCGTGGTGGGTGGCTGTGAAGTAGTAGCCTCTGGAGTAGGAACAACAATAGTGGCCCCCTGTCCTCAACTGCCTCGGGCTGCGGGTGCCTCTCTTCAATAGTAGAGACAATAGTAGTGGTGGAAATCTTAGAACGCTTAGGTGGTGGCGTTGTAGCCAACATCTCGAGCATAGGTGGGGGTTGTGCTCACCGCAGAGCCACCAGGATCTCATCATCCTTGATTAGGATGGGCTCCAAAGTGTGCTGGGCCTCCATCATCTCGTCAAAATGGTGTAGTATCTCCACCCTAGAATCTAAACAGAGCTTATAGATCAAACACAGGAAAGGGATGGAGGTTGCCCCCTTTAGTTCAGCCTCATATATTTTCTCAGCAAAGAGGCCGGCCCAATAAATATCATTGCCAACTAAGATGCGGGCAACCAAAACAACATGCTCTGGCATCAAAGTGTTATCATCAAGTGTCAGCTGAATGCATGAATGAGCAATAGCCTACCAAAATTTAGTGGGGAAGTGTAGCGAAGCCTTGACGATATGCTTCAGTGCTTTGTGACCCAAGCAGTTTTCGGACCCTGCTCTACAATAAACCTTGCCATCTATCTCATAAATGTGGCTTGTCTCTCGGGGTCCTTTATCACTAATGGGTTCCGCGTCTGGCCTATCCTATAGTCAAAATCTACGGTGGATCTAGGGGCGCAAAACTCAAGACCAAATAACATATGGTGGATAGTTACCTCTAATGTATCTACCCGCCAACCCCTCACTCGCATCTCTATTAGCTTGGGCTGAGCGAAGCGTTTCTCCCCTTTGGAAGAGTGAGCCAGATGGTGGCTGTGTAGGATGCATAGAACGCCCTCACCATAGTCGGGGAGTACCATCAAAGAGAATCTGCTAGCAACTGAAGCCCATATCGAATCATCGTGTCCTGGAGGCCAGGGACACAACTAATTCCATTTGAAATAACTCTGGGATCCTCATAGATAGAGCGGGTAGGCTTGCCTCGCTCTTTCACCTGCATGCCCTCCAAGTATATCACTTCTATGCCCTCGATGCATTACCGGTTAGCGAGGGCATCTTGTGCAGATGATGATGATGGTGCAACAGAGGACTCTGCCTCTGATCTCTCCTCATAACCCTCCTCAAAACTGGACTTCTCTCAAGATGGAGTCATCTATGGTAAGCTGCTCTTGTCACTACCGCCCTCGTCAGACTTGGGAGAGCTAGCAACAGGAGACTGAGTACGCCCAGGTCTAGTAGCGGCTCTAGTCTGTGGCACAGCCGTCTTTGGGTCTGGTATGATGTTTAGGACCTCTAGTGAACCACTCGTCTAAGGGGTCCGCTCCTTATCCGAAGGCTCATCATCTGAAGGCTCATCCCTGAGCCTGCCTCGTAGGGCCAAACATGCATTATGTTTAGCTTTGGGAGCCATCGTACCTGTAACATCAACACACATGTGCCATAGTTAGCCCATAAATCAAGAATTAAAATACAGAAATTCATCTAAGTTCAGTTGTAGAAGGGTGTTATGAAAGCACCTTTACGGGTCGTTGTGGATTCTATTAACCATAAAGAGTTTTCATAAACCGGTGGTTCAGGAAATGTTTTGTTACTAGAAAAGTCTACGAGACCAGGTACGACTCTTAAAGCAATTTACAAGTCATAGACTAGGGTCATAGAAAATTCCAATTAGTAATTAAATTCAGGCAGGGATCTACGAGACCTCTCTCTGAGCTATAGAGCGATCTACAAATTGTAGAAGGTCTCGTCTGATGGATACTAAAAAATATCAAGTTTCTTAAACTATGCACGATTGGCAATTTCGGCTTGTGGATTACTCCACGGGTCATAAAAGCCACTCGTGAACCAGAAAACTCAGTCACTTGGGTTTCTAAGTCCATCACAGAGACCCCAAAAGACATTTTCGACAAACTAATTTATCAGCATCGAAGCAAGAACACATGCACCCATATGATTCCAATACTACAACAGTATCCCCAACATGTTCTTCAATGCTTACACACCTCATGGTCAGAGATTTAGCACAAATTATCCTACAATTCTAACCACTTCTAATTAATTCACACAAAATCATGTACCTATGTCATCACCCACCAATTCCACAAGTACAAATACTCAATATCAGTCATTCATATATTGTGGGTGAATCAATAGACACAAGCAATAAACCCAAAACATTTAAGGCAAAAAAAAAGCCCAATTCTAGACTTAGACAATAATCACACATGGGCAACTTAATTACACTTAACCAAAAATTCAATTAAAACGTAAGTTTTATGTCTACACATCATACCCCACATAATTTCCAAATCAATCAGTTAAACAAGGGAAATTAAGGGTTCTAATCAAACCAAAAACTGACCAAGAATTGAGATTAACTTGAAGAAGAGGAAGGAGGCGAGTAGGAGCAAAGCCCTAGGGTTGCTGGAGTCTTGCCGAAAATTAGACCGACGATGGCTGATGGTAGTCGGGAAATTTAGGGTGTGGGGCAGGTTTGATAGATTTTGTAAATTAGGGAAATTGTGGGGAAAAAATAATTTTGACCTCTTTATTTATACTTACCAGGTCAACTGAATTAGTCCTGACCCTAAGAAACCCTGATTACGAGTCGTAGGTGGTTCTACGGATCGTAGATCATGGTTTCATAGACCCCTCAACACTAAGCAAAATTTCAAAAAATTTACCTGGGGTCTATGAGCCCCATTCACGACTCATAGTTTGATCTACGAATCGTAAAGTTGGCTCGTGGACAAGAGTGCATATTTTCCTGCTTACTGGAAATCTCTACGAGATGGGTTACAGACGGTAAATTGCTTTACGGCTCGTAGACCCAGTCGTAGAGACTTAACTTGATGCACTTCCTCAGTCAATATGGCTGACGTAGTCCTATACCTGCGTACTCCTTATAAAATACATTATTACCCTATATGCAACCAACTATTTTCCATCATTACAAACAAATCAAAAGAAATAAGCTATCTATGAGTCCAAAATTTAAAATAAACCTATAACTATGCTATTACATCAAAAACCTTGGGATGCCTCCGAAGTAACGCCTGATTTACTGTCGCGGCACGACTTGGACAAATTGATTACTCAAACTTCGCTAATGGCCCAGACTTCGCTCTTCAATTCATCTTGATGCTTCATGGATTGACGGATGTCAAAGAAAACTTCTTTTTTATTCAATCTAAACTTGAGTTGACCAGCTTCCATATCTGCTAGGGCTCGTCCAGTGGCTAGGAAGGGTCTTCCTAAGATGATTGGGATATCGAAGTCAACTTTACAAACTAAGATCACAAAGTGTGAAGGGAATATGAACTTCTCAAATTTTACCAACACATCATATAGTATCCCCACAAGCTTTTTCATCGTACTATCCACCATCAGCAATCGCATGCTAGTTGGAGTAGGGGCCCCCAATTCAAGCTCCTTGAAGTCAACAAGGGGCATCAGATTGATACTAGCACCTAATCACCTAAATCACATAGTTCCCTTGCAAACTTCACATCTCCAATGGTGCAGGGTATGGTAAAAGCACCTGGATCTTCACACTTCTGAACCAAGGACTTCGTAGTGACAGCACTGCAATGTTGAAGCTCTTGAGAAAGCTCCTGACTAGCATTGCACTTTTTGGTGACAAAGTCTTTAATATACTTTGCATAGCCCAGCATCTTCTCCAAAGCCTCGATGAGCAGGATGTTGACCGAGAGCCACTTTAGCATGGAGAGGAAGTGCTTGAATTTGCCTTCCTCCTCCCTCTTTTTGATTCTCTGAAGAAAGAGTGGAGGAGGCTAGGAATGGGTTTAAGCCTCTATGGTGCTTCAGGTGTTTCACTCTCCCCATCCTTGCACCAACCATCTCCTTCATCTGCATTATTTTCCGTAACCATCTCTTCACGAACAGCTTCCTTGTCGATCGACATGGCAGGATCAATGGTGATCTTGACACCTCTAGTAGTAACCGCCATACACTTCCCATCATTCTTAGGATTTCGCATTGTATTACTAGGCAGTGTACCCCTTTGACGTTGATTCAACTAAGTCGACACTTGACCAAAACTGTTGTTCTAGCTATTTGATAGCCACAAAATGGGACTCTATCTTTTGATTGATACTAGAGATCGCTGTTTTCATGCCCCTTAAGGTCTTATTCTGTGTCTCAACCTTCTTCAAGGTGATCAAACATCTACTAAACTATGGAATTGCTAACACGTGCATCAATGTTATGTGGTGGCGTATAAGGACCATTCCCGAAACCTTTTTTGCAACCCCAATCTTTTCAATCATAATAACTATTACAGTTGTCTCTGTAAGCTCCATCTCTTCAAAGATTCGACCTTTGTTTCCTCGACCTTGATGCTAATAGTCCTGATTGGACCCTTAGGCGTTGGTCCGGAAACTCTCGTCTAATCATTAACAAGACATATGTCCTCCATATAGTATGGCTCCTCGCACATGGGTGCACGTGGAGATTGATGAACCACTGCATTTACTCTCTCCTGGCTCTACTTCATCATCACCTCTATTCTTGTGTGAATCTGAGCAAGCTGTTGCATGATCTCTTCATTTATTCTTCCTTGCTCCAAACCCACACTGACTGCACATGAACTCTTCATGGAAGCTCTATCCCTCTGCCCCCCATGCACGGTTTGTTTTGACCACTTTTTCCATGCGTTTAGCAATCCTTGCAAATGGATGATCTAGAAACATGCCCCCTATGATAGTGTTAGGAAAAATCTGACTGTTCTCATAAAGAGCATGGTATAAAATCTCCACCAAGGTGTCAAAAACTATCTTGCGGTCAAGGACACTCTTCAGATTTAAGTGAACCAATCTTATGTAGTGCTTATCGAATCACTAGAAAGCTGATCGAAGTTGTTGATCTGGTCCTTCAACTTGAGATTCTTCGATCTAGGGAAATACCTCTCCAAAATGGCCTTCTGCCAATTTGCTTAGCCTGTGATTGAACTCTATGGGAGCTTAGATAGCCACAATGCAACATTATCCGTGAAAAACAATTGGAAGACACAAAGTCTCAGAACATCCATAGAAAGATTCTTTGTTCCCATCATACTCTCACAGAAAAATGCCACATTATGTATGTGGCTATGTGGATCATCTGATGGTAAGCCCGCAAATAGCCCATGGTTTTGTAGCATCTGAAGTAACCTACTAGAGACCGTGAACTTTGTGTCTGCTGGTAGTGGTGCAAACATTGTAGCTCCAGTCACCTCCAAAGCAATAAATTCAACCTATATTGATTCCTCCTGTAGGCATTGCCGTTTAAACCCTGAGGCTGTGGAATATCCTCCAAAGGAGGTGGGTTCCCATTCCCATGATCCCCATTATTGCTCCTATTCAAAGTTGCATTGGTTGCATTGTTGGCATTATCTTGGGCCATCCTTCTTATCATTCTGTGGATCTCTGGATCAAATGGAGTTAAGGGATTGCCTTGACTCCTAGTGTTGGGCATATACTACTCGTACACCCTACGAATAAACAAAAACAACATACAAAACAAAAATAAAGGGAACCAAGGATTAAGACGAATTACTAATGATTTTAACTAAGTCTAGCCGCCAACAACGCCAAAATCTTGATGTCCCCCAAGTGACACCTTCTTATTAGAGAATACAACGGTCACTGTCAAGAAGTAGAACCTAACCAAGGTTAGGGTCGAAGCCACAAGGAATACGTAGAATCAAGACAAATTCACCAATATGGAATCCAAAATTTTGACAAGCTGAATTAACCAAAAGAGGGGGTTTTGCAATAATCAATGCAAAAAATAAACTAACTATCATAAGAGAAAAATCAGAAGAGGAGAACAACTACGGTATTGTGTTCCCCATAATTCCCCAACTCAGTATCGCCGGATAACCTAATTCTTGTCTAGTGTATAACATGTAGGACGGTAACTTACGTTCACCAAGCCCTTTGGGCAAAGGTGAGGGGAGAATTTCACTATGCGACTTGGCCCATCTCCATAGTATGCATTACTAACCATTACCTATAAGTCCCAGTACAACCTTCCCTTGGCCTAGATTGGTTGAATAGACGAGAACACATCAACTGAATCCTGTTAATTAATCTCTATTCCTATTCATTATTACCTTAGTTGAGTAAGTAACACTTGGCGGGTCTAATATTGGCGGCTATTAGAAAACATGAAAAACAAAGAGAGTTAATTAATACATGCATATACACCCTGCAAGAATCGTGAATTATCCGATCTTACTTTGTTAGTTCTTCATGGTTCCCACAACCCTAGTTGTGGATTTACTAACTCATGCTTTGTGTAGATGAAGATATTATATTTTGAGAAGACATAATTAAACACTTACACAATTGAATGAAGAACATGCAAATCTGATTTCAATAAAAATCACAAGCTTAAATATTATCTTATACCACAAGTGTTCTCAAGAACTCTCTCACAATTTTGTCTCTTCGAATATTGAGTTCTTTGAACACTAGCCGAAAACTAGACAAAACTTTCATGAACTTGTGAGAACTTCTAGAAAACTAACCCTAAAAGCATATTTATAATAAGTAAAAACAAGTCCTAAACAAATTACGAAAACTGGTCGGAAAACACCAAGAAAACACTTTTACAACCTGTAAAGAAAGTTTACGACCCGTAGTCGGGCTCTCGTAATCAGCTGCTATAATTTTAGACTTCACTTCTATGAAACCACTTTACAACTCGTAAAGTGATTTACGTCCCGTATAGGAGGTTTAGTCTGAAAACTTTCCTGCAAGTCCACTTCTCATCGGCATTTTCGTAGAATTAACTTCAAAAACTTGGCCCCTCACTGGAATTCTTCATGAAAAACTTTTATGACTAGTAGAATGCTCTACCACCCATAAAAGGTCTCGGACAACAGTAAATCTGCAGCAACTTTGTAATTTTCCCCAAAATCATTGGCCAAGCTGCAACATAAACACATAAAATAACTAAAGTCATATTGAGAAGACACAAAATCCAAATTTTAAGCGTCAAAAGTGTCGTATTTTTGTAGCACATCAATCATCACGAGTCGTGGCATCTTGTAGAAACTGTAAAAGTGCCCATGGTGGCTTCCTTGGCCAAAACAGATAGAAGCTAAAGGGATGAACCTAGGCTCACCTCCATGGCTTGTGGACCTCTGCACGGCTCATGGAGGTGTCCTTAAAGGGAAATCTTGGTTTAAAACTTTGAGAATCGATATTCTGAGCATCGTTAAGGCTTTTTCCAAAGTCTGAGTCCTTACAACACCTCCTTCTTGGGAACACTCATCCTCGAATGAGCTAGAACATGGCTTGAAAGGCTTTAATTGATCATGAAACCTTTTGAACATAGGGACACAATGCAATACTAGTCACTTGAAAATCATAAAGTCATTATAAGTCATGTTAAAACACCTTTTGAAATCACTTTTGTGTACATATATGCATGTCATGTCATGAAAACATAAGAGTAAAAGAAGTAGGACAATTTAGAATAAGAAGAACCTAATACCATTGATTTGAGTAGATTGGAAAAGAGAGGGGTATCATTGCATCATACTTGATTCCATTTCTTATGTAGCACTTTCAACGTTTTGATTCCTCCAAATCGCTTAAACCTACACAATATCTTTTTTTACGAAGCCATTCCCAAATTTCAACACAAACCTCTTCATAAGTTAAGTTTTCTAAACATCAATACCTTTCAAAGGCACAATCAAGTAAGGCTCACCAATCAACTTCCTTAACATGGACGGTGGAATATCGGGTGAACGAAACTCATGTCCAAAGAAAAACCTACCCTATAAGCCCCATTGCTAATCCACTCAACAATCTCATAAGGACATACATACCATAACTTAACCTTCCCTTTGTATCAAACTACATTACACCCTTCATAGGTGAAAGCTTCACATATACCCAATCACCAACAAGAAACTCAAGATCCCTCTTCCTAACATCCGAAATATGACTTTTGATGACTTTGAGCCATCTTCAACCTTTCCCTAATCATTTTCACTCTTTCCATATCCTCCAACACCAAACATGGGCCTATTAAATCCATCTCACCTAATTTAAACCACCCAATTGGGGACCTACACCTTCTCTAACACAATGCTTCAAATGGTGTCATACCAATGCTAGCATGGAAACTGTTGTTATAGGATAACTCAATGAGTGGTAGATGATCATCCCAATTTTCCTTGAATTCCAACACAGTAATCCTCAAGATGTTTTTCCAAAGTTTGAATTGTCCTTTCGGCTTGGCCATCGCTGTGAGGATGAAAAGCGGTACCTAATTTCACCCTAGTGTCAACCCTTTATGAACCAATTTCCAAAAATGAGAAGTAAACTAGTTACTACTATCCGATGTACTAGACATAAGCACATCATGCAATCTAACCAACTCTCGAAAATATAACTTAGCATAATTATTAGAAGTTGAAAGTAATCTTGATCGGTACAAAGTTACCCAATTTGGTCATTTTCAACAATTACCCAAATAGAGTCAAATTGCTTCTGGGTTTGGGGTAACTCATTCATAAAGTTGACATTTATGTTCCTCCTTTTCCAAGTAGAAATTGTATGTCTTGGGCCAAACAACCGGGCCTTTGATGTTCCACCTTTACTTGTTGGCAATTAGAGCATCTGGATACAAATCAAGTTATATACTTATTAATACCATGCCAGTAATAAATTTTTCTCAAATCATGATACATCTTGGTTGATCATGGATGTACAGAATAAAGAGAGTTGTGTGCTTCACTCATAATCGCCTTCCTAAGACTATCAACTTCAAGAACACAACCATCGATCTTGGAACGGAATTACACCATCTCACTTTTGGAAGAAAACCTCTATCTTCTTTTTACAGAGCAACTTCTTCAGCACAACTAATGACTGGTCTAAGTCTTGCTTTGCTTTGCCATAAAAAATCACAAAAGATTCAACGCATTTCGAACATGAACAAAACCACCATTAGATTCACCCAACCCAACCCTCAATCTTGCCAACCGTTGCACATCCCTCACCAACACCCTTTTGACCTCATCTACATGATAAGCTACAATATCTTCCTTACTTAGATTGCATTATAGACCCAAAGTAACTCTCCCGATTCGGTAGGGAGAGATGGAGATACGGAACATTAGGACACGTTCCATGGAAAGATATGAATCATGATAAAGTGAAACATTTCCTAAAATACTTGTAGCTTACTATCCATAGATGTGGTGCACTTCATACCATGAATAAGATTCTACTTGATGCAGCATGCTGGATTCTAAGCACCATTTATAAACCTAGTGCTCTGACACCATCTTTGTCATGAACCGAGCCTGAGGCCTAGAGGTGACATGGCAAATAGACACCTGAAGAGTCCTTAAACAAGCCTCATAGCATCCATTTACACATCATGTGTTCAGAAGCGCATAATTAATTATCGAGCATATTATTCTAAGAGAACGAGCTTTAGAATAAAACTATGAGGATGTCATAGGAATAGGGATTTGAATGGAGTCATATAGCACATAGCACATAACACATAAGAGCTAACGGGTGGGTAAGTATGACTCACGTTATGGGGATAAGAGGGACTTAGGACTTTCCGCATTTTCACATATCATCATGAACATACCATAATATCATCTACATCAAGAAATAGCTATAATTGTAGTTTTGATAAGCAAATAACATAGCACATAACAAGCCCGTACATAAAGTTTACCTAATGTCCAACAATGCCTCTATGTCATGGTATAAGACGGGGCCCAAGACATATCCCGGACTTACCCTCAACATAAAGACATGAGTAGAAATAACATAGTAGGTAGATAGATGGTGGCTTGTCCTTGGATGATAGGACTCGCCATAAGCAACCCTCACAATCTAAACTAACCGTCTATATGTGGATGAAGATAGTCTTAGATCCCTGTATGTTTAGATCATGTAGGTAAAGAGTATACGTTAGTACATTTGAATGTACTAAGTATATGGGCATGCAATGCATAAGAACTCATTAAACCTTCATTTCAATGTTAGATGACAAGGACATATATATTAAAAGAAGTATATAAACAAGGACGAGTAATATATCAATATGCCATGAAATCCATGATGCATGAAATCACAAAATACTTCAACATAGTGGGGATGAGACCTCAACCGATATCTAGGTCATGCGAGCTTTACTTGGAATTCCGGTATCTTTCCCACACTGAATGAAGAGCTGATTTACTTGCCTAAGGTAGACCACACTTCTCTTTACGGGCCCCCCATTTCAAAGAAGTAACCTTCCCTTAAGGGTACTCCCATTTTAGAAAGGATTTTTCATTCATTATAACATTATTGTAACCATACGTTACGGGCCTCCCAATTTGGTAAAGGTTACCATAAATATATACCTATGTTTAGAATATAGTTATGAGACATGAGTACTAGTCCCTTTAAGATAGCCTCCCTCCCACAAGTCTTCTTGATTCTTAGTCATCATCCCAAAAGAATGCATATACATATATATGCTTTTAAAAGAGGCATAAGTCTTTCCAATCATTTCATTGCATACTTAGGCTTAAAACAAAACATTCATCATAGTCATACATACTTTGGCTAAAGAGCCAAATCATACTTCAATTCATACTTTTATGCATAGGAATACCTCATTCACATAGATCCATATTGGTGTAAACACCCAAAGTTTGCTCAAAGAGCCATATAAAAGACATGTCATACCCATACTTTCATCAAAATCATATTTATCAACATAATTAGGTCTTACCCCACTTTATAATCTTCATGAAAATCAATGTTCATGTATGCATATATCATGAATGATGAGAGAATATCATGGGCAATGGAGATTCATACTTAAATCACCAATGATGAGAGAATAGAAGGGCAATGGAGATTCATACCTAAATCACCAATATAATATAAAATCCAAGTAAATCCATGAGTAAATTCATACTTAAGTCATATTTTAGATTACTCATGCTTAAATCCAACATTTAAGGGGACATTCACATTCAAATCTTCATAAAATCAATTAGATTCAACATATTAGGGCTTAAATCACTTTGAAAACATAAATTAAACATAGCTCATATTTCAGTTGAATCAAATAAACAATAATTTATATTCAAAGTAAGCTTGAATTTCATAATCAAAGAGTAAAATGTGTTTGGGGTCTTCATTGTTGAAAGGGACCATGAATCAATCCCACATACCTTAGATAATCGAGAAGAATCAAGAAGAAATTTGTTGGAGAAAAAGACCCTTCCTTGCGCTCCAAGTTAAATCTCCAATGGCACACTTGAGAGGAGTTCTTTGAAGAGAGAATTTGAATATTCTAAGTTTGATGAATGAAATTGAATAAGAATAGAGGAGTATAGGTATTTTCAGGAGTTAAGGATAGGTTAGAAAGTAACAAGCGACCCTTAGAAGTCACCAAACTTACGACAATGCCATTGATGAAACGAGCACTAAAAAGTGCCTAGGTGTCTCATGAAGAAGCTCCACGTTTCGTGCGAAGGACCACAGTTTGTGGAAAACATCATTGGTGCTCTCCTTAGCCAAAATGGAGGAAACACAACACAGGCAACCTTTACAAAAATAAGCATGCCTTCTTGATCCAAACTCAGAATTAGGTGAAACCAGATGTATTGGAAAGCTAATTCAAAGAGATTAAATTTGTAGGTTGTAGGCCACCTAGTTCTTTTTATGAAAGGAGATATGACCACTTAAAGTTGACCCTTCAATCGATGCATATGAAAAACTTAGCCAATGGAATGCATTTGAACTTAGCTTGATGAAGAGACCCATATTGAGCCTAAACAGCATAAATAAATCTTGGATTAGAGGCTTGTGAGTGAATTTATCTTGAGCTTGAAAGTTTTGTGGGAATCCTCCAATAAATTCTTGAAAAGTTGATTCAGAAAGTGTTTGAGCAAATGAACGAGAAGCTAAAATTATGGAGCCAATGGAGTGAAGTGGAAACCATGGATCTGATTTCGGAGATAAAAGACTAGATCTCCACGAAAGCTCTTCAAGAGTTGTACAGAGCTCTACGGACCGTACAAGTGTTCGTGGAAGGTGCCACATCATTGAGATAGTACTATCATATTTAGAAAAATTTACCATGATTGCTCCTACGGCAGCCATACAGACCGTGGAAGGCTATACAGACTATGAAATGCACCAGTACAAAGCTCCAAGTTCTGAGATGGTGGTTCAAAACATAGCCAAAATTCCATAGGTCACCTTCACAGAAGGATCATCACGAGCCATGGCGCCTTGTACAAACCATACAAGTGCCTTTGCTGGGTTCCTTGGCCAATAGAAGAAAGCTTAAGGGATGAACCCAGGCTCACATCCACGGCTTGTGGGCCCCTCTACAACTCGTGGAGGTGTCCTTTGAGGGATACCTTGGCTTAAAATGTTGAGAATCGATACTCCAAGCATCAATAAGGCCTTTTCCAAAGTTCGGGTCCTTACAGACCAAGTCCAACTCCCTACTTGGAATGAACTCTCAAAACTAATCTAGAATCAGAATTATACAAAATTTATATGTATTCATACTAGAATCAGCGATCCAGACTCAACTGAATCATCAAAAATAGATTTCATTTCATTCTCACCACATTTACCAATGCAACTCACATAAACTAGTTTAAAACTGAAAATACTAAAATTGCCCTCAACAACTCCAACAAGTATGACGAGACCATTTTTAGCATTTCCTTCAGCATAAGGAACTATTAGGTCCGTCAGAATTTTGATCCAAGCTTGCGAATTCTTAATGTCGACTAAAGTCAAACTTTGGTATTGGAAACAACTAAAATCACAACTTTGGGCTTAAAAACCTCATTTTAACTCTAAATTTGTTCTGTTATTTCTCATAATCCAGTTTTGATATTTTTGAGCTAAAGGAATCGACGGATCTCCGATCTCACACTCTAAAAATGAATGATCCCAAAACTCGCTTTTTCAACAACTTAAGCTTCCAAAAACATCAAAACTCATATTCTCAACTTTAAAAACATAGGATTTCAATTTCAACCATATAAAGAGCTTAAAATAGGCCCAAAACAACTTACAAAAGGGTAAAAGGGTAATTTTCATAGATAAAGCCAAAAATTTCGAACCAACTCATTACATTAATCACCACTGAAAATAATGTTCATCCTCAAACATAAAGAAAAGAAGAGTATTTGAATCCTAAAAAAGGCGAGGATATGTGGCCCTCATGTCAAAATGCAACTCCCAAGTAGCCTCATCCACATAAGATGTTGCCACAGAACCTTCACAGCAGGTATATCTTTAGATCTAAAGCCTTCGAACTTGCCTGTCCAATATAGCTACTAGCACCTCCTCATAGGATGAGTTTGAACCCAACACAATAGAATCATAAAAAGCACATGGGAATCATTTGAAATGTACCACCGGAGTCTAGACACAGGAAAAATAGAATGCACCGATAATTATCTAGGTGGTAAAGCAATAGTCCACCTCACCGAATCAACTTAAAATCTCAAATAGGCCAATGAATTTAGGACTAAGCTTGCTCCTCTTCCCAAATCTCATCACATAGTTCATGGGTGAAACTTTCATCCAATCACTGTCACCAATAGAGAATTGAAGAGGCCTAACCCTCTATTAGCGTAACTTTTCTGGCGACTCTAAGTTGTCAATATTCTACCCTGAATCGAAGAAACCTTATCTGTGACATCTCTGGGTAGATCCACACCCAACACATCTACTAAACCTGAGTCAAATATTCTAATAGGCGATCTACAAATCCATCCATACGAAGCCTCAAATGGTGCCATCTAAATGCTAGAGTGGTAACTGTCATTATATGCAAACTCTACCAATGGTAAGTGCTGGCCACAACGAGCCCCTAAAATCAATCAGATAAGCCCAAATCATGTCTTCCAACACGTGAATGATACGCTCGATTGTCCATCTGCCTGGGGTCGAAATATAAACTTCAATCCACTCTAGTACCTGAACCATGCTTTAGAGCCCACCAAAAATAGGAGGTAAGCACAGACCCTCATGCCGATATAATAGATACGAGCACACTATGCAATCTGATAATATCTCGAATATACAACCTAGCCAACTACTTTGCTCTGTATCTTGTCTTCGCCAGTATAAAGTGTGCTGACTTGGTCATATGATCAACGACCATCCAAATTGAGTGACACATGCCCAAGGCAGTGGGCAGACTTGTAACATAATCATAGTCACTCTTTCCCACTTACACTTGGGAATAGCAACCCTTTGCATCAATCCATCGGACCTTTTGTGCGCATACTTGACCTGATAACAATTTAAACACTTTGCCACGAACTCGACTATGTCTTTCCTCATGCCAAACCACCAATAATGTTGTTTTAGATCATGGTACATCTTTGCACACCCGGATGGATGGAGTATCTAAAACAGTTGACCTCCTCTGTTATTAACTTTACTGAATCCCCAATTTTAAGCACACAAACTCTTCCATTTGTCCTCAAAACACCATCAGAATCAATAATAGCCTCCTTGGCTTCACCTTTCAACACTTTATCACGAATCATGCATAACCTAGGATCCTCAAACTGATGAGAACATATCTGATCAAGCAAAGAATATCTAGACTCAACAAACGCTAATATACTTTGAGGAGGAGAGATGTCTAAACGAAGTATCTATCCAACAAGTGATTGAACCTCCAAAGCCAGGGGCCTATGTTGAGCCCTCAAAAATGCAAGACTCCACATACTAGTTTCCCTCCTACTCAAAGCATCTGCCACCATATTGGCCTTCCTCGGGGTGATATAGAATAGAGATATCATAATCCTTGAGCAACTCTAACCACCTATGCTATCTTATATTCATATCAAGATGAGAAAAGATGTATTTGAGAGTTTGGTGATCTGTGAAAATCTCACAGTGCACCCCATTAAGATAATGTCACCACAACTTTAAGAAAAACATGACTGAAGTCAATTCCAAGTCATGGGTAGGGTAATTTCTCTCATGCACCTTCCGCTGTCTAGAAGCATAGGTTATCACCTTCCACCTTTGCATCAATACACCACCCAAACACATACCAAAAGCATCAGAGAATACGATGAATGAGACTCCCTCCTCGGGTAAAGCAAGAATCAGTATTGAAGTCAACAAATACTTGCGCTTTTGGAAGATTACCTCACACTTCTCAAACCTGTAAATGTCATATCCTATTGAGTTAATCTAGTCAATAGGGTTTCTATAGAGGAAAATCCATAAACAAAACATTGATAATACCCGGACAAACCAATGAAACTCTTAATCTCAGTCATCAAAGTAGGCCAAGCCCAATCACGAATAGCTGCCAGTTTGGTTGGATCGACCGTAGTACTCTCCTTTGACACAACATGCCAGAGAAATGAAATTGACAAGGGCCAAAACTCACACTTTGAGAAATTTGCATATAACTTCTCTTCCCTCAACCTCTGAAGAACGGTCCTGAAGTGCTAAACATGATTGGCCTCTCTTTGGGAATAAACCAAGACATCATTTATGAAGATAATCATAAAGATGTCCAAATTCGGTTTGAACACTCGGTTCATTAACAACAACAACAATATACCCAGTTGAATCTCACAAGTAGGATCTGAGGAGGGTAGAAATATACACAGACCTTCCCACTACCTCGTATGAAGTAGAGAGGCTGTTTCCTGGGACCCCTCGACTTAAACACTCGGTTCATCAACTCTATAAAAACATATGGGGAATTAGACAACCCAAACAACATTATAACAAACTCATAATGCCCTTAATCGGTCCTAAAAGCTATCTTTTAGATATTAGATTCTCGAAATCTCAATTGATGATAGCCAGACCTCAAATCAATCTTAGAGAATACCGAGGCACCTTAAACTTGGTCTACAAGATAATCAATGCAAGGCAAAGGATATTTGTTCTTGATGGTCATTTTGTTAAGTTGACGATACTCAATACACATATGCATAGTGTCATCCTTCTTCTTCACAAATAATATGGGAGTACCCAAGGAATACATTCGGACGAATAAATGTCTTCTTCAATAAATCGTCAAATTGTTCTTTAAACTCGTTTAATTCAACCAAGGCCATCCGATAATGAGCAATAGATATGGGCTTAGTTCCCGGCCCTACATTAACAACAAGGTCAACATAACTGTTCAGAGGAATAAGAGGTAAGTTGGTCATAAATACATCCATAAACTCTCAAGTGTCCCTTGTATTCTCCAATGATGGGGACTCTTGAGAAACAGCCTAAACATGAGCTGAATAGTTGAAGCATCACTTCGCCACCAATCGTCAAGCAAGCATATAAGAAATAACACCCTTAGGATAGGAGCTAGGCGCTCCAGTCCACACCAACTGAGGCAACTTTGGGCAGGATAAGGTCACAGTCTCCACATGAAAATCAAAAATAGCATGATGAGATGATAACCAGTCCATACCTAATATCACATAAGAGTCTACCATATTTAACAATATCAAGTTAGCAACAATATCTCTCCCCAAAAAAGTCACAATACCTCCCGAATATATTTGATTCATCACTAATGATTTATCTACCGGGATGGAAACACAAATAGGCTTGGTAAACGGCTCACATATGATATAAATATTAGAAGCAAAGTAGCCTGATACATAGGAATAAGTAGAGCCTGGATCAAATAAAATTGAAGTTGCACCGTAGGATACTGGAATCATACCTATCATTAATGTATCAAAGGCCTTTGCCTCAGCTCTACCTGGGACAACATAAAAAACACTATGCCCAACACTAGCTTGTAGGCCTACGTGAGTGCCGCTTCTCCTTATTCCACGACCTCATCTAGCACCACCTCTTATAGCCTCGGGGTCTATCCTTAGGTGTCGGTGCTAGACCTGTACCAACATGCTAAGAACCTGATGTCAGATCAAGAAATGCACAATATGGATAATGGTTCGCAAAGTACCCAACCTGATCATAAATATAACAAGCCTTCAGGTCTCGCCCTTGAGATGATTGTGCCAAAGAACTACCACATCTAGTTGAACAAGGAGAGTTATCACAACTTGTTTAAGTAGGCCTGGACATGTCAACACTGTCACATACTGGAAAAGCTACTTGAACTACTAGGACTTGATGTCCCTACCTCTGAATCTCCCTCTCACATGGTAGGTGCCTACTAAACTGACCATGCTGATGAAATCTCTTCGCTCTACCCTGTCTTTCATGCCTGATGCACTTTATCATGTGAGCATGATCCACTACACTTTTAAATGTGCCTCAAACCAGGACCATAGCCCCCTGAAGATACCCTTCCAATCCCTTGGCAAAGTATCGAATCCTCACAAACTCGGTAGGGATGCTGGATATGGCATACCTGTACAATGTATAAAATTTGTCCTCATAATAAAAAGTGGACATGGTACCCTATTGAAGCCTATTTAACTCATCCTTGTGGTTATCCTGAAGGCTATATGTTATGAACCTCTCTTGAAAAACCCTTATAAACTGGTTACATGTCATAGCTGAAGATCAAATAGGTTGACGAGCTAGAACTAACCTCCATCACTCATTGGCAAGGCTGGTGAACTAGTAAAAAGTATAGGTAACCCCATGCAACTCTAGAATATGCAAATTATATAACTGATCTTGAGACTCTAATAAGCAATCGTAGGCTCTATCACTAGTGGTGCTATCAAATTGCGAAGGAACCAAACGTACAAATCTCTCAAAGCTCTTATTTTTAGTTGTCGACATAGTTCGGCTGGTAGAAGATGGTGGCACCATAAAAAAGGTGGTGCGATAGATAGAGCGATAGGCAAACTCTAAAACTAAGAGCCCAAACTCGGCCAAGATATCTTAGGTGGAATCATAGCAATTATAGGAGGATCTGTTGGAGCTGAAGAAGGACCCATATGAATCATAGCTGGCTTCTATAGAGTTATAGAAGGACAAATTGTTGTTGTGGAATCAGTAACTCATCAATAGTTGAGGTGGAGGTGCTCACTCTAAAGTAGCCAATACCCTCAAAAGTAATTATTGCACAGAGGGTGGTTGAATAGGATCTATAGGCCTCTTTGGCTCATAGGTAGACTCAAGAGAAATTGATCTAGTCAGTCCTTTATGTGGAGCTACCCCTCTAGCAAGTCCTTAGCCCCTTGCCGTATCACCAACCCTGTGTTAACCTCTAGTAGGATCCATATTAGTTGACTCTGGCTCTCTCGCTGATCGACATGATCTAATAACCTATATCAACGTAGAAAGAATAGATTAGATACTACCAAACATGTGATATAAAAAATAAATGTATAGAAGCAAGATATGAAAGTTTTTCCTATCAAGTACCCTATAGCATCTCGAAGATGGGTGTGGACGTCTACACACCAATTTGTGAGACTCTACTAGATACCCTGCTCTTAGCTTACAAGCCAAATAAATGTAGAGCTCAGATACAAAACTTGTCATGACCCAAAATTGGATTGTGAGTGAAGAAAGATAAAGTAAAGTAGAATCCATCACAACGTCAAATAAGAAATCCCCAAAACATGGAGTCGTGAGTACAAGGGTATCTAAAGTAGTACCAAAGAGAAATACAATGTCTTAGAATGAAAGTACAAGGCGATCTCAAAATAAGGGATACACTATTTGCAATAGAACAACATAAGTAACATCTCAAGGATCAATGACAACTTAAAGTTAGAGCCTCGCCACTAAGATCTTGATATATGGAGAATAACTTAGCCAGAATTAATGAACTACCCTATGCTCTATCTACAGGAAGGAAATAAAGTAGGGGTAAGTATACCAAAATGTACTCTGTAGGTTCAACTGACTGGGTGGAATAATTGAAACAAGTATGAGATAACAAAGATACTAACACCTACATCCAAAAATGATAGTGGACAATAAAATATACATAATTATAAGATACGATCTCCATGATAACCAATGGTGTAATACAATGAGAGATATGATCCCAATGTATGGAACTCATAAAGCCATATACCAAATGTCTCATAACCTTGCCACCTACCAGTGGTCAAGGGAAATCACAATGTCTTGGCTTTCCACCTGCCCATGGTCAAGGGGTACCACAATGTCTCCACCTTGCAACTTGCTCGTGGTCAAGGGGTTTCATAATATATCACCCTTGCTACCTATCTGTATTCAAGGGGTATCACATTATCTTAACCGTGCCACCTATTTGAGCCAAGGCATGGTACAATACAACATGGGATAAATACAAGTCAATGATACAATCCAGATATGCATGTATATATAATAACATCATAAAAAGGATACCGATACCTGAGTCTCATATAGTCATACAATCAAAAAGAATAATGTCAAGTGTCACAACTAGTGCCCAAATCATCAACATGTCCCAACTCATGATAGTTTTTCAACAATAGTAAAGTGTTCTAATAATATCAAATCTCACTAATCCTACATACAAAAGATATTCACTAAATCGAACCTCACTCGTCCTAAATTATACACATAATCCTTGAAGGTATCCCAATAGTCATCAATTACCACAAAATCTCCCAAATAGCATCACAAGTCTCATGTTAACATATTATTATTCCAAATTATCTCAATTCATCAACAGAATCACAATTTACACATAATTCAGCTCAACTGGGATCACATTTCCATCAATATTCCATCATATCAACACAACTACTCATGAATCAGTCTGTATCTCACAATTACCACATAAACATGATCAATAACTCAAATGCAGTCCCTAAAATGTTAGTTGAACCTACCGGAATGCTAAAACTTCACTCAAACAAGCTTTCTTTCAACTCAATCTTCCAAATGATTCATGATTCAATTAATTGCTATCAACAATAGATACTACGTGTTAAGAAAAAAATTTTGATACCCACATTGGCACAAATTAGGCTTAAGGGAAAAATGGTAAAAATGAAGGCTAAAATTTTAAAATTCTTGAATCTGAAAATTGATCTTAAAATCAAGTTTTACAGAAAACATGGGAGAAAATTCCAATGAAGTTGAGTTCAAATCGAAGGAGAAATCATCATTTAAGGTTTTGAAATCATACACTAAAAATTTCCAATCTTGGATATTCAAATTCGTGAAATTTGAGATAAAATCAAGATATAACATATGGAAAATAATTTAAATAGTGTTAGAAACGCATACTGATGTATTGTGAAAATACAATACTTTAGATGTTAAAAACTTGAAATTTTATGTATTCTCAATGTGATATTAGTGGATTTTGATGTGTTTTTCTGTTTGTTTTACAGGGTTGGCATTGATATTGGGAAGATTATGCAGAAGTTGCTAATTTTGAGAATGTACGAGACCAAATTTGAGGGCATAGAAGAGGTTTTATGTACATTTCTAGCAAAGGGTAGATTTTCTGAATTTTGTTTTACGAGCATGCAGACAGATCATTAAGTAGTTTACGAGTCATAGAACTAGTCTCATTCCATGAGGATCAGAGAAGGGGAAATTTATGAAGTTTCATCAGATGAAACCCCCTACGAACCATAGAACCTTTTACGGGCCATTGAGGGGTGTCGTAGAAGTCAAATCAAGTTTTGCAGCAAAAAAGTATGAAATCCAGAATAGGGCTGTAAATTACTAAACTACCGGTAAAGAATCTCGTAGAGTGTGGCGACCCAGTTATCCTATTTTTTAAGGACTTGTATTTTAAACATTATAAATAGGTTTTTAGGTTATTTTTCTTGGAGAGTTCGAAAAGTAAGCAGAAACGTAGTGACATTGAGTAGAGAAAAACATTGGAGAGTTTTGAGAAACACTTGTATTCTTTGATTTCTTCTAAATACAAACTTATGGTTCTCATTGAAGCTTGGATTTACTTGTGCTTAATTCAATAGTGTGAGTGCTCTATTATGCTATTCAAATTCATAAGTCTTGCATCTACACAAATCATGAGTAGCTAAATCCACAACTAGGGTTGTCGGAACCATGAGACACTAACAAGGTAAAATCGGATAATTCATAATTCTTGAAAAGTGTACATGTATGTATTAATTAATTATCTTCGTTTTGCATGTTTTCTAGTGGTGGCCAACATTAGAACCCGTCTGGTGTTACTAACTAGACCAAGGTAGTAATGAATAGTAAAAGATATTATTTATCAAGATTAATTGATGTGTTCTTGTCTAATCAACTGAACTAGGCAAGGGGAATTTAGGTAAGGGTTAGTAATGTCACACTGCTGCGATGGGCCAAGTTACATAGTGAAATTCGCCTTTCGCCTGTTTCAAAGAGTTTGGTGAACTTAACTTTCCATCCTGCATGCTACACACTAGAAACAAATTAGGTTATCTGGTGATACTAAGTTAGAGAATCATGTGAACATAATACCCTAGTTTCTCTTCATATTGGTTAGACTCTTGTGTTAGTTAGGATTTCTTAATTGTTATTACGAATTCCCCGCTTTTCGGGTGATAAATTGGTTAAGAACTCAAATTGCACAATTGAATTCTTTTAAGTCTACAGTATTCCCTTGGGATCGACCCTAACATTGGTTAGGTTCTATTTCTTGCCAAAGACTTCTTTATCTTAAAAAATAAGGTGTTGTTTGGGCGACATCAAGGTTTTGGCACTATTGCAGGGGAATACGACTAGACTTGTTTAATTTAAGTGATTTGGGATATTAATCTATACTTCCCTCATTTTATGTTTTTTTGTTTCTTGCGAAGTCGAGGCAAACCCTTGACTCTATTTGACCCAGAGATCCAGAGAACACTGAGAAGAATGGCCCAAGATAACACCAGCAACGCAACAAATGTAGCTCTGAACTAGAATGAGAATGAAAATGCTGATAAAAAAATCTACCTCCTTTTAAGGATATTGCTCCGCAACCACAGGACTTCAACGCGAACGCTTATCAGTGGAATCAATATCGGCTGAATCCTATGGCTATGGAGGTGACTTGAGCTATTGTGTTACCACCACTATCGGATGACACAAAGTTCTTGGTTTCAAGTGGGTTGCTTCAGATGCCACAGAACCATTGGTGGTTTGTGGGCTTAATGCGTCGCCCAAGTTACAACTTCTTTTTTAGTATAAAGCAATCATTGTTAAAAATACAACCTAACCAAGGTTAAGGTTGAACCCACAGGGGATACATAAACATTAGACAATCCAGGTAATGCAATTTGAGTAATTAACCAATTTACTTCCCCGAAAGGGGGGGTTGCAATAATTAGTAGAAAAGTAACCTAATTAACGCAAGAGTTTAATCAATATGGAGAGGAACTAGGGTATTATGTTCCCCATGACTCCCTAACTTTGTATCACCGGATAACCTAATTTTTTTCTAATGTGTAGCATGCCGAATGGTAAGTTAAGTTTAGTAAACTCTTTGGCCTAGGAGAGAGGAGAATTTCACTGTGTGACTTGGCCCATCTCCACAATTTGCATTACTAACCCTTACTTGTTTGTCCTAGTACAACTTGCCCTTAGCCCAGTTCGGTAGATTAGACGAGAACACATTAATCGAATCCTGTTAATTAATCTTTTTTCATATTCATTACTACCTTAGTCCCGTAAGTAACGTTAGACGGGTTTGAATGTTGGCCACCACTCGAAAACATGCAAAACGAAGAGAGTTAATTAATACATGCATGCACACTTTGCAAGAATTATGAATTATCTAATTTTACTTTGTTAAATCTTCATGGTTCCCACAACCCTAGTTGTGGATTTAACTACTCATGATTTGTGTAGATGCAAGACTTGTGAATTGGAATAACATAATAGAGCACTTACACAATTGAATTAAGAACAAGCAAATCTAAACTTCAATGAGAATTACAAGATTAAACATCAAATCAAAGTACAAGTGTTTCTCAAGACTCTCCAATGTTTTCGACTCTCTGCTAAAACTCTCTAAAAACTTTATGAAAAATAACCTAAAGCCCTATTTATAATATTTAAAATACAAGTCAAAAACAAAATAGGATAGTTGGGTTGGCACGCCTCACGATTAGCTTTACAAGTTGTATTGCCTTCTACGGCGCATAATTGGGGTCTCGTAAAGTGTTGCTGGAAAATTAGACTGATGATCTACGATACCCCTCTAAAGGGGTTTCATCTGATAAATCTTCAGAAGGTCCCTGATCCTCAGGGTATGAAACATGATCTATAACTCGTAAAATAATCCACAACTCGTCTGCATGTTCGTAGAACAAACTTCTAAAACTCAGCCCCTCAGTGGAATTGACCACGAAACCTACTCCACGACATGTAAAGTGAACTATGGCTCGTAGAGGGTCTCGTACTGCATCAAAATCAGCAACTTCTGCATTTTCTTCCCTAAATCAAGGCCAACCTTGGAATCTTGGAAATAAAACACAAAACTCATAAAATTAACTAACATCGCATTGAGAATACAAAAAATTCCAAGTTCTAAGCGTCAAAAGTGCTTTATTGTGATAGTATATCAGTGCCCTCAACTTAAAATTGTTGCTTGTCCTCAAGCGACGGACTCAATCTATATAAGTAGTATAGTAGCACACATACCTCAACCCAATGGTTTACATCACATCAAACTTAAACTTAGATACTCACACCACTTTTTCAAAACAGAATAAGATAGACATCTAGAAAACCAATACAGACTCATGTATATGAAAACACAACTATGACAAGTGAGGTACCATCAATAGTCCACAATCACTGAATAAGTCTAATGGTTTAAATGCAATACAAGTGCCCTTATAGAAAGAAGTCCCATATCTCAATCCCAATGATGTTTCATGTATAACCATAGGACTGTGCAAAATCGCTCACCCTCACAAAAGGTATCCATGCATCATGCCTAATACCATTGGCTTACCCCTATACGCACGACTAAGACCTTCAATTACTGGGACTGGGATCACCTTAGGACTTACTAGTCTTATAACATAGGCTCAGAGGGTTTTGGTATGACATTTTGGGAACAGTGACCAATGGCCCTCCTTGACACTGCAGTTTTCTACATTTTTTCCCTACCAACGCTGTTACTTTTATCTCATTCTCCATTTCTCCTACTTCAAGCTTTTGGGTGCTTTTTTTTCATTTTTTAGCTTATTGCCTTGCTTTTACATTTTATTTTTCTCTTTAACTAGTAACTAAGGCATTACTTTTTTTCTTGCACCCAGTACATGATTTTTCTCTTTCTTTTTATATCACTAACTTTCCCCCTTATGTTTGTGTTTCACCCTTACACTAGCCACCCTCAACTTAGGCTTTTGCTCTGAGTTGAGGAGCACACTATCTATCCTCAGAACCAGAGCCACTTTTTGGTAGCCACCCTCATCTTAGACTTTTTGCCTCAGTCAAGGTGCACAATGTTCATGGAAGGACTAGGGCCAATTTTAGGATTTTACCACTAACAAAACTAGGTTAATTAGGTTTTTATAAAGAATCGGTACATGTAAGGCTCAAACATTAGGATCAAGGGATATTCTACAAATTGTGTTGGTTATTTAGGCTTAGTGGACTTTTTAAGAATAATGACCTAAGATCCTTTCCTAATCTAACTAATATATAGTCTAACTTATAGTAACAGGGCAAGTTTTGAATTACCAAACAACACATGAATTCAAAAAATTAAGCTCACGCTCACATGGCACTGTCTACATTATAAACAAAAGACTCTCAGATCATGCTTTTTATCCCAATTCAACCTTACTTATCAAAACAAGAATGGTACACCCACCTAAACATGCATGGCTGCTATCTAGACTAAATAATCAAAATAAAATTTGGTGGGTATCATTTTACAAGCAAAAACATATTATATGCCACATATATTAGTACTATATGCCAAAAATACTACTTAAACATCCTAAACATGCCGGTTCAACTTAAAATAAATATCCATATGGAAAAAGAACATAGTCAAGAAAACCCTAGGATCAAAAACTGGGGTGGTTATGGACCCAAGCTACCCAGACTTCACTGAGGCCCATAGCTACCCACACCCCATTGAAAAATAGGTGCATTGTCCCCAATGCGCACAATCAAATTAGAACAAAGTAGAAGGGGTCAAAAAACATACTTGGGAGCCAATCTCCACCTTAGGTTGCCTCCCAAGCAGTGCCTGATTTATTCTCGTGGCACGACATAGATGACTTGAGTACTTAGACTTCTTCAAGATCCTATTCTAACACGGTTTTTAGTTCTCCCACGTTTCCAAGGTATGGCTTGACTCTTTGGAAATCTACCTTGAGAGTTTCTCTATTTCTTCTCTCAAATTCAATAGCTCCATGACCAAAGACACGCGCTGCTTGAAAGGGTCCCAACCATCAGGATTTGAGCTTCCCAGGGAACAACTTTTACCTTGAATTGTAGAGTAGCACCAAATCCCCTGATATGAATTGATGATTCTCTATGGATGGTCATGTTGTAGCTTATACTTTGCTTGTACAAGGCTAAGCTCTCATAGGCCTTCAAGAGAAATTCATTAACCTTATTGAGTTGGCTCAGCATAGAGTTTGTTGCATCATTTTAGTCTAGATTCAACTTCTTCAGCGCCCACATTGCTTTATGCTCAAGTTCCACTAGCAAATGACATGCTTTCCAAAAGAAAAATTGGTAGCGAAACATGCCTATAGGGGTCTTGAATATTGTCCGCTATGCCTATGATATGACATCTATCTACCGCGACCAATCTGTCTGATTTGCATTCATAGTCTTGGATAGAATCTGTTTAATTTCCCTATTAGACACCTCTACTTACCCATTTGTCTGAGGATGATAAGGAGTTGCCATCTGATATTTCACCCCATACTTTTCAAGTAGAGCCTTGAAAAGTCTATTGCAGAAGTGGGAACCTCCATCACTAATGATCACCCGAGTGGTGCCAAACCTTAAGAAAATGTTCTTTTCAGAAACACTAAGACACTTTTTCCTTCATTGTTGGGTAGAGCAACAGCCTCAACTCACTTTGATACATAATCCACAGTGACGAGGATACACTTATTTCCATATGAGCTAACAAAAGGGCCCATAAAGTTTATCCCCCATATGTCACATAACTCTATCACCATAATGGGGTTTAGAGGAAGCTCATGTTTGCGGGAAACACCACCTTCTCTTTGGCACTTGTCACGAGCTTTTGCATAGTCCTGAGTATATCCTGGTGGATGTTGGGCCAGTAATAACCACGCTGTAAGATCTTGTATGCTATTCAAAATCCACTATGATGTCCACCTACCAATGACGAGTGACATGCCTCAAGGACACTCATCATCTCAATCTCAGGAACACAGTGATGAATAGTCCCATCCACACACACATGAAACAAGCATGGGCCATCCCAAAAGAACTTCCTCACATCAGACATGAACTTCCAATGCTGGTGTGTGTTCAAATTAAATAGGGCGGCACAATGTCACTTACTAAGTAGGTTGCATTTTCTGCAAACCATGTTATTAAATCGTGGGATGCTATTAACACTCTCTCATCTGAGAATGAGTCATCGATCCCTATTCCATCATCAAACTTGGCAATTATGCCATCTTCTGATCTTGAAAGGTTATCTGCGACCTTATTTTCTGTCCCTTTTTTTGTTTATGACATCAAAATTAAATTATTGAAGGAGAAGCACCCATCTGATCAACCTTGGTTTTGCATCTATCTTTTCCATTAAGTACTACAGTGTTGATTGGTCTATGTGTACCATCACTTTGTCTCCCAATAGATATGACCTGGATTTCATAAATGCGAAGACCACGACCAGTAATTCCTACTCAGTGACAGTGTAGTTTTTCTGGGTTGTGTTTAAAACCTTGCTAGCATAGTATATGGGATGTAATATCTTCTCTTGGCGGTGTCCCAATACTACACCTAACGCAACCCTACTTGCATAACACATGATATCAAAGGGGTTTGACTAGTCTAGATCTACAATGATTGGGGATGAAATAAGCTTCTACTTCAATCATTCAAAGGCTTTGAGGCATGTATCATCGGACACAAACTTTTGCATCTTTCTCAAGCAACTTGCACAACATATGTGCAATTTTAGAGAACTATTTTATGAACCTCTGGTAGAACCCTGCATGCCCTATGGAGCTCCTCACACCCTTAACTAAGATGGATGGAGGAAGCTTCTCAATCACCTCTACTTTTGCTCTGTCAACCACGATCCCTTTGTTGGAGATTTTGTGCCCCAACAAAATTCCCTCCTTCACCATAAAGTAGCATTGTTCGCAATTCAGCACCAGATTGCTTTCCTTACATCTTTGTGTCATAGCATGCAAGTGCTTCAACAAGTCCTTAAATGAGTCTACAACCACACTAAAGTCATCCATGAAGGCTTCCGTAGTGTCCTCCATCATATTTGAGAAGATAGATATCATGTATCTCTGAAATGTCACTTAGGCCTTACACAACCTGAATGGCATCCTCTTAACTGTGAAAGTGCCATAGGAGCACGTAAACGTTGTTTTCTCCTGATCCTCTAGAGAAATGGTGATCTGGTTATAGCCTGAATATTCATCAAGAAGGCAATACCACCCCTTTTCGAGTAGTCGGTCCAACATCCGATCCATGAATGGCATAAGGAAGTGGTCTTTTTCTATCAAGGAATTAAGTTTTCTGTAGTCCATGCACACCCTCCATCCAGTGACCGGTTGTATATGGATCAACTTGTTGTTGGTATTAGGTACTACTGTGATACTACCTTTCTTTGGAACACAATGAATCGGGCTCACCTATTAACGGATAGATCACTCATGCATCCAGCCACTTGATGAATTCTTTGCATAAAACCTCTTTCATAGGGGTTTGAGACGCCTTTGGTGCTAAATACTTGGGTTATAGTCCTTGACCAACTGGATTTTTGGCGTACATATCCCGGGAGGGATACCAATAATATTTCCAATCGTCCATCAATGGCCTTCTTAAACATTTTAAGCACCATGATGAGGGCGCTCACATGCTCATCATTCAAACCTACAGCAACTATAACTGGAAAATGTTGTTTATTTCCAAGAATACGTATCTCGGATGTGCTGGAAGATCCTTCAACTCTAGTACCACTAGTTCTTCTATAGATGGCTTACTGGGCGGTGACTCCCGATTCTACAAATCTAGCTCCAACATAATTTGTCACCTAGGTTCATAAGACACCCCCAGAGCATTCACTATCTCCTCATAATCTGGGATGACATCACTATCAAAGTTCATCAACACAGATTCCAAAGTGTTGACACACAATCTCACCTTAAGTGGTATTTCTGGCTCAGCATCATCAACAATCTCAATTATAGAGACCATCCTCAAGTCATTTTCTTTCTTTGACTGCTGATATATGTTGAACACAACCTCATCTTTCCCAAAGTTGAACTTGATTTAGCCCCTCTCTATATCCATCAAAGTGAATCCAATGGCTAACAAGGACCTTAGCAAGATGATTGAAACTTCGAAATCAACCTCGCAATCCAGGATCCCAAAGTCTGTGGGGAATATGAATTTTTCAATTTTAACAAGAACATAATAGAGTATCCCCACAGACTTCTTTACCGTGCATTCAGCCATCAACACCCACATGCTTATCGGAGTAAGGGCTCCCAGTCCTAGCTATTTGAAGACTGCAAGAGGCATCAGATTAATGCTGGCACCTAGATAATATAATGCCCTTGTGAACTCCATATCTCCAATAGTGCAAGGTATGGTGAAACCGCCATGATCTTCTCACTTTTGGACTAAGGAACTCATAGAAATCGTACTATAATATTGAAGCTCTTGGAGAGCTCCTAACACATGATGTGCTTCTTCGTAACCAAGTCCTTTATGTACTTGGCATATCTTTGCATCTTCTCCAACACCACATTGAGAGGGATATTGGTGGAGAGTTGTTTCAGCATGGAGAGGAAGTGCTGGAACTTGTCTTCCTCCTCCATCTTTTTGATTCATTGAGGTAAAGGAAGTTGAGGACTAGGAATATGCTTCAACTTCTGTGGCGCAACAACAACTTCACTCACCCTATCCTTGCTACAAACATCCCCTATTTTAGCATCTTTGGCTGAAACGTCTCCTCTCGAACATCTTCCTCACCAACTGGCATAGGAGAATCAATGGTGTTTTTGCCACAACGAGTAGTATTAGCCATGCACTACTCTTCACTTTTAGGATTCTAAATTGTGTTGCTAGGAAGTGTACCCCTTTGATGCTGAATGACTTAAGTTGACATTTGACCAAATTGTTGCTTAAGCTATTTGATGGCAATGGAATGAAACTCAATTTTCTAATTGATACTGGAGAACTCGTATTTCATCCCCTTAAGAGTCTCATCCTATGTGAACTTTCTTCAATAGATGATCAAACATCTCCTCAATTTGTGAGCTACTCGCACATGTGTCGTAGTTGTGTAGTGGCACATATGGACCATTTTTGTAACCATCTCTACGACCTCAATTTGCTTTTCTATCTTGGCCCCAATTCCTGTCATAATATCCTCTGCAGTTGTCCCAGAAGCTCACTTTCTGTTGAAGTTCCGACCTTGGTTTCCTTGACCTTGGCGCCAATAGTCCTAGGTGGACCCTTTGGCATTAGTTCGAAAATCCCTCGTTTGATTACTAAACAAACAAGTGTCATCCTTAAAATTAGGCTCATCATACATAGGTGCATGTAGAGGCTAATGAACAACTGCATTTACTCACTCCTCACTTTGCCTCACCATTATATCTATGCATGTACAGATTCAGGAAAGCTCTTTCATAATCTTATCATTTATCTTGGGTTGAACCGAACTAACACTGTTAGCACAAGAACTTCCAGTAAATGCTCTATCCCTCTGCCCCCATGTGCGATTAGTCTTGACCACTTCCTTTATCGTTTTTGCGATCCTTGTGAATGGTTGATCTGAGAATATGCCCCCCCAATAGTATCAGCACAAGCCCAACTATTTTCACCAAGGGCACGATAACAGATCTTTACTAAGGCATCATCAACTATCTTGTGGTCTGAGACACTCGTCAAGCACATACTAAACAGCTCCATGTAGTAATGATTGAGTCACTAGGAAGTTTTTCAAAGTTATTGAGCTTATCTTTCAATTTAAGCTTCTTCAACCATAGGAAGTACCTCTCCAAAAAGGCCTTTTGCAATATAGCCCAACTAGTGATCGACCTCTGTGGGAGCTCAGATAGCCATAGTGTTGCATTGCCTGTAAAAGACAATAGGAAGACATGAAGTCCCATAGCATCCGTAGGCAGATTCTGTGTTCCTATTTCTTACAAACAAATGAAACATTATGTAGATGGCTATGAGGATCATTTGATGGTAAGATCACAAACAACCCATAGTTCTGTAGCATATGAAGCAGGCCGCTTGAGACTATGAACTTTGTGTCAGCTGGTAGTGGTGGAAACACAATAGCTCGAATCACCTCAATAGCCATAGGATTTAGCCTGTATTGATTCCACTGGTAAGCATTGGCATTGAAATCATATGGTTGTGGAGCAATGTCCTTAAGAGGAGGTGGGTTCTCATGATCAATATTCTCATTCTCGTTCCTGTTCAGAAATATATTAGCCATGTTGTTGGCATTATCTTGGGCCATTCTTCTCACTTTTCAATGGATCTCTGGGTCAAACAGGATCAATGGTCTACCTCAACTGCGTGTTTTGGGCATACACTACAGTTAAACCCTACAAAAGAACAAAAGCAACAACAAACGTAAAATGAAGGAAACAAGGGTCAATATCCAAATCACTTTGAATTAACCAAGTCTATCTGTATTCCCCAGCAACGGCACCAAAATCTTGATGTCGCGCAAGTTACACCTCTATTTTTAGGATAAAGTTGTCATTTTCAAGAAATAGAACCTAACATAGGTTAGGGTCAAACCCATAGGGAATACGTATACTAAAGAGAATTCAAGTAATGCAATTTGAGAAGTTAACTAGCTTACTTCCCCAAAGGGAGGAGAGGGTTTGCAATAATAAGTAAAAAAGTAAACCTAACTAACGCAAGAGTTTAATCAATATGGAAAGGAACTAGGGTATTGTGCTTCCTATGATTCACAAACACAGGACGGTAAGTTATGTTCCCTAAGCCCTTTGGTCAAAGGTGAGAAGCAAATTTCACTATATCACTTGGCCCATTTCCATAGTGTGCATTCCTAACCCTTAACTATTAGTCCTAGTACAACTTCCACTAGGCACAATTTAGTTGATTAGATGAGAACACATCAATCATGTCATGTTAATTAATCTATTTTCTTGTTCATTACTATCTTGGTCCAGTCAGTAACACTAGGTGAGTTCTAATGTTGTCCACCACTAGAAAACATGCAAAACAAAGATAATTAATTAATACATGCATATACACCTTTCGAGAATTATGAATTATCTGGTTTTACTTTTTTAGTTCTTCATTGTTCTCACAACCGTAGTTGTAGATTTAGTTACTCATGCTATGTGTAGATGCAAGAATCATGAATTGAGAAGACATAATTGAACACTTACACAATAGAATTAAGAACAAGCACTCCAACTTCAATAAGAATCACAAGATTCAAGGTGAAATTCAAACACAAGTGTTCTCAAAGACTCTCCAATATGATCTTACAATTTTCTATTTCTAAATATTGAGTTCTCTGGTACTAGGTGAAAAATTCTCGAAAAAAAACCTAAAAAACCATTTATAATAATTAAAATTCAGGTACTAAACAAAATAGGAGAACTGATCGGCGCACCATACGAAAGGTGTTTTATGGGTCATAGAGTATTCCACGGCCCATAATTAGGGTCTCGTACTCCGCTGCTGGAAATTTGGACTTCAATTCTATGGCACCCCTCTATGACTTGTATAGTGGTTTACAACCTGTAAAGGGGGTTTCGTCTGATGAAATTCTTGAAAGTCCAAGTCTCTGATCCTCAGGGCATGAACCATCTTCTATGACTCATAAAACACTTTATAGCTTATTTACATTTTCATAGAATAAACTTCAGAAAACAACCTTTTAGTGGAATTCTTCATAAAACTACCCTATGTCCTGTAGAATGATTTATAATCTGTAAAGAGTCTCGTATAACAACAAAAACTCTTTAGAGGGAACAGGCTGTAGATCATTCAAGTGAAGGGTTGTAGATCATTCAACAGGTCGTAGGGTGGAAATTACTTCACAATATTGGGTCAGGTCATTATAGGCGGTATCTGAGCTACCTGTTGACTAGTACGGTGGTGGAGCAAACCTCAGCGAGGACACTGAGTCCCTACGGGAGGTCAGTGCAGGGACGGCGATACATAACCCCTAGCTCACTCAGGCAAATTCCACATATGAAAAGAGAGGTAGAGTTCTGAGCTATTTAAGTGAAGGATTGGACCTAATACTGTGAGGCGCCTTTTGGGGTGAGCCCGAAGGGCCAAATTCATAATGGGCAAGGCCCAAGAGTGGACAGTACTTCATAGTGTTGGGCCACGTCATTGCAGGTGGTATCAGAGGCGACTCTCGTCTAGTAAGGTGGTGGGGCATATCCCTATGGGGGTAAGTGCAGGGACGACAATACATAACGCTTGGCTCATTTAGGGATATCCTTATCAGAACAGAGAGGGAGAGTTCTGGGCTATTTAAGTGAAGTATTGGACCTAATACTATGAGGTGCCTTTTGGGGTGAGCTCAAAGGGACAAATCTGTGATGGGCTAAGCCCAAGAGCAGACAATACGTCACAGTGTTGGGTCAGGTCATTAAAGGTGGTATCATAGACGACTCTCGACTAGTTCGGTGGTGTGGCAAACATCAGTGAGGATATTGAGTCCCCCCTACAGGGGGTGAGTTCAAGGACGACGATATGTGATGCCTAGGTCGCTTAGGAAAATCCCACGTCGGAAAAGATAGGGAGAGTTCTGGGCTATCTAATTGAAGCATTGGACCTAATACTGTGAGGTGCCTTTTGGAATGAGCCCAAAGGGACAAATCTGTGATGTGCTAAGCCTAAGAATGGAAAATGCTTCACAGTGTTAGGCTAGATCGTTACAAGTTAACTACTCAGATTACTTATTGGTGAATTTTTCTTGAGTCTATGTATTCCCTATGAGTTCAATCATAACCTTGGCTAGGTTATATTTCTTGACAGCGACCACTTATCCTCTAAAAAGGAGATGTAACTTGATCGACATCAAATAACAAAGTAAATACAACTATCTTGAATAGAATAGAAAGATAATTATATATGATACAAAGTTTGTAAAGGAAACAACAAAAGAAGTCCCAAAGATCCACTGGGACTCAAAGTTTGAGCCTCACCAATAAGATCTGGATAGGTATAGAAAACTCAACTAGAGTGAATCAACTACCTTGTATGGGTTCTTGTGCTCGATCTGCAGAGATAAAACAAAATAAGGATGAGTACACCTAAATGTACCCAATAGGTTCAACTGACTGAGTAAGACTTGTTGGGCACCTTGTGCCCTTTGATCACCATGAGGACCATGTCCTTAGGGATGACCATCTCTACCCTTGTTTGGACATACACAATCATGTGGCCAATTTGGCCACAATTGAAACAAGCACCTACATCTTTGTAGCATTTACAACTATGATACTTACCACACCTCCAACACTGAGGAATAATTTGACCATGTTACCATATTGAGCCCTGGTGTTCAGCACCCTATCATAGCAAACCTTTGGTTTTAAGCATTGAAGGATCCTTGACCTTGGAATTTATGTCCTTGTTGAAAATGACCATTTACTATCATAATGATCCCACTTGGGGTCCCCACTCCTCCTCTTTCTAAACTTTTCCTCTTCAAGTTGCTCGGCATAAGTCATGAACCGAGAAAAGTCCATATCTTCTATGAGCAGAATGGTGCGGTGTTCTTCCTTGATTAAGTCAGACACTCTCGACACAAACTTGTACATTCTTACCCTAGGATTGGCAAGCAAGTGAGGATCATACTTTGAGAGGTTGTTGAATTTGAAAGAATACTCCCTAACACTAATAAAACCCTCCTAAAAGTCTATTTTGATTGGAAGAAGTGGAATATTTTAGGCATGCGGTGTTTGATGTAAGAATGGAGGTTGATCATAAGCACACAAAGGCCGTGAAGAAGTGGCCTAGACTATTAACTCATTTTAACATTAGGAGCATTTTGTTTCTAGCTAGGTATTATAGGAGGTTCGTTGAAAGGTTCTCTTCTATCTTGTCACCATTGAATAAGTTGACTCAACAGAAAGAGAAGCTCGTATGGACAGATCAGTGTGAGAAAATCTCTTTAACCTTGAAGAATTGATTAACTTTGTTTCTAATCATTACATGGCTGGAGGGTATCGAAGGGTTTGTTTTGTATCATAATGCATCACATGTTGGTTTTGATTGTGTGTTGATGCAAAATAAAAGATGATTTCCTACGCTTCAAAGCAACTTAAGGTGTATGAAAGGCACTTCCCAACACATGCTCTTGAGTTGGTAGTTGTGGTGTTTACATTGAAGATTTGGCGTCATTACTTATATGTGTTTCATATAGATGTCTTCAACGATCACAAAACCTCCAATAAGTGTTTAGTACAAAAGACCGCGAACTAAGGCAACAAAGGTGGTTAGAGCTTCTCATAGACTATTATATGAGTGTGATGTATCATCAAGGTAAGGCTAATGTGGTAGCTGACGTACTTAGTAGATTTAATGGGTAGTGTAGCTCTCATTGAAGATAGAAATAAGGAGTTAGTCAAACAAGTAAAACATTTGGCTTGTTTGGGTGGGAGATTATGTGGGTCAAGTGATGGTTGTATGATAGTGCAAAATGGTTTTGAATCTTCATTGATTCTAGATGTCAAATCCGAACAATATCTTGATTCCACTTTTCTTGAATTAATTAAGGACATTGGTGAAGGAAGGTAAAGTGGAGCTTTCCTTACAAGGGGGGATAGAGTAATTTGATACCAAAGGAGGTTATGTGTTCTAATGTTGATGACATAATAGAGAAGATAATAGAAGAAGCTCATAATTCATATTATTTCATTCACACAACAACAACCATGATGTATAGAGACCTAAGGGAAGTGTATTGGTGGAATAGAATGAAGAAAGACATAGAAAAATTTGTGTTAGATTGTCCTAATTGCCAACAAGTAAAGGCCAAGCATCAAAGACCGGGTGGACTAACTCATGATATGGAGATCCCTACTTGGTAGTGGGAAGAGATCAACATGAATTTTATTGTTGGTTTGCTTACGACTAAGAAGCATTTTGACTCCATATGGGCTTTTGTGGATAGAATGACAAAGTCAACTCACTTCCTATTGGTAAAGACAACTTATAGTGTTGAAAGCTATGCCAAGGTGTATACAAGAGAGGTTTTGAGGT
Source organism: Solanum rostratum (assembly GCA_029948455.1). Classification (NCBI taxonomy): domain Eukaryota; kingdom Viridiplantae; phylum Streptophyta; class Magnoliopsida; order Solanales; family Solanaceae; genus Solanum; species Solanum rostratum. Next base: position 46,776,041 of record CM057045.1, read on the forward strand.
TACATGGGGTTCCATTATCCATTTTATCAGATCGTGGTGCTCAATTTACCTCTCCTTTATAGCATTTTTCCAATGGGGCTTGGTACCTAGGTAAAGATGAGTACTGCTACCCATCCTCAAACCAATGGATAAATCAAGAGGACAATTCAAAAAATTTGAGATATGTTAAGGGCTCACACTTTAGAGTTCAAAGGGAGTTAAGATGACCACTTACCACCTATTAAGTTGGCTTACAACAATAGTTATAACTCTAGCATTGAGATGGTACCATTTGAGGCCTTGTATGGGAGATGATATACATCTCCAGCAGTATGGTTCAAAGTTGGTGAAATGGACTTGATAGGACCCGACTTGGTCATGGATGCACTAGAGAAAGTTAAACTCATATGGGAGAAATTGAAGGCAGCCCAAAGTCAACTAAAATCATACCCCCATGTTTAGAGAAACACCCTTAAGTTCGATGTTGACGATTGGGTATATTTTAAGGTATTAAGCATGAAGGATGTCACGACCCAAGCCCTAAGCCTAGACATGACACAGCCAACGAAGAACTCAAAGGAACCCCAAAAAAGCCTCTTAAGCATGCACATTACATCTTTGGTTTCGGAAGCATGAATAAACAATAACAAGTAACAAATAATTCTAGAGGGAAATGGGAATTGGGACTCGAGCTATGGAGATGTTATAGGGAAGAGGATTAGCATGAATCATATGGCAAATAAAGTCTAAGGGTCAGGTAATTAAGACTCACGCTATGGGGGCGATGAGGGACTTAGGACTTCTATCTCATCAATATAACAAGCAATCAACACACAGGAGGGAATAGGGGACTAAGGAAAAGTCCTTAATATTACATCGACAAAATAAGAGTCAATCTCAAACATGCAACCCATATATCCAGAAACACCTCTAATACGATGAACAAGGGCCAAGACATCTCCGGAGCTTACCTACAAAATTAAAATACTCATAAATGGACAAAGTCTTAATAAGCATGATAGTAAATGGCTATTTTCCTCGAATGTAGAGGACTCAACAAAAGTGATCTTCAACTGAACCATCTAAGCGCATAGAGGAGGAAAAATAGGAGCTTCGGTCCCTATGTGGTTTGATCATGTACGTATAAAGTATGTGTTAGTACTTGAAATACACGAAGTATGCGAGATGCAAATGCAACAAGGAACTTAAGACATAATTAACAATATGCATAATCATAATCTACGGATATAAGCTCAATATGTCATGAATGGCAAATGCTTAGTTAAACTTGTGTGAAGAATCATCAAATAACATAATATCATATACATAATGGGAAGAGACTATAACTGACATGTAAAACCAAGCAAGCTACTACTTGGAATTTTAATGTTCACTCTACATCGAACAAGGAATGGTCTGCTTTATCAAGGTAAACCAAACACTCACCTTATGGTATAGCCATTTTAGGAAGTGCCAATATACCCCTTACCTTACGGCGTGGCCTTTTCGGTAAGTATCATCAATCATCTTTACCTTACAACATTGCCTTTTTGATAGATACAAGCCCATATAGGGAATCAATAGCATGAAAGTATGGTGGCACATAGTTTAGGGACAATGGGATACTACCAAGATCCTCTCGGTTCTTGGTCACAATCCCATGAAATACATAAAATGTAGTCATAGTCATATTACTCATACTCTCGAAACTTCATAATTTAGTTCTTGGAGTATGTTATTAATACATGGCTTGTAACATCAAATATAGGATGTTACATCATTCTTTACATTAATATTATGCTCATGAGCTCATAACATACTTGTTGGTCCACATATAGTCTCAACATACAGAACATACTTATTATGCCATAATGCATTCATCATATAAGAGTCTTGACGTGTATTCATAATCAAATCACCGTGGGTTTATTCACAAAAATCCTAAAATCATGCAATTCATGAGTAAATGACATAAAAGGAGTAAAATAAGACCACTTGAGCAATATTCTAACAACCCACCAAAAGCATAATAAGACTTAGCTAGATTATCATCAAACCCTTATAAAAATTCATCAAATTCACATAGCATTTTAATGAAATATAATATACAAAGGTATAATACCATAAATTATTTCATAAAATCGTCATATAAAAGAGTTTATTAAACATTCATAAATTTCCATAACTTGAAAATAGGTGAGGAAGAGGAATGGTTCAGCTCTGTGGAGGAACGGTCTCCACAAACCAAAACACACACTTTGTGTGATTGGGGATGAAACTCTTTTGGAAAAATGGAGAGAAACCCCAAACCTTAGATAACTCTCTTCTCTTGAAGGCTTTGGAAGACCTGAGAGTGTTTTGGGAGGGGTTTAGACTTAGGGTACTTCATGAGTTGGAATGAAGGTGTTGAGAGTGTATAAGGATAGAAAAATGAAGATCTAGAGGCCTAATTACATATTAAAACTTTAAGGTAATAGAAAATATAAAAAATGCCCTTTTTAAAAACCTTTCGAACATGACCATGAGACCCTGATTATGAGCCATGGTCCAGTCTACGGGTCGTGGAAAAGAGGTTTCATCTAGTAATATTTTGAATTCCTCAAAAATTGTCTTTGATTCTCAACCCATGATAAGACTTACAGGTCATAAGTCAATGGCCATCATTCCATGAACTCAAGATACAGCCCGTGGGACTACTTAGGGCCCATCGTACCCTTCGTAACACCTATTAATACTTGAAAAAAAATTCCAAATTTCATTTCTTAGGAAATTTAACACAATATATAGGACCTTATAATATCTCCCCCATGGGAACATTAATCCTCGAATGTGCTAAATGTAAGCTCTAAAGAATATATTAGATGCATCCCCTGCAAAAATGCAACATGTACATTATGAAAATTTTCAAACCTTGCTTCAATTAACATTTACAATGTAACTTTAAAATCACATACTTATGCATAGATGACATGAAAATGACATGAAAGAATGGGGAGGCTCTCAAGTAGAAGAAATCATTGTACCTCAAGCTTGATTAAAATAGAAGAGACAGGGTTATCGCTTCTTCATATTGACTTTGGCTTCCCATGTAGCACTCTCCACTTGTTTGTTCTTCCTAACGACTTTGATGGACACTATGTCCTTGTTTCTCAATCTCTTTACTTGTCTATCAAAGATTTACACCAAAACTTCCTCATAAGTTGGATTCTCTTCAACATTCACCACCTCCAAGGGAACAATGGAATTAAGATCTCCAACACACTTCCTCAACATAGAGACATGGAAGATCGGATGAATCATGCGTATCTCCATGGGCAACTCCAATTCATATGCTACTTTACCAACACGTGTCGAAATCTGGCAACGCCCTACATACCTAGAGCTTAAGTTTCCTTTCTTGCCAAATTGCGTGACACCCTTCATGTGCAAAACCTTCAAGTACACCTAATCATCAACTTTTAATTCATGGTCTCTCCTTCTAGTGTCGGCGTAAGACTTTTGCCAACTTTGAGCCAACTTCAATCTTTTCCTTATCATCCTTACTTTCTCCAAAGCTTCCATAACAAAATCCAGACAAAATAGAGCCATCAACCCCACTTCAAACAACCCCACCGGGGATCTACAACATCTACCATATAGAGCTTCAAAATGAGCCATTCTTATGCTACAGTGATAGCTATTGTTATAAGAAAACTCTATAAGTGGAAGATGTTCATTCCAAATGTCCTTAAATTCCAAAACACAAGATCTAAGCATATCCTCAAGAGTTTGAATGGTTCTTTCAACTTGACAAACCATTTGTGGGTGAAAACCCATGCGAAATTTGATCTTAGTACCAAGGCCCTTTTGAAAAGACCTCCAAAAGTGAGAAGTAAATTTATAACCATGATCTGAAATAATAGCCAATGAAACCCCATGCAACCTAACCACCTCATCAATGAACAACTTGGAATATTCTTCGGCCCCATAAGTCGTCCTAACTGGTTGGAAACGGACCAACTTTGTCATTCTATTAACAATAACCCAAATACAATAAAAATGTCTCTTAGTCTTTGGTAAACCAATTACAAAATCCATGTGGAATTCTTCCAATTTCCAGGTAGCAATCTCTATATCTTGGGCTAGGACACCCTGCCTTTGATGTTTAGCTTTGACTTGTTGGCCATTATAGAAATTGGCTTCGAACTTGGCAATACCATTTTTCATACCACCCAACAAATGCACTCCCTCAAATCCCTATATATCTTGGCAATATTGGGGTGAATGGAATAAGATAAATTGTGAGCCTCATTCGAGATCATGTTTCTCAAGCCATTGCCACTGAGCACACATAACCTAACTTGGTATCTAAGTACACCATCTCCCCCTTGGGAGAAATCTCCACCTTGCCATCCTTTACCAATGCTTTCAATTCTAACTATGTAGGTCAAGGTCTTGTTTGGATTTTACTTCTTCTACCAAGGAAGACTTAGAACCAGCTACAACCAGAACACCTCCATTTTTGGCCTCATCCAACCTAAATCCCAATCTAGCCAACCAGTGAATCTCTGTTGCCAATCCCTTCTTTCCATCATCTATATGAGTCATACTCTTTATAGACACTCTACTTAGAACATCAACCACAACATTAGCCTTTCCCTGATGGTAATGCACACTCGTGTCATAACCCTTAAGGAGTTCTAACCACCTTATTTGCCTTAAGTTTACATCCCTTTGGGTGAACACATATTGGAGACTCTTATGGTCGGTGAACACATCCACATGAAACCCATATAAATAATGACATCATATTTTCAAGGCAAATACCATGGCCGATAACTCAAGATCATGAGTGGGATAATTATGCTCATACAGCTTTCGTTGCCTAAAAGCATAGGCAATGACTTTGCCACTTTGCATCAATAAAAACCCCAAACCAACTCACAAAGTATCATAATGCACCGCAAGCCCTTCTAATCCTTACGGTAGAGACAAAATAGGAGTGGATGTAAGCTTATCTTTCAAAGTTTGGAAATTTCTTTCACATTCATTGGTCCACACAAATTTGACCTTCTTTTGTGTCAACTTCGTCAAGTGAGAGGAAATTGAAGTAAAACCCTCAACAGATCTCCAGTAGTATCCTGACAAGCCCAAGAAAATCCTAATATATGTTGGAGTCAAAGGCCTAGGCCAATTTCTTACCACCTCCGTCTTTTTCGAATAACATGCACTCGAAATGCAACTTCCTTTAACCAAAATTCACATTTTTCAAACTTAGCAAACAATCTTTCTTCCCTCAATGTTCGCAACACTACCCTCAAATGTTTCACATATTCTTCTTTCTTCCAAGAGTAAATCAAAATATCATCAATGAAGAACACCACAAACAAGTCGAGGTAGGGTTTAAAGACAATATTTATAAGATCCATATATATTGTTGGAGTGTTAGTTAGTACGAAGGACATCACCACGAACTCAAAATGCCCATATCTTTTTTAGAAGAATGTCTTGGGAATATCTCGCTCCCTTACCTTTAATTGATTATACGCAGACAGAAGGTCAATCTTTGAGAAGTGATTAGCTCTGTGTGTTGATCAAATAGGTCATTTATTCTTGGAAAAGGGTATTTGTTCTTCTTGGTGACCTTATTGAGTTGTCGGTAATTGATGCACATTCTAAGGAATTATCTTTCTTACTTACAAACAACACCAGTCCACCCCAAGGTGACTTGCTAGGCCTAATAAAATCCTTCTCAACTAGGTCCCTTAATTGATCCTTCAACTCTGCCATAGCCATGTGGTGAAAGGGAATAGAAATAGGTTGTGTAACCAGAAGGAGGTGTATATAAAATTTTGCCTTCCTTTCTAGAGGGATGCTGGGAGGCTCATTAGGAAAAACATCAAGAAAATCATTAACCACCGGAACCGACTTAGTAGGAAGGACTTAAGACTCAACATCTATAAATCTTACAAGAAGATATATGAAACCCTTAGAAATCAACTTCTGAGCCTTAAAACTAGAGATGAACCTAGTGTCAACCATCGAATCATGACCTACCCACTCAAGGATGGGCTCATTAAGAAATTAGAACCTAACCTTGTGGGTTCTACAATCAATAGAGGCATGATATAAATGTAACTAATTCATCCCAAGAATAATATCAATATCTACCATGTCAAGTTCAAAAAAATCACAAGGCAAAATTTTATGCAATATAGACATGAGATAACCTGTATAGATGTTTTTAGCGATAAAAGACGCACAAATGGGGTAGACACTTCAAAGGGTTCACACAAAAAAAGGAGTAATGAATGAGAGAGTGGCACCTGGATCCAACAAAGCATGTACATCAAGATTGTAGATCTTTAACATACCGGTAACAACATCGTGTGCCCTATCCACCCCTTGACTCTCTTGAAGAGCATAAAAGTGATTGTGATATGGAGCACCTCTTTGTTAGATACCTTGTGCCCTTTGGTCACCAAGAGAACCTTGTCCTTGGGGACGGCCATCTCTACCCTTGTTTGGACAATCCACAAACTTTTGGCCCATCTTGCCACACCCAAAACAATAATCCCTGTTCCTCAAACATGCATCATTATAATTTCTACTAAATTTTGGGCATGTTGGAAGATTCATTCCACTATTGCCACCTTGAGCTTTAGGGTCAGGCACCCTATCATTAGCAAATCTTTGGACTTGAGGATTAGAGGATCCTTAAGCTTTGAATTGTGGCCTTGTTAGAACCGACCACTTTTGCCACTTTGAAACCCACCAGCATAATGACTCCTCTTGGACTCACCACTTCTCCTATTCCTAAGCTTCTACATTTCGAGTTACTCGGAATAAGTCATGAGCTAATACAAGTTCATATCTCCTTTGACCATAGTAGTGCGACATTCTTCATTGATCAAGTACAAACTTGTGCATTCATGCCCTAGGATTGGCGAGCAAGTGAGGAGCATACTTTGAGAGCTTGTTGAACTTTAGGGAATACTCCTTAACACTCATATAACTTTTTTTGAGGTTCATAACATCCATCATCTTTCGCTCCCTTAGCTTCATTGAAAAGAAATGGTTGAGAAAGGCATCCTTGAACTCTTCCCGAGAAATAAGCTCTTCATTACTCTCTCCATCTTCTATTGAACAATCCACAATTATGCAAGACTCTTTAGTTGATAGACCACAAGTTCCGCTTTCTCCTCCAAGTTTACCCCCCATGATATAAAAAACCTTGTACACCTCATCAACAAATTCTTGGGAGTTTTCTTCAACTTTGGATCCATAGAACTCCGGAGGATTCATCTTTGTGAAATCCTTCACCCTTGAGGTGCAGTAGGAGCATAAGGAGCTTGAACTCCTTGGTTGGCCACAACCCTTGACAATAAGGCGACCATATTTTGGTATTTAGCATGAATGACCCCTTCTTCTCCTTGGGAGACTTGGGGACTCGGGAGGGCCGATTCACCCTTGAGAGTGGGAGCTCTTTGAGCTGCTCATCTTTGAAGCATGATCAAGAAGAGAGAAATACAATCCATTAGAATAAGGAAACCTTTACTTAAAGTCTAAAGCATTACATAAGATATGAAGAAGTGAATCATTCCTAAAATGCCCCATAGCCTCTCATTCATAGTTGTCGTGTACTTCACAACCATGAACAAGACTCTACTTGACATGGTGTGTTAGATTTCCTAGGACCATTTACAAACCTAGTGCTCTGATACCAAGCTTTTTCATGACCTAAGCCTAGGGACAAGACGTGATACGGTGAATGAGGAACCCGAATGAACCCTAAACAAGCCTATTAAGCATTCATTGCACATTCATGATTGTAGAATCATGAATAAACAATAAAAGATAACAAATAATTATAGGAAAATGAGACTTTGGACTCAAGCTATAGGGATGTTATAGGGAAGAGGATTAGCATGAATGACATAGCAAATAAAGTGTAAGGGGTGGTTAAGTATGACTCACGCTATAAGGGCAATTAGGGACTTAGTACTTCTATCTTATCAATGCAACAAACAATCAATACATAGGAGGAACTAAGGGACTAAAAAATAGTCCTCAGTATTACGTAGACATAATAAGAGCCAAGCTCATAACGCACAACCCATATATCCAAAAAAAACCTCTAATTCGAACGGGACGTGGGCTGAGATATATCCGCACCTCACCCTCAAAAGTTCAATATTCATAAATGAATAAGTCTTAATAAGTGCGAAAGTAAATGGCTATTATCCCCGAATTTGGAGGACTCACCAAACGTGATCCTCAATCGAACCGTCTAGCCATGTAGAGGAGGAAAATGAATAGGAGCTCTGATCCCTACATGGTTAAATCTTGTAGGCAAAAGGTATGCATTAGTACATTGAATGTACTAAGTATTCGGGGTTCAAATGTAACAAGGAACTTAATCAATAATTGAATAATGTGCATAATAATAATCAATGGATTTAATATGTCATGAATGGAAAAGGCTTAGTTTAATATGTATGAAGAATTATTAAATCACATGACATCATATACATAGTGGGAAGACACCATAACCGACACGTAAGACCAAGTGAGCTACTACTTAAGATTCAAATGTTGACTCCACACCAAACAAGGAGTAGTCTACTTTACTATTGTAAACCAACCACTCACCTTATGGCATAGACTTTTCAGGAAGTTCTCATATACCTCTTACTTTACGGCATGGTCTTTTCCTTAGGCGTCAATAATAATCTTTTCCTTACCGAATTGCCATTTTGGTAGATACAAGTCCATATAGGGAATCAATAGTATGAACCTATTGTGGCATATAGTTTAGGAACAATGGGAGACTACCAAAGTCCTCTCGATGCAAGGTCACATTTCCACAAAATATTTGAAATATAGTCATAGTCATATTACTCACAGTCTAAAAATTTCATAGTTTAGTTCTTGAAGTATCTTATTAAGACATGGCTTGTAACATCTAAGATAGGGCTTTACATCATTCTTTACAATCATATCATGCTCATGAGCTGATATCCATGTGTTTTTCACTCTATTCAAGCCTAAGATATTAAGTTAATCTTGCCTAAAAACTTCAAATTACTTGTATTTCATATTTCATGTCATTTCTGCATATTTCACGTGCTTATTGGACTATTTTTTGAATGATAAGGGAAGCATGAGTTTAAAATTATTATGAATAGGAATGTTTAAGTTGCGTTTTGCATCATGTGGGGTTTTCAGCATTCCTCTACTCATTTAGAGCTTACGTTTTGCATATCTGAGGATGAATTTTCCCAAAGAGGAGATGTTGTAAGATTTGTAAGTAATAAAGTCAAAAAATGAAGAAAAGTGTCGAAACTAAAAAATTTCAAGGTAATTTATGAGCCTCATTCATGGTTCATAGTTCAAGCCATGGGTCATAGACAAGTCTCGTGGATAAGGCAAGCAGAGTGGAAAATTTGGCTAAATATGGGGAAATCTACAAGGGGTATCTATGATCCATAAGTAAAATTACAGACCATAAAAAGGTATTTGTAAAAAGGGGTCTAGGTTGATCAAAATTGGGTTTCTGAATCATGATCTACGGATAGATAGGAAAATTCATAGTTGCTTTTATAGTCATAAAAAGGCTTGTAGTTAGTGTCCTCAGCTGGAAAAATTTTCTCTAAGTATGGATGGGTTTTACAGAAGGGTTCTATGACCCATAAAACATTCTACAAGTCCTAAAGTAGGGTTGTAGAAGGAGATTCAGAGATATTTTAGAGCCCTAAAAATGTAACCAGGATGAGACCCCCTATTTACCACTTGTGGTCATATCTATGACCCATAGATGGTGGTCATGGTTTGAATTAAAACAGTTTAATAATGGGTGTTTCCATTAATTCCCGTAACCTAAACCTAATACTACATCACTTTATCCTTAATTCTACCCATATAAATCCCCAACTCTATCAAATAATCTCATTCACTCCCCACTCCAAACCTCTTAAAGTTTCTATGACAAAGAATCTTCCCCAAGGAAACAAGAAATGTTAGGGTTTCTCCAAGTCTCCTCCTCCAAACTTCAAGCTCCTCTTAGGATCTTTTAAATAGGTATGTGGATTTGATTTGTTGATCCCTTTCATCCAAAAAGTCCAATAATTTTTCATTTTACCTTTCCTTTAAATTGTGAAATTTTTTGGATTTCATGAGTTCTCTTTAAATAATGACATTATGATGTAATTTCAACTATATGAGGTATATTGATACAATGATATGACATGTTGTGATTTGTGATAATTTTTAAGATGAATTCATGAAAACTCTATCTAGGGTTTTGAATGTAGAGAGTGGGTTTTTAAGAATGATTTTTGAATGAATGAATTTTGACATGTTATTGTGTAATACTCTTGAATTTGCATATTGTTAAGTTTACTTGCATGAGCCTATTAAGTTTTAAGCTAAATTCTATGGTGAAGTACATTATAAATGATAAGGGATTTTCAATTGATATCATGTACGTTAATGACAGCTTATAAAGTCTTTAAGATGACCATTCATGATGTTTAAGATGGTATAAAGACTATTCTCACCAAAAATGGAACCTTACGTGAAAGGACAATTCTCACTTAAGTGGATTCCTAAGTTAATGAGTTAATCATATATAATTATTTTTATGTCTTTAAGCTTATGACTACAAGATTATTGATAATGTTTTAAGAAGTATTCCACGGGACTTCACTTAGCAACGAATGGGGCATTGAGGTGGGGTTCGGTGAAGGAACCTTAGTGGTAATCTCTTGCATCATTAACTATTGGCCATTATAGGAGCCCTTGTAGGATTAATCTATTGGATCTACAATATCAAAGTTAAAGTTAAGATATGCATGTATAAGTTGACAGAGTTCTACTAGGCAAGTAATCTCCCCGTGCCAATGTAAAAGGTTATGATAGATTTCATATAATAGCTCGAATGGTCTTAAATATTGGTTACAATCTCCTCCCACATTTTATGTATATGATGTTTATGTTACTTCAAAGCATGTTTTCCCATGATGCAGTGATCATTCATTATATATTGAGTTCAACTCTTTGATTATGACTATGCATATTGCTTATGATGACATTACAATATCATGAATGATAACATTACAATTTCATATGTTGTCTTTGCATCCCACATACTTAGAACATTTCAAAATAATGATGAATAAGTTTCCTACATAATATTACCATGTAGGCATCTATGCTCCTTCTCCTCCTTCGACTCATGTCTAGTTGTGGACGTGAAGTGTAGTAGTATAGGTGAGTCCTATAGTTTAGGGACAAAACCCATTTTCATTCAAGCTTGTCATTTTGAGACTCTTACTTCTATGTCATTTTCTTGTTTGCTGCACATATTTGAGGATAAGCTTTGAACATATCTTAGCCCCCGCCAAGCCTTTATCTACTATGTTTGGGTGAAATGTATGAAGTCTTATGTTGTTATTCTTTCTTTTATGAATTTTATGTTGAATGTATTATTTTCATTACCCATTTTAAATTTTGCCTTATTTTATTCAAAAACCTATGAATGCTTAACGAATGCTAAGAGGCTAGGGTGAGGTGCCTTTGGTTCCTCATTCACTATGTTATGACTAGGCCCTATATTTGGGTCGTGACATCCAAGATCCACCAAAATGTATGGAAATTGGATAAATTATATTTGTGGAACGGCTTGAAAAAAGACATAGCAAGGTGCGTAGTAGGTTCTCAAATTGCTAGCAAGTAAATCTTAAACACAAAAGGCTAGGTGGTCTAGCCCAAGATATTGAGATTCCCACTTGGAAATGGTAGGCTATGAACATGAATTTCATTATGGGTTCTCCTAAGACTCGAAAATAATGTGACTCAATTTTTGTAGTTGTGGATAAAATGATGAAATTGGTCCATTTCTTACTGATAAATACTTTATATAGTGCAAAGGACAATGCTAAGGTCTATATGGGAGAATTGTGAAATTGCATGGGGTTCCACTGTTTATTATATCAGACCGTGGTGCTCAATTCACTTCTCATTTTTTGAAATCCTTTCAAAAGTTTCTTGATACCAAGATAAAGCTAAGTACCACGTTTCATCTTCAATTCAATAGGAAACTCAAAGGAATGATCCAGGGATTGGAAAATATGTTGAGGGCATATGTACTAGACTTTGAGGAAAATTGGGTCGATCACCTACCTCTTATTGAATTTTCTTAAAACAATATTTTTTAATTAAGCATTGAGATGGCATTATTTGAAGCCTTATATGGTAGACAATGTAGGCCACTGGTGGGATGGTTTGAAGTTGCGGAGTTGTCATTGATTGGACTAGATTTAATACATGATGCTATGGAGAGAGAAAGGGTGATAAGAGAAATTGAAGGCTACTCAAATTTGCAAAAAGTCATACTCTGACATTACAAAAAGGGACCTTGAGTTTGATAAAGATGGTTGGGTCTCTTTAAAGGTTTTCCTATGAAGGGAGTAACGCATTTCAACAAAAGAGGTAAATTGAGTCCAAAATATGTAGGACCTCATAAGATTCTAAAATAGATTGGAAAGTTAGCCTATGAACTATACTTGCTATTGAAGTTAGCTATGGCTTATGAAGTGTTTTATATATCAATCTTGAGTAAGTTCATGGGCGACCCAAACTCCATTGTCCTATTGGAGGATTTGAACATTGAGGAGAATATAAATTATGAGAAGGTACTGGTTTAAATTTCAGACCAACAAGTAAAGAGTGAAGAAATGAAAAAGTTGCATCCTTAAGGTATTATAGAAGAACCAGTAAGTACAGAGTGATATATGGGAAGAAAAAGCGGACATGATGAAATAATACCCTGACATCTACTTTCTATTCAAGCTTAAGATACCTATAAGAACTATTACTCCAAATGCATAAATTTCAATTTTCATGCCATAATACATGCATGCATATTCGTGGGATTATTTTTTAATGATATTTGATGCATGAGTTTAAGGATTTCATGAAAATAATATTTTAAGTTGTATTTTGCATTCATGTTGGGTTGTTAGCTATTTTTTGTCCTACTCAATTTTTTCAAAGATGAATGTTCCCAAGGGGGAGATATTATAACACCCCATACATTGAAAAGTTGGAAATTGAAAAAGACTTGCAGAAATTGATTTTGGTCAGGTCAGCACGAACCTACCTACGGCTAATAGTTTCAAACATGGATCATAGATAGGTCTCATGGATGGGTATGAGACTTGGTAATATTTTTTAAACTAAGGTCAGTTGTACGAGGCTACTGTATGAGTCATACATGGAATTACGAATCGTGAATGAGGTTTCATAGTTAGGTATAAGGTGACCAATTATTATAGGTCTAGAACGATTCCATCAGATTGATGAGCCATAATTTGTCTCGTGGTTTGGCACTTGATAGGTAAAATGTTTCTAAGTTTGGGAGGAAATTACGAGGGCCATCTATGAGCGGTAAAAGGAACTACGGTCCATAGAAAAGGTTTGTAGATGAGGTTTAGAGACAAAATACAGAAGACATAAAGTGTAAGCAGGACAAAACCCCTAGCTTACAAGTCGTAGTTCAATTTACAACTCATAAATTGGGCTCATGAACTGAGTTTGGCAGTTTTAATAAAGGACTATTTGGTCACTTCCTACTCGTTTAACCTCTAAATTACATTGTTTTCTCCCTATGACTACCTTTAACCTCCTTAAATCTCTTCAAACCACATTTACTCAGATTCAGCCCCAAACTTTCTCTCTAAAATTTCGGCGCCTTTCTCTCTCAAGGATCCTCCACCAAAGGAAATATGGGGTTTCAAGTCTTTCAAGGTCAATTTCTTCAAAGTTTTCTTGAGTCTCTCCATCTAGGTAGGTGGGTCTTGATCCATGGACCTGTTTCATCCATGGAGTCTTAATCAAACTCTACTTTCTCTCAACTTTCAAGCATAAATTTATGGGTCTTTTATAATTTTACTTAATTTGCTTGAATTATGATAACTACTTGATTAATTACATATGAATTACTACAACTTACATCAGTTGTACGGTTTTCAATTGATTTTCAAGGAATTTTAATTACATGTTATTTAGGGCTTATAATATTGACGAGGGTTCTTTTAATTATAATTTAAATTATCTCCAATTGCATGACTCAACATCAATTTCATTTAATTTCATGATTTTAGATTTAATTGACCATAAACCCATGTTTTGCCCTAATTTCTATATCAAGACATGATTTATGAATGAGACTTCAAGTATTCAAGTATGATCGTAATCATGACTGTTAAGGGTGACTCAAGATCCTATTTTTATGCAAGTTGACAAATTGGGAAATTGCACCCATATTTCATCCAAGTTAGGAAGATAGGTTATTCTTATGATTTGAATTGATTTATGTGGTTATTATACGTACCTTACAAGTATGAAATTTTGACCACTATGAATTATGAACCAAAATGTTGACTACTATATTTTATTTATATGTATTCCATGGGGTTTGATTTAGCACCAAATGAGGCTTGGTAGGGGCTCGACCCAAAAGGTCCTTATATAAAGTCTTAAGCTCATAATTACATGCCACCTTTAGATTATGTACAAACATGGCTAAGCTAGTTGATCCACATATAGCATTATGTTCATGACACCTTCTTTGTGGGGCAGAGTTCTACCATAGCAAGTAGACTTATTCTTTTTCGATGTAAAGGCATCATTAAGATTTCATGTAGTAGCCAGCATGGTTTTATTATCAGTTATAGTCCTTTTCCCACATAAATATGTATATAATAATTTGAAATGTTTTATTATGTTCCATTTAATGATTTAACGAATCGTTGATCATTTATCATCTCTTGTGCCTTATTTCATTAATATGATTATGCATATTGATTATTATGATGTGATGTTTTCTTGTTTCATTGTATGCCTACATACTTAGTAAATTCTAATGTACTAATACATACTTTTTTCTTCATTATATCACAAAGTAGGAGCGAGTGACGATATTCTAGTTTATACTATGGATAGATTCGGACACTATATTTGAAGACTTGGTGAGTTCTGATACTTTGGGGAAAAGCCTTTTTATCCATGCATTTATATTGCTATGATTTAGACTATTTGGACTTTTTTTTCTATACCAGAGAGTGAGCTTGTGACTTGTTCTAGTCCCTGCCAAGCTCTAGTTAAGTAAATACATGTTTGGATATAGTAATGTAACTCCATTAATGGGGAAGGCTCTTGACTTCCATTCTTGAATTTGACTTTTAAACTTATTTTCCCTTGCTTTACTCATGATTATTTGCTTAATTACCTTATGAATACTTATGATATGTTAAGAGGTTTGGATGGGGTGCCTTCAGGTTCCCCATTTTTCGTATTACAACTATGCTATAGGCTTGGGCCATGACACTTGCATATTATATTATCGCATATTTACTTACGCATCATATGCGACGACCCTCAATTTAGGAGCCTAGAAGTGCACAAAACGTTACACTAAAAATGACTTGGGGTCAGTTCACGAGGCCTATGGACGGCCCATAGGTGGAGTTACGACTCGTGGGTTGGTTCTTTAAGCATGAAGTTTATGAAAAAGAAAAAGTTTTCAAGTGTAGGGTAACCCACATAGCCAATGACAGCCCATGGAATGATTGATGATCCGTAGAAAAGATTGTACATAAGAGTATCAAACATGAAGGAAATTTGGAGTTTTTCAAAAGTGGCCTACGATTAACAGGACAATCCATACATCATTATGCGGCCCATACAAACCCTTTGTAGATGAATCCAAAAAAAGTAAGATAATTGCCTATGTTTGGAAGTACTCTACGAGTCCAACCACGACCCGTAGGCCAAAGGAAAGCCCGTAAAAGATGGTCTCGTGGTTTAGGTTGGCAAAATAGTTTCTAATGATTGAAAAAGGACAATAGGGTGGACGGGACCATGGTACATGGTTCAAACAATAGGCCGTAATCGGGCTTTCATAGATCCATTCTGGTAGTTTCGATAAAGGACAATTTTATCATTTCTTTAAATCTTGATCCTATACTTTTTCAACTTTAGAATCCTAATAGATTTAAATTAGACCTTAAAGCCGTAGAACCCTGATTCAATGTTTCATTCTCTCATTTTAAAAATCTTAAGGAAAGAAATACTCTCCATAGAAGAAAGCTGAGTAGCCTAGGGTTTCAAGGGGTATTCTCTTCAAGTAGCAAATTCCTTCTTCCCAAGCTTACCAAGGTATGTAAGTTTGATTTGTGAGTATTCTTTCACCCATAAAGTCCTTCGTAAAGTCTTTTACCTTTACTTTAATTTCTTTCAAGTTAATATGCATATAAATAATGATTTTATAATATTTTATATTGTTAAATGGTTTCAACTATACCCTATGATGTTCTACCAAGTATTGACATGTGTGTAAGTCATTGATGATGACCCCAATTATGATTACTATCCATAATGAAGTGTGGGTTGTTTTACATGTATTTAATAAGCATATTTTCATGATTTATGATGGTTAGCTTAAGAATTATCCCACTAAGCCTCAAGTAAAGATTTACATGATCTATGATGATGATCAGGGCATTAAAGTTGAGTTTAGAAGTTATAATCTTTCAACGATATAAGCATATTGACAACTCCTTACAAAATATTTAAGAAGGTCCCCAAGATGAAAAGTCAATTCTCACTTAGTAGTTTCTAAGTTCAAGCTACTCTTATGAATTGGTACTTATGATTCTAAAGGTCATGAATTGACTAAGTTTATTTTTCTTAAAGATTTTTGTGGGATGACTTAGCACTGAGAGGATCTTGAGATTTAGCCTCATCCCCTTAGCTGAGGCATGACCCATTAGAAATGAATCTCATTATCCCCTAAGTATGTGCCACTATAGGAGACCTTGTAGGCTAAGGCTAGTGGATCCATGTAGACCATTTATGTTATGTAAAGATGCATGCAAAGTGACAGAGTTCCACCCGACAAGTGGTCTCCCCATGCCAACATAGAGGGTTATGTTAGACTTCATGCAGTAGCTCACATGGTCTCATATGCCGGTTAAGGTCCAATCCTATATGTTTATGATTCTATGAAATGATTCCATTACATATGGTCTTTATGCATCTACTCGTATTCATATTGAGTGATATTACTTGTTCATGCTTAAGCTTATATTAAGTATTTTTACTACCTTATATGGATACGTTTTACTTATGAATGATGCCATTACCCTTTTCGTGCTTGCATTACATCACACATACTTAGTTCATTCCAAAATTATTACGCATATTTTGCCTGCATGATTTAACCATCTAGGGATAGGTACTCCAACACTAGTTCGCAGCTAGTTTTATAGTGTTCATGACTAGTACTTTTATTGTAATAAGCCCTTAGTTTGGGTCTCTATCATTTTCATTCTTTCTTTGTACTTGAGACATTGGTGCATATGTTGGCCTTTTGAGGCTATTACATTCTTATTCCTTTTGTATGGAGTCTTTTCTCTTTGATAGAAACCAATTGTAATGGGTTCAGTCCATCTATGTATCAGTCATTATGCATTATGGACAAATATTGACGTTTCTTTTGAATGTTGCTTATTTGACATATTATGGTCCCATAAACCTTTTCCACATTGTTATTCCCAAAATGTTTGAGTTATGTCTATGAATACTTTAAGATACTAAAGATAGTTTGGGTAACGTGCCTTTGAGTTCCTCATTCACCATATGACGACTAAGCCCTAGGTCATGTTACTACAAACTTGGTATTAGAGCACGAGGTTTTAAAATGTTCCTCAGATATCCATGCATACCACAACGAGTAAAGTCTTATTCAAGGTTGTGAAGCACGCCACTATCTTGAGTGAGAGGCTATGAGACGGTGTAGGAAAGTCTTCCCTTCTTTCGTATTCATGTCATGCTTTTAAAGTTGACTAAGGGTTTTATATCATTAATGATGACCTCTTTGATTATTTTTAGATCCTGTTGCCAAGAAGATCTCAACACCAAAGAGGCACTCCCGAACAATAGGTCCCTCCTCTTCAACAAGATGATGGAGTGTCTGACATGGAGTTTTGAACCGCCTTCACCATGTTGGCCCAGGCATTATCCAACTAAGCTAATAAGGAGATCGTCGCTTCTCCCTAAGTACCTATATCAGCTACTCAAGTGAGAGACCTCATAAGGATAAGACCTATGGAGTTTATTTATGAGTCCTGTCGGATTGTAGCGTCGTGGGTATCCCTTTGGAGGAGAAAGCCAATTTGATGGCCTAGCAACTCAAAGGGGTATCCAAAACATAGTGCGAGCAATGGGTAGATGAGAGGGGTCAAGAAGTGGGTGCTATTGGATGGGAAGAGTTCAAGTGTGTCTTCTAAGGTCATTTCTTTTCAGTTGAGCTAAGGGAGGCCAAGGTCAAGAGTTCATCAACCTCAACCAAGGGTCCAAGAGTGTGAGGGAGTATCCCCTCAAACTCACAAAGCTTTCCAAGTATGCTCCCTTCATGGTTACATATCCAAGAGCCCGTAGGAGCAAGTTTATCTCAAGCATATCTAACTTGGTATCCAAAGAGTGTGCGATGACCATGCTAGTGAAGCAGATGGATATCTCCCCATTGATAACTTATGTGGAGCAAATAGAGGAGGAGAAGCTAAAGGAGAGAGCAAGGGAGTCCAAAAGGGCTTGGGTAGATAGTGGGGGTTATTCTCACCAAAGGAGTGGAGGTAATAAGTTCTAAGGTGGCCAAAATCAAGTGGACAAGGGTCTTCCAACACTCTTCCTCCCTAGACTACTAAGGCTAAAGGGGTTGCTCAAAATCCCCAAAGCCCAAGTTGCCCCAAGTGTGGAAGGCTCCACAAGGGGGAGTACCTAGTTGGTTCATACTTGCTTTAAGTGTGGGAAGCTCGAACGTCATGCCAAGGATTGTAGAAGCAGCAGTGCAAGGACCCAAGGCCATGGTGGGAAAGTTTGGCCGAAGGACGAACCGGTTCTATGCTTTCCATGGTCGCCAAGAGGTTGAAGAGGCTCCGGATGTTGTCACAGGTATGTTGATAGTTTTCAATTTTGATGCATTTGCCTTAATAGATATGGGATCTAAGTTGTCATTTGTGACCTAATTTCTTGCTAATAAATTTCATGCATGCCCTAAAGTTCCTCATAAGCCATATGAAGTAAGTAACTCGATGGGAGAATCCATTGTTGCCCAAAGAATCTGTAGAAATTGTCCTATCTCTATTTTCCATAAAGTGGTCTCTTGTGATCTAGTTAAACTTTCCACAGTTGATTTTGATGTAATACTCGTGATGGATTAGTTGCATGCCTCTTGTGCATCCATTGATTGTAAAACTTGTAGAGTCAAGTTTCAATTCTCATGAGCCAATTCTTGAGTGGGAAGGTAGTAACTCTTCATGTAGGGGTAGATTTATTTTAAAAGCCCAGAAATAATCTGTAAAGGGTGTATCTATCATCTAGTAAGAGTCAAAGATTTTACTTCTAAAGTCCCTTATCTTGAGTCGGTTACCATTATGAATGAGTTTCCCGATGTCTTTCCAGATGAGTTATCAGATGTTTCTCCCAAAAGGAAAATAGACTTTGGCAAAGATCTCCTACCTAATACCCAATCTATCTAAATCCTTCCATATAGAATGGCTCCCGCTGAGTTGAAAGAACAAAAGAAGAAATAGAAGGATATGTTGGAGAAGGGTTTCATGAAACCTAGTCGTTCTCCATGGGGTGCTTCGGTGTCGTTTGTCAGGAAGAAAGACATGTCACTCCATATGTGCATACATTACAAGAAACTCCATAATGTCACTATTAAGAATAAATATCCACTTCCGAGGATAGATCCCGAGGATAGATAACTTGTTTGATCAATGGCAAGGGGAATTCCTAAGACGACATTTCAGATTAGGTATGGTCACTTTGAGTTCATAGTGATGTCATTTGGTCTCACTAATTCCCCGGCTATATTTGTGGACCTTATGAATAGGTTATTCAATCCCTACCTTGATATGTTCATAGTGGTGTTCATTGAGAATATTCTAATCTACTCCTGAAGTGACGAAGAGCGTATGAAGCACGGGAGGGTGATATTGCAACCCTAAGAGAGAAAAGGATTTACGCAAATTTTGATAAGTAGGAGTTTTAGCTAGATGAGGTTGCCTTTCTTTGGCATGTGTGATGGTATCAAAGTTGATCCTAAGAAAACTGAAGCAGTGAAAAATTGGCCAAGTGCATTGACTCCTATGGACATAAGGAGTGTCAGATATTATAAAAGGTTTGTACAAGATTTCTCTTACATTTCTTCCCCACTAATCAAGTTGACTCAAAAGAAGGAAAAGCTTATGTAGATGGGTGAGTGTGAGAAAAACTTTAAAACTTAAAAGGCTCGAGTAACTTCGACTCCAATATTGACATTGTCAGAAGAAAATGATGGGTTCATTGTTTATTGTCATGAATCAAGAATCTGGTTAGGATGTGTGCTAATGCAACACGGTAAGGCGATTGCCTATGCTTCAATACAATTGAAAGTACATGAGAAGAACTACCCTACTTATGATCTTGAGCTTGCAGTGGGGTGTCTGCCTTGAAGATTTTGCAACATTTCTTATATGGGGTTCATATGGATGCTTTTACTGACTACAAGAGCCTCCAACATGTGTACATCCAAAAGTATCTCAACTTAAGGCAACGAAGGTTGTTAGAGCTACTTAAGGACTACAACATAAGTGTGAAGTATCACCCCCGAAAGGCCAATGTAGTAGCCGAAGCCCTTAGTAGAGTTTTCATGGGTAGTGTGTCTCACATTGAAGATGATGGAAAAAGAGAGTTTGCCAAAGATATCCATAGGTTGGCCAGATTGGGGGTAAACTTAAAGGAGTCTAGCAATGGTGGTGGAATAGTGCTTCATGAGCCTGAATCTTCTTTGATTGAGGAGGATAAGTCAATGCAAGACTTTGATCCTACCGTAGTTTAATAGAATGCCTTAGCGAAAAAAAGAAAGATAGAAGTTTTCTCAATGCAAGAAAGATTGAGGAGGATAAGTCAATGCAAGACTTTGATCCTACCGTAGTTTAATACAAAGCCTTAGCGAAAAAAAGAAAGATAGAAGTTTTCTCACAAGAAGGAGATGGTGGACTCCGATATTAAGAGAGGTTGTGTATACCTAATGATAGTGAGTTGAAGAATTTGATGATTGATGTCGCCCAAGTTACAACTCATTTTTAGAGGATAAAGCGATTGTTATCAAGATATAGAACCTAAATAAGGTTAGGGCCAAACATACAAGGAATTCGTACACTTAAGAGAATTCAATGACTGCAATTCAAGTAGTTAATCAGCTTACTTCCCCAAAAAAGAGGGTTTTGCAATAATCAAGGGAAATAAAACTAAACTAACTAACACAAGAGAGAAATCAATATGGCGAGAAACTAGGGTTTTTGTGTTCCGCATGATTCCTTAACTCGGTATCATCGGATAACCTAATTCTTTTCTTGGACGGTAAGTTAAGTTCACCAAAGATGAGAGGCGAATTTCACTATGTGACTTGGCCCATCTCCATAGTGTCCATTACTATCCCTTACCTATTAGTCCCACTACAACCTCTCCTTGGCCCAGTTTTGTTGATTAAACGAGAACACATCAATCGAATCCTATTCATTAATCTCTTTTCTTATTCATTACTATCTATCTCTTTTCTTATTCATTACTATCTTAGTCTAGTCAGTAACACTAGGCAGATTCTAATGTTAGCCACCATCAGAAAACAATCAAAGGAATAGAGTTAGTTAATACATGCATGCACACTTTCCAAGAATTATGAATTATCCAGTTTTACCTTGTCAGTTTTGCGTATTTCCTATAACTCTAGTTGTGAAATTAGCTACTCATGCTTTGTATAGGTGCAAGAATTATGAATTGGAAGAACATAGTTAAACACATACATAATAGAATTAAGAACAAACCAATCCAACTTCAATAAGAATCACAAGCTTAAAGATAACATTCAAATGCAAGTGTTCTCAAAGACTCTCCAATGTAACCTCACTATTTTCTCTCTCTAAATTACTTAGTTCTCTAAACAATGTGTCAAAACTTATGAAAAATAACTTAAGAAACCTATTTATAATAAGTAAAATATATGTCCTAAACAAAATAGGATAACTACTTGACACGTCATACGAAAGAGGTTTACGAGCCATATTACATTCCATGGCCCATAATTAGGGTCTCGTAAAAAGCTATTAAAAACTAGACTTCAAGTTTACGACACCCTTCTATGACTCGTTAAGTAGTTTACGACCCATAAAGGGATTTCGTCTAATGAATCTTCAGAAAGTCCTAGTCTCCGATCCTTAGGGCACGAACCATGGACTATGACTCATAAATCATTCCACAACCTATCTGCATGTTCATAAAACCAACTTCAAAAAATCAACCCTCACTAGAATTGTTCACGAAACCACTTCATGGCATGTAGAATGGTCTACGGCCCGTAAAGGGTCTCATTTTGCATCAAAATTCAGCAACTTTTGTATTTATATAAAAAAGCAAGGCCAGACCAACAATCCTACATAACACAAAAACACAAAAAACCAACTAACATCGCATTGATAACACACAAAATTCCATGTTTTAAGCATCAAAAGTGTTGTATTTTGGTAGCACATCAACACCCTTAACTTAAAATTATTTCATGTCCTCAAGAGAGGAACTCAATCTATATAGATAATATACTAACACACAGACTTCAACTGAATGGCATACATCACATCAATTCTAAACTCAGATAACCACACCAACCTTTTAAAAATAGAATCAGATAGTCATCAAGCAAACTAGCATAGACTAGTACATGTGACAACTGAACTATGACAAGTGAGATACTATCAACAATCCACAATCATTGAACAAGTTTAATGCTAATAGTGCAATACAAGTGCCCTAACAGAAAGAAGTCCTCTATCTGACAGTTAATGATGTTTTCATGTATAACCTCAGGGCTATGCAAATTCGCTCACTCTCACAGAACATATTTTTGCATCATGCCCAATACCATAGGCTTTCCCCTACACTCATGATTAAGACCTTCAACGACTTGGACTAGGATCACTTAAGGACTCTCTAGGCTTGTAACGTAGGTTCAAGGGGCTTTGGTATGGTATTTTTGGAATGTAGTGACTAAAGGCCCTCCTTGACACTGTGTTTTTCTACACTTTTCCCCTACCAACTCTGTTATTCTCATCTCATTCTCCCTTCCTCCTATTTCAAGCTATCCAGGTTCTTCATTTTCATTTCTCAGCTTTTTGCCTTGCTTTTACACTTCATTTTTCTTTTTAGCTCACAACTCAGGCATCACATATTTCTCTTGCACCCAGTAGATGATGTTTCTCTTTTTCTCTATATCACTAACTCTCCTCCTTACATTCGTCTTTCATCCTTACACCAGCCACCCACAACTTAGGGTTTTTGCTGGTATTGAGATGCACATTATCCATCCTCAGAACCAGGGCCACTTTTGGTAGCCACCCTCAACTTAGGCTTGTTGCCTCAGTCAAGGTACACAATGTTTAAGGAAGAAATAGGGACAATTTTAGGATTTACAACTAACAAGGCTAGGTTAATCAGGTGTTTTCAAAGAATAGGTACATGTTAGGCTCAAACATTAGGAACTTTTTTGTTGGTCATTCAGGCTAAGTGGGCTATTAAGAACAAAGGCCTAAGATCCTTTCCTAATCCAATTAATCCACAGTCCAACTTAGAGTAACAAGGCAAGTTCTGAATTAGCATAAACACATGAATCTAGCAAATTAAGCTCACACTCACATGGCACTACCTACATTATCAACAAAAGATTGCCCAGATTATGTTTTTTTAATCTTAAATTATCCTCACTTATCCAAACAAATATTGTCACACACCTAAACATGCATGGTTGCTAGCTAAACTGCTACTCAAAATGTTTCGTGGGTACCATTTTCAAACAAAACACAAAAATATGCTATATGCCATAGTTATTAGTACTTTATGCTACAAATACTACCTAAACATCCTAAACATGTTAGTTCAACAGAAAGTAAATATCCATAGGGAAAAAGAACAAAGGAAAGAAAACGTGAGGATCAAAAATTGGGGTAGTTATGGACCCAAGCTACTCAGACTTCACTGAGGCCCATAACTACCGACACCCAATCGAAAAAGATGTGCATAGTCCCCAATGCACACAATCAAGCAAAATAGAACATATACGGGTCAAAAATCATACATGGGCACCTAAGTGCCAGTGTCCACCTTGGGTTGCCTCCCAAGAGTGCCTAATTTATTATCGCAGCACGACATTGATAGCTTCAGTACTCAGACTTCCTCAAGATTTTGTGCTCTCTTGACAATATATGTAGTATGTTCAGGAGTGCTCCCTTCACCACCATTTGTTATCTTCTTGTACCCTTCAGTGTCCTTTAGATCTTGAGCTATGGTGCCGGCCACCATGCCTATCTGAATCTGATTTAATTAGGTTGACACGTGACAAAACTGACGATTGAGCCATTTGATTATGACAGAATGATGTTAAACTTTTTTATTTATGCTGGCATTGTGGGACTTAATCTCCCTCAAGTTTTCATCTTGTGCTCCAGCTCCTTTTAACAATTGGCCGAGCATCTCCTCGACTTTGGGATTCCTAGCCCCTATATCATGATTGTAGGGGGCACGTAATGGCTACTCCTACTGCCATCCTACTGGTCCCCATGCTTAGTGTGGTGGCTTTCCTGTATATTTCTTGCCTTATCTAGTTCTTGTATTTGCTTCATTAGTATCTCCAGGTTGGCATTGTTTTGAGCAAGTATCTTGATGAACTCCGCATTTTTATTTGCTTGCTTAAGGCTTATGCCAACAGTACCTAAGTAATTGGTTGGATGTTTGGTCATGGGCCGCCATACGCGATTTAATTTAGCCACCATGACCAGCTGCTCAACAATTTCTGCGAATGGTTGTCCCATAAACAAACCTCCCAAGAGGGTGTCAGCATATGCTTGACTAATTGCATTTAGAACTCGATAGAAATTCTCCACCAGGACATTTTTTCCACAATTTTATGGCCGGGAGCACTCTTCATACTCTTACAGACGAATGCAACTTTGTGTAGGTGGCTATGTGGATCCTCCGATGGTAAGCCCATAAAAATCCCATGATTTTGCAGCATCTGAAGCAACCCACTCGATACTACGAACTTTGTGTCTGGCAATATTAGTGGCAACACAAAAGCTCCAGTCACCTCCAAAGCCATAGGGTTTAGCCCGTACAGATTTCACTTATAAGTATTGGCATTAAAATCCAGAAGTTGCGGAGCAATATCCTGTTCTCATGTCCCTCATTTTCGTTATCATTCCTATTCAAAGCTGCATTTGTCACATTGTTGGCATTATCTTAGGCCATTCTTCTCAACGTTTTCTTAATTTCTAGACTTAACAGAGGTAAGAGGTTTCCTTGACTCTAAGTATTGGGCATACACTACACTTACACCCTGAAAAAGAACAAAAACAAAACAAAATGAAAAATGTGGAAAATAAGGATTGACACCCAAATTACTATGAATTAACTAGATCTAGCCGTATTCCCCAGCAAGAATGCCAAAATCTTGATTTCACCCAAGTTACACCTCATTTTTAGAGGATAAAGTGGTTGTTGTAAATATATAAAACATAACATAGGTTAGGGTCGAACCCACTGGGAATACATAGACTAAATAAAATTCAATGACTGCAATTCGAGTAGTAACATGCTTACTTTCCCAAAAGGGGGTTTTTCAATAATAAAGGAAAGATAAAACTAAACTAACTAAAACAAGAGAGGAATAACTATGGAGAGAAACTAGATTTTGTGTTCCCCATGATTTTCTAACTTAGAATCATCGGATAACCTGATTTTTTTCTAGTGTGTAGCATGCAGGACGGTAAGTTAAGTTCACCAAGGCCTTTGGTCAAAGGTGAGAGGTGAATCTCGCTATGTGACTTGGTCCATCTCCATAGTGTGCATCACTGTCCCCTACCTATTAGACCCAATACAACCTCCCCTGGTCCAGTTTGGTTGATTAGACGAGAACACATCAATCGAATCATGTTAATTAATCTCTTTTCCTATTCATTACTAACTTGGTCTAGTCAGTAACACTAGGTGGGTTCTAATGTTGGCCACCATCAGAAAGCAATCAGAACAAAGAGAGTTAATTAATACATGCATGCACACTTTCCAAGAATTATGAATTATCCAGTTTTACCTTGTTAGTTATTCATGGTGCCTACAATGCTAGTTGTGGAATTGCTACTCATGCTTTATGTAGATACAAGAATGATTAATTGGATGAACACAATTAAAAACTTACACAATAGAACTAAGAACAAACCAATCCAACTTCAATAAGAATCAAAAAGCTTAAAGATGAAATTCAAACACAAGTGTTCTCAAAGACTCTCCAATATAACCTCACTTTTTCTCTCTCTAAGTTACTAAGTTCTCTAAACAATGTGTCAAAACTTCTGAAAAATAACCTAAAAGCCTATTTACAATAAGTAAAATACATGTCCTAAATGAAATAGGATAACTTCTCAGCACGCCATACGAAAGGGGATTACAGTCTGTATTGCATTCCATAGCCTGTAATTGGGTCTCGTACAAAGCTACTGGAAAACTAGACTTCAAGTTTCGACACCCTTCTACGACTCATAAAGTGCTTTATAACCCATAACGGGGCTTTGTCTAATGAATCTTCAAAGAGTCCCAATCTCTGATCTTCAAAGCACAAACTATGGTCTATGACTCGTAAATCATTCCATGACCCTTCTGCATGTTATTAAAAACAACTTCAAAATATCTGCCCCTCACTAGAATTGTTCACAAAACCACTACACAACCCATAGAATGGTCTACAGCCCGCAAAGGGTCTCATTTTGCATCAAAATTAAGCAACTTCTATATTTCTTCCAAAAATCAAGGCCAGACCTAAAATTGTGCAAACATAACACATAAACAAATAAAACCAACTAGCATCGCATTGAGAACATACAAAATTCCAAGTTCTAAGCATCAAAAGTATTATATTTTGGTAGCACATCACAAGAAGATCATAACTCTTCCTATTATGTTCATCTTGGTAGTACAAAGATGTATAGAGACTTGAGGGAGATTTTTTGATGCAATAGAATGAAGAAGAACATTGTGTGATTTGTGTTTGAATGTGCCAATTTCGAACAACTCAAAGTTGAGCATAAAACACCATGTGACCTATCCAAAGATATTGACATTCCTATTTGGATGTGAGAAGATATCAACATGGATGTTGTAGTGGGGCTGCCAAAGACCGAAAAGCACTTAAATTCCATATGGGTGAATAGATCGCATGAAAAAGTCTGCTCACTTATTATCGTTTAAGACTATATTAGTGCTGAAGGTTATGCTCATTTATTTATCCGAAATTGGTGACGTTGTATAGGATTCCATTGTCAATCATATCAGATCGTGGTGTCCAATTCACCTCTCATTTTTGGAGATCATTCTAAAAGGGGCTTGGTACTAAGGTGAAGTTGTGTACCACTTTTCATTCCCAAGCCGACGGACAAGCAGAGAGGATTATTTACACTTTGGAAGATATGTTGAGAGCTTATGTATTGGAATTCAAAGGGAGTTAGGATGAGCATTTGCCACTTATTGAATTCGCCTACAACAATAGCTACCTTGTAAGCATTAGGATGGCATCGTTCAAGGTGTTGTATGGTAGGCAGTATAGGTCACCCATTGGGTGGTTTAAATCTTGTGAGGTGGCTTTGGTAGGATCGGACCTAGACATGAATTCGATGAGGAAAATGAAAATCATAAAGGAAAAGTTGCGAACAGCGCAAAGCCAGAAAAATTCCTACTCCGATGTAAGGAGAAGGAATCTTGCGTTCGAATATGGAGATGGAATCTACTTGAAGGTTGCCTCCTATGAGAGGTGAGATCTGCTTTGAAATTAAAGGGAAATTGAGCCCTAGGTATGTAGGGCCCTTACAAAGTGGTGGAACAATGGGAAAAGTGGAATATTAGTTAGACTTACCTAATGAAATGCATTTGATCCATCCGATTTTTCATATGTCGAGGTTGAGGAAATTCATAGGTGATCCAAACTTCATAGTTCATTTGGCAAAGGTGAAAATCAAAGAGAACTTTTGTTATGAGGAGGTACCGATTGAGATCCTATAGCAGCAAGTGAAAAAGTTAAGGAACAATGAAGTTGCATCCGTGAAAGTGCTTTGGAGAAATCACCAAGTTGAGGGTGTCATATGGGAAGCAGAAGCGGATATGAAGAAGTATTACGTATATCTATGCCACTCTACTCAAGCCTAAGGTATTGATAGACCCTCAATGCTACTATTCAGAGGAAGTAGGGACGGTCGTTATCAGCATATTACCCAACAATAGAGTTGGGATCGAATCCTATAGGGAGTAAAGGGAGAGATGAAGTATTTCATTGAATTAGGCAATTGTAGGTAGAATTGGGGGTAACAATAATAAAATATTTGGATTCAGAAAACTACAACTAAATATAAAATTAATCAATAGACATAGAGATGTGTTGGGGATGTGTAAGTATGGGATTAGATCTATAAATCTGGGTCTAAACATTTGACTAATTGAGCTAAAAATGAGTGAATAGACTAAGATGTTGGTAACCTCAGTTCAATTACAACACTAAGGTGTTTCGTACGATTCAAATATGATATGATACGCGGATCTCTCTAGGACACGCATAGCCTGAGAAATCATAGCAACCCACCTAATACCTTATCACTGAACCCATGGGTATGGCATTCAACTGAAATCTCGAAAGATTTTCAGCTAATACATCCATTCCACACTCTAATTATGCAGATTAAATCAATAATTAGAGATCTGAAGTACACCTTAAGTTTGCAACCTTGAGATTATAAGTGAAACTAAGCAATGGACATAAATTCACTCAGATTAACAACAATATAACCAAAATATTAATGACCCAGCATTAGAAGTCAAAAGGCCAGACTATTTACACACCCGGCATGGGGGATTTAGCCACACATGCTTGAAATTAAAGATTCAATACCAATATATGCAACTGAGATATGGATAAGAAGGATTAGAAGAGAAAAGTTGATTTCAGCAAGCATCTCTACAAATTTATGCCTCAATAATCTTGAAACCCTCTCCCTTGTACTTTTTGACCAAGAAGGTTCTAAGTACCTTAATCTCACTCTCTCTCTCTATTTGGAATACTGAAGAGAATAATCTCTCCAATGTCCTTTCCATAATTGCTTAAATATTTCATGCAAAATCATTGAATTTTGTGCATTAAATTGAAACTCAATCATCAAGGTTGGTCATCGATTGAGCACTCCAATGATGTGTTGAATGTGCACTTGACGGCTTTCCAATGCAGTCCTTTGTAAACCTCAGTCTCTATAATATTGGGTGTTGATTCTCTTCTCCACAGAACATGTTCGGTGATACATCTAATTCCCTTCTACATTGCCCCTCTATGATGAGCTTGGAGTCTTAAGTTCTGTAACATTAGGTGGTCATCATGGCAAGTAAACAATATGCCAACTTGGTTTGGTGATATTGATTTAGACCACCCAGATGGAAAGAACAAGAGACTTGGTTTCCAGATTATTCGTCAATCTCTCTAAGCAGTTGGAGATGCACTGACTAGGTAAGCGATGCTACTTTTGTCAACCATTTTGGCCCATTTTGCTCCTTTTCCAAGTTTTGTTGAGTGTGTTGTCCTCTTGTGCATTTTTATTCCCATTTCTGGCACTACATATATATATTTGTTAGTATTTGGAACAAAATAGCACCTTAAGCACAATCATTTTTGCATTCTAAGCCCAAAATGAGTCCAAATATGGACTCATCAACATCCCCAACTTAAGCCTTTTCTTTCCCTCAAGTGAATCAAACATTAGTCCATCTACTTTCATTGCTTTCAAACAAGGCCACCAAGAGCGACATCTACAAGTCCACCCGTTTCATCTACCCTCGATCTTTCACAAACCACTCACGTGATTTTGAAGCCTCAAGAGGTGGCTAAGGGGTAATCAAAACATGGCTATGCTCACAGTCATTCATATAGTTGTTGTTCACTACCTAAAAGCATTACCATTTGCCTTCACGCCAAAGAATATCCTATGCACACACAAGTATAACACTATTGTCAAAGGATCTCGCCAACTCTCACCCTTCTTATTAAGATATCGCATGTAAACATCAACCCATAGGCTTGCTCTTATTCTCAGCCAGAGTTCATTTGGTTTCATACTTGACTAGGATCTCAAAGGACTTTGTGCGGTTTGTAATGGAGGGTTAAGGTTGGGAAGGATAGCATATGGGTATTTGTGGCTCATCCTTCCATGAACTCTACACATTCTTTTCATACTTATGGATTCCTTTTTTCCTCGGTCCTTTTTTTCTCCTATTGATACCTCTTTTGATTTTGATCTTTCATCCTACATGTCTTCCTTTTTGCTTTTTCTTTCAACAAAATTTTAGAGGGTCCTCTTTTTCAGCTCCACATATTTAACTTTTTTCAAACATTTACTTTTCATCACTTTTAGGACTCCTCACATTTCTTTCTTTTCCTTTTTCTTTCCTCAACTCTCGTATGGGAGACAACCCTCTCTTTCTACAAACACCCCCAACTGGCCTTTGGGCATCACTTTTTTCTTTGTAAGCTCAAGGAGGGATTGGTAAGGAACAAGAAGGATTTGTCTTTCACAAATTCAAGTTGAGGCTATATGGTTACCAAAGAAAGGGTTAAGGATCAAAAGGGTTTCACTAAGGAAACAATTCATTGTCATTGGAGGCCAATATGGCTAAAGTGGACTAAAAAGAACCAAAGAAGACCTAAGGTCCATTCCTAATCTGCAATCTAACAAATCACTCTTCAAAACAAACCGGCCAAGTTCTAGATGTTGCAAAAGCCTTTCAACAAAGTTCCTAATCTCACAATGGAAAAATAGCTTTGTGTTCAAGGAAAGGCAACACACACACAATTCTCAAATTATCACATATCCAAGCTCAATCACTCACATAGTTATCTCAAGATGCATCAAATCTATTCACGAAATGATTTATCAAGAAAGGGACTAATTGGTGAGTCAGTATATGCTCCTTGTCCATGGCATCATCCAAAACAAAGATAGGAATTATCAATGTTGGATTGCTAAGGACTAGAGACATGATATTTGCACTTTGGATGGCTTTCCACATATGCACGAGGTTTGCTAATAAAGTACATCATTTACGGTCATTCATCCATTCATTTAAAAAAAATAAGTTTGCTAATAAAGTACATCATTTACGGTCATTCATCCATTCATTTTAAAAAAATAAGAAAATTAAAAATAAAACAATAAATACTAATCTATTACAACCCAAATTAAAATTATTTACAAACCAAAAATAAAATTGTCTGAAATATATCCATCAAGAAGTATTAAAAGTAAACATTGTCTTATCAAAATATGAAAAAGAAATTAGATAATCATCATCTTCAATAAAGATAGGGAACTTTGAATGCTCATCCCCTCCCAAATAAAAGGCATTGTCCTCAATATGCAAGGAGAAATAGAAATCAAGCATAAAAGGAAGGAATGATTATTAGAATCCCCCTTGTCTAGGTTAGTACTTCTACGGAGGTGGTGGCGGAGCTGAAGAAGTGGTCATGGGGGCATCAATGCCCTCTTTCTCCATTGGTTCACTCTCAAGATCAATCAATGGCCTCTCGAACTGAGGCTCACGTACACCAGATGTGCATATCATGGATGTGTCTTGAAGAGATTCCTTTTTCACTATGTCCATGATTTGGTCTTCCATCCATACTAAATCCTCATGCTTCCCTCAGTTTGGCTCCACTCCCAATTCTTCTTCACCAATATCTGAGGTGCTTGCTGCCTTGGTTTCTTCATTACCTATACCCAAAACATCCACATCCATCCTATCATCAGGAGCTATATTTATGTAAACCCGAGATGCATCCTCCATTCCATCCCAAAAGTACTCTAACATGTGGACCTGAGGGATGACACGTCCTTCTTCAAGTAATCAATGTCAGCTTTATGGACAATGAGCCTTCACCTTCACTATTTTCCTTCTCTATAGTGATCACCCTCTTCTTCAAGCTGTCTAACTCCTTTTTATGGTCCTCAATCATCACCTTAAGCTGGTCCATCCTCAACTTGTATACCTCCATCAACTCTCATTGCTTATCCTCAACCTCAATATAAAGCTTCAATGCTTTAGTTATGGCTACCTCAATCAGCTTAGGCATAGATGACTCAACCGAGTGGCACGGATATCGGCCACTTTGGCTAGTCGTCCAATGCCATAATTGGCAGCCTTAGTGAGCGAGGATTGGTCATCTTTGGCATGTTCTTCAATAGTAGGGGTTAGAGTAGAAGAGGAATGTAGAGTAGGTGAGGAAGCAGTAATACCTTCCTTAAGTGCCAGCTCTATTGCGTCGGACTCGAGGGCCTCAACATCAACAGTCGATGTCCTATCGACCGGCTACTTCCTTGACCTATCCTCTCGATCCCTTTGAAACTCAGGCTTTATTTGTCAGACATTAGTGGATACTGTTAGAGTTACCTCCACATCATTCTTTTTGTTGGTGGGCAGTTCGGCTTATTTGCATGAGGCAGCAATGAGGGTGCGGAACGATAATGAGGTTTGTTTGCCCTGGTAAGGATTTCTGGGGCGATAATTGCATCAAGATTCAACTTCTGGCAGCCTATGATACATCCAACTAATGCTGCTTTGGAATGTCAGTGTATTGACTCATTTTTTGTGATGGCATCAATTTACTGCTAATAAACTCAAACCAAAACCTTGCCAGAATGTTTATTTCCTTCTTTTCAATAATTGTTCCCTCCTCCAACTATGAGGGAGCAGGAATCCCCATCATAGGAGCCAGTCATGCTTTAATGTCATAAAATATTTTTACTTTCATCATTTCATCCATTTCATTTTTATATTTATATATGCATCCCAGAATATCATTTATTCTTGTTTCACCACACGGGACTTGAACGCCTCGGACTTCTACTACATTAAGAGGATTTAATGCAATCTTCACCCTACTTTTGACTTTAGGAATGGCCTTGCCAGAAGCATTATAGAATTCATGAACAAGGCTAGGAACATATGAATCTCCTGGTTTGGTGAAAATTTGAAAGTTGTGGAATTCAAGAGCATCACATATCTCGGGATACCTATCAACCACTCCATCAGTAGATAGTTGTTTTTTTATAAAATTATTCTTTTTCCTTCTGCCCTGAGTCTGTTCAAGTGTGTTAGGGCAATTATTTCTTGGATCCTTTGAGATATTTTGAGGAGAGGATCATAAATGGCCTCTGATCTATCCTCACTCCGATGACTTTTTTGACTTAGCTCCGACGCAAGTTTGTGTGTAGGAGTTTTAGACCCCTCTTCCTCTTCATTTGTACTAGTCTAGGTTACATATAAGGACCCTTCTTGTGACTATATGACTCCTGGTGTTCGATCACTTTATGCCCTTACCTCGCACCTCCCTATGAGGTCTATGAGATCTTTACTCTGCCCAGTCGGGGCTAAAGTGATTCCCCCAGCTGCTAGAGATCCACCTCTAGTGACAGGTTCCTTTTGGTTACCCATTTTTTCAAATCAAGCTTAAAATATTGTGTGAGCATCAATCATGAAACAATTAGGTTCAAAATTAAGCTCAAGGGAATCATTCTAGGTGAACAGGTCTGTTTGACCGCAAATCATGTTTGGCAATCTGCCAAATAGATTTGGTAGTCAAATAGACCGTCAGCTTTTGGCACAATTTTCAAACACTTAGTCACGTCTACTTTGGCGATGGAGATGCATGTTAGGTGATCCACCGAATTGATTTGGCAAAGGAAAATTCAATCGCCCAAAGTAATAGAGTTCAACATGAAAGATCAGTAGACAAGGCAGTGTGTGTGACATTTAGGCGTATCATCGAGTTCACTTTGGCAGTCAAAATGACCTTCACCGAAGTTGACTGGCATAACCAACACCCACGCATTCAAAATTCACTATACTTTGCACAAAAACCATGGGTGAAAATCACACACTAACCCACTATTAATCATTTATACATGTTTATTCATTAATTTCTATAGTAACATGATCATCATGGGTATAAACTTATTCAAGCGGTGACTTGCCCTTAAGAATGATGTCACCTAATATATCATAGAGCAAGTTCATTTTGCTCAAAAGAGTTTAGGGTTCACTCAAACTTGTATATTCATTCAAGGAATTCTCATGATCATGGCACTTTCTCAACTTAAGGCTATCTATCAAGAAATCAAAGTCATAACTGAGACAATACACCAATACATTCAACTTTTGGGCAACATATTTATCTAATCTAACCTTAGCCTATAGAGCCATGCACAAACAATTTCATGATCTTCAAGAGAATCAAAAACCTAACTTAACTAAACACACATGAGGCATAGGGTTCAAGAATCACTAAAACACATCACCCACATGATTATCAATAAGATTTCAACTACAAATAAATATTAAGAAACTCACAAAACCCTAATCAAGCCTTCGTCATTTCAAGATCGTCATTTAGAAAAGAAACTAAAGCTAAGGGCCAAGAACATACCTCTTTGATGATGTAGGAATCAATGAGAACTCTGTAATAACTTTTGTTGAGGGATTTCTTTACACCAAGAGAAAATTTTCAAAGAAAAGGATAAAAAGGGTGTTGGCTTGTAAAGAAAGTGAAAAAGAGGGCATATGAAAAGTGAAAAGCTCAAGGCCTTTGAAAAGCCTTTAATAGGTTGGTCAAGCGCACAGAATCGGTGATGCTGATTTATAATGCCAAACACTTTCAGCGGTACTCGTGTTGGTAACCACCTTTTTTAATAGAATGCAAACCTTAATTCCATTCATGACAAATGGTGAGATTGACCATCTACCAAATTATTTGGAAATCTTCCAACTTGCAACTTAGACCGCCTAATTTGACAGCACCCCCAGAGTCATTAACTGACTTAAAAGGTAGTCAAATTGGTGATCGTCGTCTTCACTCGGTGATTTGTCGATTGGACTCGACCGGTCACCCTTTTAGCTTTCATCTCAGATTCTCACTTTTTCATACCTACCAAAATCAACACCCATTTTTCAAAGATAAAATGATTAACTACTCACCTTGGATTATCTCCCAAGCAGTGCCTTTTTATCGTCATGGCATGATGTGGTTCCTCTTATCCAGTCACCCATGATTGATTGATTACTGAAACCACTTGGAGATCTATTTCTGGCTACAAAGTTCTAAAACTGTTGAACACCACCTCCTCATCATTCTCTCTGAACCTCAGGTCCCTCTTTTCTATATCCACAACGGCTTTTCCAGTTGCTAGAAATGGACTTCCCAAAATAATGGGCACATCGATGTCCATCGCACAATTTAGGATCACAAAGTTAGTAGGAAGAATAAACTTGTCTACCTTCACCAACACATCATGTAATATTCCAACTGGTCTTTAGATGGATCGGTCAGCCATGAGCAGCTGCATTATTATTGGTGAAGGGGTTTCCTGCCCCAACTCATCAAATATGGCTAATGCCTAAATCGCATAATGCCTTATTGAACTTTGATGCTCCAATGGTGCATGGTATAATGAATCTGGATCCTATTCCTTTAAAATCCAACTTCTGTGTCAAAATGGCACTACAATTGTGAGACAACTCGATTGTCTCACACTCAATAGTTTGTTTTATTGTGTCCAACTCCCTCATAAATTTTGTATAACCTAGCATTTTGATCAATGCTTTCACCAGTGGAACATCTATCGACAGAGAGTTGAACATAGAAAGAAATTTCTCATATTTAGCCTCCTACTCTTTTTTTTCAGTCGCTGAGGGAATGAAACATCAATCTTTACCTGAGGTATTTTTGGCATCACCACTGGATTAGTATTTTTGGGAGATGCCATTTTGACATTCACTGCACCATCTCCCACTTTCTCTTTTTCACTACTCTCGGGGTGCCAAGAGCTTCATCACTCATTTCATTTTCATCAGCTACCATAATCTCATTCAATTTCAACACCCACTTTATCGTTATCTTCTTCATCTACAACTGATGTAAGCTTCGCACTTTCTACCACTCTTCTACTCTGGGTAGTAATAGCTAATTACTGCTGGTCACCACTCTTAGGATTTATCATTGTGTCGCTAGGGAAATCCACCTTTTGGCTTTTAATTAAGGTGAGCTGAGATATTTCCAAGCTGAATCTCTAAGTGTTTGATAGAAGCTGAATGCGATGTCACTGTTTGATTCAATAGAGAGAACTCTGATTTCATTTCTTTTAATACTTTGTCATAGACCTCAACTTTATTTAATATTCGAGTTAGAATGTTTTAAATCCAAAAATTCTTTAGATACATTGTAGGATCAATAGCTATTACCCTGTCATGTGGTGGAACATATCTATCCCTAGCTCTATCTCGATCTCTCCAACTCCTAACTCCCAACTTGAGGTTGTTCAGTCCATGCTTGATCTCCTCATCTAGTATTGTTGTTCCAACCTTGATACTCGGGTGGCCTTGGAAAAGCCAACTGAGAAACCATTACTTGGATACCATATAATACACCTCTTCACTATAGCCTCCGCCATATGGTACATTACGATACACTAAATCTCCAATAGCAGCTACAACATTAACATTCTTCTGATATCCTCCGATGAAATGTTTAGTCAAGAGATCTAGTTAAGTCATTAACTTGGCCATGTTTTCGTCTCTCTCTTGATCCTTAGAAAGTTGTTCCTTGGATGGACCTATGTGCATAGAAGATACAAGATTATCCTTTGTATACCAAGCTCGATTAATCTTGGTCATATCACCCAATAACTCACAAGCAACAACAAAGGTTTGCTTCATAAGTCCATCTCATACCAGCTCGTTAGTAACACCTTTGTTGACTCTATCAGCACTTACATAAAAGTACTGCAACAATAGGTGGTCTAGGACCCAATGGTTTGGACATTGAAGCAAGAGTTCTTGGAACCACATCCATGTCTCATGCAATGACTCGCCATCAATTCTCTTGAAGTCCTCTATACTTCTTCTCAGCTCAACCATTTTCAAATGAGAGAAAATCTTTCAAGGAATACATCTTGGATTTCCTCCCATGAAATGATTGAGTCCCGAGGAAGCTCAGATATCCACCTCACTGCTTCTCCAGTGATAGAGAATGGGAAGAGCCTTAGCCTTATGGCATCTTGAGAGACTCCCTAAATTGAAAGGTAGGCACATGTCGATGAAGTTCCTTAGATGCTCATGGAAATCCTCTAGAGCAAGCCCTCTGAACTACCCTTTCAACTGAAGTAGCTATAAAACCATGCACATTACATGAAATTCAACTCCTCCAGTCAATGGGGGTAGCCAAATGGCTGCAGTACTCCCCACCTGGTCCTAGTTGACATTTTTAAAATCATTCTCATCTACAATATTTCAGCATGGAAGCTCCTGTCGTCCTCCATCTTAACACCTATTTCATCAATAGCAAAAACAACAAGAAAGCAATAAAACAAGTCTAACAACAATAACTCAATTCAACAAGCACTTCAGTCACAAACTAACGCCACTCCCCAATAACGTGCCATTTTTATGGATGCTCAATCCTACTACTCAGAGGAAGCAAGGACCGTCATCATCAACATATTATCCAACAATAGAGTCGGGGTCAAATTCCACAAGGGTGGAGGCTGAGAGTTGAAGTATTTCATTTAATTAGGCAATTCTTGGTCGAATTGAAGGGTTACAATAATAAAATTTTTGGATTCAGCAAACTGCAACTAATTAGCAAATTAATCAACTGATATAGAGAGGTGTCGGAGATGTGCAAGTATAGGATTATATTTACATATCTGGGTCTAAACATTTGACTGATTGAGATAAAATGAGTAAATAGGCTACGATGCAGGTAGTCTCGGTTCAATTACGACAAAAAGGTGTTTCATATGATTCAATTATGACATCATACACGAATCGCTCCAACACATGCTTATCCTGAGAAATCACAGCAAACTGCCTAATACCTTATCCATTGAACCTATGCGTATGGTATTTCACTAAAACCCTAAAAAATTTATAGCTAATACAATAATTTCATACTCTAATTACTCCGATTGAAGTAATAATTAGAGATCTGAAGTAAATCATAAGTTTGCAACCTTGAGATTATAAGTGAAACTAATAAATGATTATAACTTCACTGAGATTAATAACATTATAGCCTAGATATTAAATACCCAGAATTAGAAATCTAAAATCCATACAATTTGCACACCCCCAACATGGGAATTTTAGCCACACATGCTAGAAATTAAAGTTTTAATACCAATATATTCAGTTGAGTACATGCATAACAAGGATTAGGAGCCTGCATTTAAGTAAATTCGGTGATAAATGTATCCATGGGGGAGATATTGTAATGACCCTCAATTTAGTAGCCTAGAAGGGTAGAAAATGTTCGATTAAAAATGACTCGGGTCAGTTTACGAGGCCCATGGAGTTATGGCCTATTGGTTGGTTCCTTAAACATGACTTCAAGAAAGAAAAAATGTTTTCAAGCCCCACATAACCAGTGATGGCCCATGGAATGATCAACAGTCCATAGAAAGGGTCGTAGATAAGAGTATCAGACATGACGGAAATTTAGAGTTTTTGGAAAGTGACCTACGATTAACAGACCATTCGTAGACCATTATACGACCTACATACACCCTTTGTTGATGAAGCCCCAAAAAGTAAGAAAATTGGCTAAGTATGGAAGGACTTTATAAGTCCAACCACGAGCCTTAAGTTAAAGAATGGCCTACAGAAGATGATCTCATTGTTTGGGTTGGCAAAATAGTTTTTAAAGATAGGAAAAGGACAACAGAATGGACAAGACCATGGTCCATCATTTAGACCATGTCCCATAATCGAGTTGTCATAGATTCATTTTAATAATATTAATGAAGGGCAGTTTTAGCATTTCTACAAATTGTAACCCTATACTATGTCGTTTTTAGGATCCTAAGGGCCCTAAATCCGACCTTAATTCTCTAGGACCCTCATTTATTCTTTCATTTTCTCATTCTCAAAAACCTAAGGCAAGAAATACTCTCCATAAGAGAAGAACTAGGTAAGGAGGCTAGGTTTCAAGGGGTCTTCTCTTCAAACAACAACTTCCTTCTTCCCAAGCTTACCAAGGTATGTGATGTTGATTTTTGGGTATCCTTTCACCCACAAATTCCTTCATAAATTCTTTTACCTTTCCTTAAGTTCCTTCAAGTCAATGTGCATGTTAATAACGATTTTATAATACTTTATGTTATTAAATAGCTTCAATGATATCAGATACACTGCCAAAACAGAGCACTCTTGATGCTTAAAACTTAAGATTTTATGTGTTCTCAAAGCAACTTTAGTTGTTTTTATGTTCAGATTAGCAGGAATACAGGTTTGCCATGATTTGGGGAAAAATTGCAGAAGTTGCTGGTTTTTGCTATTGTTCGAAACCTTCTACGGGTTGTAGAACATTCTATGAGTCATAAAGTGTTATGTGGGGAATTCAAGTGCGGGGCCAAGTTTAAGAATTTAATTCTACGAATATGCAGACGAGTCGTAGATCATTATACTAGTCGTAAAAGACGTTTCACGCCCTGAGGATCAGAGAAGTGGACTTGCAGGAAAGTTATTAGATGAAACTCTCTTTACGGGTCGTAAACCACTTTTTGAGTCATGAAGGGGTGTCGTGGAAGAGAAGTTCAAAATTTCAGCAGCTGATTACGAGACCTCGAGTACGAGTCATAGAGGATAATATGAGTCGTAATGTGCTTTCGTGGAGTTTGCCGACCAATTTTCCTAATTTCTTTAGGATTTTTTTTACTTATTATAAATAGGTATTTAGGATTATTTTTAGAGGAGATAACTAGTTATTGTCAGTTCACGTGAGCTTAGAATAGTTTAAATTAGAGAACTCAATATTCTTGGAGAGAAACTTGTGAGAGTCTTTGAAACACTTATGGTTAAATTCAATCTTTAAGCTTGTGATTTTCATTGACATTGGATTTGCTTGTTCTTAATTCATTTGTGTAAGTGTTTAATTATGTCTAATAAATTCATAATTTCTTCATCCACCCAAAGCATTAGTAGCTAAATCCACAACTAGGATTGTCGGAACCATGAAGAACTAACAAAGTAAAATTGGATAATTCACTATTCTTGGAAGGTGTAAATGAATGTATTAATTAACTCTCTTTGTTTTGCATGTTTTCTGATGGTGGCCAACATTAGAATCTGTCTAGTGTTAATGACTGGACCAAGGTAGTAATGAATAGGAAAAAAAATTAGTTAATAGGATTCGATTGATGTGTTCTCGTCTAATTGACCAAACTGGACCAAGGGGAGGTTGTACTGGGACTTATAGGTAATGGTTAGTAATGCACACTATGGAGATGGCTAAGTCGTATTGTGAAATTCGCCTCTCACTATGACCAAAGGGCTTTGTAAACTTAAATTACCGTCTTGCATGCTATACACTAGACAAGAATTAGGTTATCCGGGGATATTGATCTGGGGAATCATGGGGAAAAAAATACCTTGGTTGCTCTCCTTTATTGATCTTTTTCTCGTGATAGTTAGTTTATTTTTCTTATTGATTTTTGCGAAAAAAAAAAACTTTAGGAAATTGAGTTGATTAACTACTAGGATTGTATATTGGTAAATTTGTCTTAAGTCTACATATACCCTGTGGGTTCGACCCTAGCCTATGTTAGGTTCTATATCTTGACAGCAACTGCTTTATCCTCTAAAAAGGAGGTGTAACTTGGGCGACAATCAATATTTTGGCGATGTTGCCAGGGAATACAACTAGGCTTAGTAAATTCATTAGTAATTCGAGTATTAATCCTTAGTTCCCTTTATTTTACTTTTGTTTGTTATTTTTGTTATTTGCAGGGTGTACGAGTAGTATATGCCCAACACTTGGAGTCAAGGCAATCCTTTAACTCCATTTGATCTAGAGATCTACAGAACGATAAGAAGGATGGCTCAAGATAACGCCAACCACGCGGAAAATGCAACTCTAAATAGGAACAATAATGATGATATTGGGAACAAGAACCACATCCTTTATAGGACATTCCATAACCTCAGGACTTCAGTGCCAATTCTTACTAGTCGAATTACTACCGGTTGAATCCCATGGCTATGGATGTGACTAGAACTATTATGTTGCCACCACTATCGGCAAACATAAAGTTCATTGTCTCAAGAGGGTTACTTCAGATGCTGCAAAATTGTAGGCTATTTTTGGGCTTACCATCAGAGGATCCATATTGCCACTTACACAGTGTGGCATTCGTTTGTAAGAGTGTAATGGGAACACAACATCTATATGTG
The DNA here is from genome assembly GCA_029948455.1 of Solanum rostratum. Lineage (NCBI taxonomy): Eukaryota > Viridiplantae > Streptophyta > Magnoliopsida > Solanales > Solanaceae > Solanum > Solanum rostratum. Next base: position 46,817,456 of record CM057045.1, read on the forward strand.
GATACTATGGGACTTTGTGTCTTCCCATTGTCTCTCATGGGAAATGTTGCATTATGGCTATCTGAGCTCCCGCAGAGTTCAATCGCCAGCTGCGTAGACTTGCAAAAGGCCTTTTTGGAGAGGTACTTCCCTAGATTGAGAAAGGTCAAGTTAAAGGAACAGATCAACAACTTTGAGCAACTTCCTAGTGATTCAATAAGCAATACATGGGAGTGGTTTACTAAATTTCTTAGGAGCATCCCTGACCACAAAATAGTTGATGATACCTTGGTGAAAATTTTCTACAGTGCCCTTGATGAAAATAGCCAGGCCTGTGTTGACACTATCATGGGGGGCATGTTTTTGGATCAACTATTTGCAAGGATTGTTGAACGCATGGAAACAGTGGTAAAGATGAATCGTGCATGGAGGCAGAGAGATAGAGCTTCCACGAAGAGTTCATGTGTAGTCAATATGGGTTTAGAGAAAGCCTAAATCAATAAGAAGATCATGTAACAACTTGCTTAGATTCTCACAGGCATGGAGTTGATGATGAAGCAAAACCAAGAGAGAGTAAATGTAGTGGTTCATCAACCTCCACGTGTACCCATGTATGAGGATCCATGATATAAGGAGGACGCATGCTTTGTTAATGATCAGTCTGGGGGTTTCCGGACCAACGCCCAAGGGTCCAATCAGGACTATTGACACCAAGGTCAAGGAAACAAATGTTGGAACTTTGGTAGAGATGTAGCTTACAGAGACAACCGTGGTGGTTACTATGATAGAAATAGGGTTCCAGATGCAAATTGGGGTCACAAAGAAGGCTTCAAGAATGGTCCCAATGTGCCACCACACAACCGCGATGCAGGTATAGGCAATTCCAGAATTGAGGAGATGTCTGATCACCTATTGAAAAAGGTTGAGACACAAGATGAGACCCTAAGGGGAATTAAAACAAAGATCTCTAGTATTAATCAAAAGATAGAGTCTCATTTTATGGCTATCAAGCAGCTGGAACAATAGTTCGATCAGGTGTCAACTCAGTTGAATCAGCATCAGAGGGGTATACTGCCTAGCAATACAATGCAAAATCCTAAGAATTATGGGAAGTGTATCGCAGTTACTACTCGGGGTGGCAAGAGCATCATTGATCCTCCTATGCCGGTCAAAGAGGAAGATGTCCGTAGGGAGATGGTTACAGCTAAGGATGCAGATGAAAGAGATAGTCATCACAAGGATGGGGTGAGTGAAGCCGCTAAAGCGCCACAAAGGTATAAGCTCGTCCCTAGGCCTCCTCTTCTCTTCCCTCAGAGACTCAAAAAGAGGGAGGAGAAAGGCAAATTAAGCACTTCCTCTTCATGCTAAAGTAGCTTTCTATCAACATCCCCCTTATCGAGGATTTCGAGAAGATGTCGGGCTATGCGAAGTACATGAAGCACTTGGTCACCAAAAAATGCACTGTGAGTCAGGAGCTTTCTCAAGAGCTTCAACCTTGTAGTGCTTTTACTATAAAGTCCTTGGTTCAGAAAAGAGAAGATCCGAGAGCTTTCACCATACCCTGCACTACCAGAGATGTAGAGTCCACAAGGGCACTATGTGATTTAGGTGCGAGTATTAATTTGATGCCCCTTGCGATTTTCAAGAAGCTTGGATAGGGGACCCTACTCCTACGAATATGTGATTGCTGATGGCGGATCACATTGTGAAAAGATTTGTGGGGATTTTATATGATGTGTTGGTAAAGGTTGAGATGTTCATATTCCTTGCAGACTTTGTGATCTTAGATTGCGAAGTTGACTTCGATGTCCCAATCATTTTGGGGAGACCATACCTAGCCACTGGACGAGTCCTAGTGGATATGGAAGTTGGTCAACTCAGGTTTAGATTGAATGGTGAAGAAGTTATCTTCAACATCCGTCAGTCTATGAAGCATCCAGATGAATTGAAGAGTGAAGTTTGGGCAATTGGGGAAGTCTAAATAACCAATGTGTCCATATCATGCCGCGATAACAAATTATGCGCTACTTGGGAGGCAACCCAAGGTTTTTGATGTAACAGCATGTTATAGGTTTATTTTCAGTTTTTGTGTTCATACGTAGTTTATTTTCTTGCATTTTATTATAATTATGGACAATGGATTGGTTACATATAGGGTAATAGTGTATTTTATGAAGAGAATGTAGGTGCAGGACTAAGTCCGTCAGTTTGGCTGAGAAAGAGCATCAAATTAAGTCTTAATGAGTGGGCTTCTGAGTCGTAGAATAGTTTACGACTCGTACCCCATCTCGTATAGATTTCTAGTAAGCAGAAAATATGCACTCCAGTCCACGAGCCAATTTTATGATTCGTAGATTAGACTATGAGCCGTGAATGGGACTCGTGGACCCCAGGTAAGTTTATAAATTTTTGCTAAGTATTGAGGGTTCTACGAAACCATGATTTATGAGCCATAGAACCATCTACGACCCGTAATCGGGGTTTTATAGAGTTAGGCCCAATAAAATTTTCAGTCGACCTGGTAAATATAAATAGAGGGGTTAAAATTATTTTGACCCTACAGTTACCCTAATTTATGAAATTTACCCAACCTATCTCACACCCTCAATCTCCCGACCGCCTTCAGCCACTGTTGACCCAAATTCTGGCAAGAATTCCGGCAGGCCTGGGGTTTTGTTTCTACTCACCTTTTTCCTCTTCTTCAAGTTAATTTCAATTCTTGGTAAGTTTTTGGTTTGATTACAACCCTTAATTTGCTTTTTTTTGGATGATTGATATGAATAATATGTTGGGTATGGTGTTTAGCAACGAAATCATTGTTTGAATTTGAATGTATTAGTTGAAATTGGGTAGCCCAAAATTGAATTGACTGACTTCAGAATTGGGTACTTTGGCCTTGTGTTAATGTTCATTGTTTGTGCCTATTTTGTCACTCACCCTATGTGATTGAATGATTATGATTGTGAATTTTTGGGTGATGACATAGGTATATAATGTTGTATGAATTAATTAGAGGTGGTCGAAACCATGGGGTTATCCATGCTAAATCACTTTCGATGGGGTGTGCATGTATTGAAGAATATGTTAGGGGTAGGGTTGTAGCATTGAAATCATGTGGGTGCATGTGTTCTTGCTTTGATGTTGATGTACTAGTTGTTGAAAGTATCTTGTGTGGACCGTGCGATGGACTTAGAAACTCAGGTGATTGAGTTTTCTGGTTCACGAGTGGCTTTTACGACCCGTGGAGTAATCTACACGTCGTAATTGCCCCTCGTGCACTATTCCAGAAACTTGATGTTTCTGAGTATCCATCAGATGAGACCTTCTACGAGTTGTAGATCACTTTATGGCTCGTAGATAGGTCTCTAGATCCCTGCCTGAGTTTAATTATTCATTAGAATCTTCTACGACGCCAGTCTATGACTCGTAAACTTCTTTATGAGTCGTACCTTGTCTCGTAGACTTTTCCAATAACTAAAATTATTTTGAACCACTAGTTTATGAAGGCTCTTTACGACTTGTTATGACTCGTAAAGGTGGCTTCGTACAACCTATCTGCAACTGAACTCAGATAAAATTTGCATATCAATTCTTGATCTATGGGCTAATTACAGTGCACATATATTGATGTTTCAGGTACTATGGCCATCAAAGTGAAATGTGATGCGATTCTATCCCTATGAGGGGAGGCTCAGGGATGAACCTTCGGATGTTGAGCCTTCAGATACAGAGCAGACCCCTCAGCTGAGTGGTTCACTAGAGGTCCTAGATGTCAGATTGGACCCCGACGTTGCTCGACCATAGACCAGAGCTGGGAAAACTCAAGCTCTGATTGCTCGCACACCCTAATCTGAAAAGGGAGGAAGTGACGGGAGCAGGATACAACAGATGACTCCATCAGGAGAGGAGTCTAGTTTCAGCATAGATAAGCGGTAGAGTCTTCCATCGCACCTTCATCATCATTTGCACCGGATACCCTCACTAGCTGGTGGTGCATTGAAGGTATGGAGGTGATCTACAGAGAGGGCATGCAACCGAAAGAGAGAGGATTGCCTACCCACTCCATCTATGAGGATCCTATTGTTATAGCAGATGGACTTAGTCGTGTCCCCGGTCTTCAGGACACGATGGTTCGGTATGGGCTTGAGTGGCTTACACATACGCTTGGATAATACTTCACGACTATAGTGAGGGAGTTCTATGCTTCTTATACAACCACCATCCAGACGTCTCTTCCCAAGGGGAAGAAGGCCCTCGCTCAGCCTAGACTGACAGAGATGCAAGTGAGGGGTCGGCGTGTAGGCATACCAGAGGAGACTATCCGTCGTATGTTATTTGGCCCCAAGGCTCGTGCCTTTTAATCCACCGCAGATTTCAATTACAGGGTGGGGCGGACGCAAAATCCATTAGTGATTAAGGATCCTGAGTGATGAGCCACATTGATGAGATGGGTGGAAGGGTATATTGCAGAGCAAGGTCTGGAACCTACTTAGATCACTCACTTGGAGCCTTTTGTCAAGGCTTCTCTCAGCTTCCCCGCAAAATTTTGGTGGGTTATTATTCGTTTACGCATCCGACCGACGCTCGCTAATAACACTTTTAACATCGGCGCGTGCAATTTTGGTTACAAGTATCTTAGCTGGCTATGATATTGATTGGACCCGCCTCATCGCCAAGTAGATACATGAGGCCGCACTGAAGAGGGCCACCGCTATCCCTTTCCCGTGTTTGATCTACAGGCCTTATTTAGAGTCTAGGGTAAAGATACTACACCAGCTGGACTAGATGATTGAGGCCCAGCACTCTTTGGAGCCCAGCTTGATCAAGGCTGATGAGAACCTGGCGGCACTCCGGCGAGCACAGCCCCCACCTATCTAGAGATGTTTGCCCCAGCCCACCGGCTGAGGGTTCTGAGATTGACACCACCGCTGCTGCTACTACTGAGAATAGGCCCCCACAGCATAAGGCAGATGAGGAGAAGGGGCCCACTATTAATACTGCTGCACCACAAGCCACTACTTCACAGGTTGTTCCTGCGGGCATGATCTACGTGTCTGCCACATCTACACAGCCCATGGCACAGAGGTTAGCACATGCTGAGTCACAGTTGACTCAGCTCATTCAGCAGATCAGGCCATGGGTTCACCAGGCTATTGCAGAATTTGAGGGTCGGAGTCAGGCATTCACTATCGCTACTATCCAAGAACGTCTTGCTACAATAAATGCCCGCATTGACAACTTCGAGAAGAGGGTACAGAGCAGATTGAGTGAGGCCTGGCCTTCAGACTTATTAGCCTTGCAGATGGAGATCCAGCAGCTTCGAGCTAACATGATAGCAGCACTCGCGGCACCTGTTGCACTTCCAACGACTACACCTCAGGTGCCAGTGGTAGATTTATTTGCCTTTGATGAGCCTATCCAGCCTTCCCGCGGGAAAAGACCCCTCATAGAGGTGATGAGTCAGATGAGAGACGCGTCTGTGGGAAGCTCACAGAGGAGGAGGAGCTTGAGCTTGTCTTGAAGAGATTGAGACATGAGGAGGAGACGCGACAAGCTCGAGAGGAGGAAAGGTTGAGGGATGTTGGTCCCTCCAAACAGAGGACCACTGTTGAGCAGACTGCCCCGCAGGAGAAGGGTGGCCAGAATCAGCCACACACGGGCGCTTAGGCGCCCAGGTATATATTTTTGACCCCTTATGTTCTATTTTGTTTTGAATGTGTGCATTGGGGACAATGCACATCTTTTTCGATGGGACGTGGGTAGTTATGGGCCTCGATGAAGTCTGAGTAGCTTATGGTCCATAACTACCCCAATTTTTTATCCCTGGGTTTTCTTGCCTATTTTTTTTTCCCTGTGGATATTTAATTTCTATTGAACCGGCATATTTAGGATGTTAAGATAATATGTATAATACCAATACTTGTGGCATATAGCACATTTTTGTGTTTGGTTTGAAAAATGGAACCCAAAAAAAATTGATTAGTAGTTAGATAATAACCATGCATGTGTAGATGTTTGACAATATTTATTCTGATAAGTAAGGGTAAATTGAGATAAGAAGCATGATCTGAGAGTCTTTCGCTGATAATGTATGCAGTGTCATGTGAGTGTGAGTTTTATTTGATAAATTTATGTGTTTTGTGCTAATTCAAAACTTGCTTGGTTACTCTAAGTTAGATTGTAGATTAGTTGGATTAGGAAAGGATCTTAGGCCATTGTTTTTAAATACTCTACTTTAGCCTAAAAATGACTAACCAAATCAATGGTATACCCTTTGTTCCTAATGTTTGAGCTTAACATGTACCTATTCTTTCAAAACACTTAATTAACCAAGCCTCATCTAGTGAAAATTCCTGAATTTAGCCCTGGTCCTTCCTTGAACATTATGTACCTTGACTGAGGCAAAAAGTCTAAGTTGAGGGTGGCTACCAAAAGTGGCCCTGGTTCTAAGGATGGATAGTATGCACGTCAACACAGGCCAAAAGCTTAAGTTGAGGGTGACTATGTAAGGGTAAAACACAAAAAAGTAAGGGAAGTAATTAGAGATACAAAGGAAAAGGAGAAAAAACATGTATTGGGTGCAAGAAAAATAAAAGATGCCATAATTGAGATCTAAAAAGCAAAATGAAGTGTAAAAATAAGGCAAAAGGCTGAAAATGATAAGAGAGCACCCAGAAAAGCTTGAAAGAGGAAAAAGGGAGAATAAGGTGAAAATAATAGAGTTGGTGGGGCGAAAGTGTAGAAGAACGAAGTTTCAAGGAGGGCCTATAGTCATTATTTTCCCAAAATATCATACCAAAGCCCCCTGAGCCTACGTTATAAACCTAGAAAGTCCTAGTATGATTGATACGCCCAAATTACACTCCGAATAGAAGAGTAAAGCGGTTGTTGATCAAATATAAAACTCAACCAGAGTTGAGGTCGATCCCACAGGGAACACGTAAGAATTGTTCTATTAGTACCGGCTTTCATATGTAAATGATATTCCCAAGACAAACATGCATAAAGTAAATGGGGGGTTGCGTTGTTTAATTTAAATGCTTGTGTAATGTAACCAACAAAAACGTTGTTCTGATTTTCAAACAGATAGAGAGAGGCTAGGGTTGTGTTCCTAATGATGTCTAATACGATAACTAAACTGGATTGGTAAACTCGCTCTTAATGGTGCATGAAAGATCCAACAACTTAGCTAATCTCTAGTTCACCTTTCGGTCCTTCCTAGTGATATTTCACTCATCTCCTTTCGATCGCAGAGTGTATATTATTCTAAACTTTGTTTTTGATCTCAGAGCACCCTCACCTTTCAGTCTCAGGCACTTAGACTAGGTTCATAACCCCGAATTTCTGTTGTTAAACTCTTTTCCCAATCACTACATCCCTCTCGGGCATGCAGCGAATACACGCTTACCCTAATGCGTCGACTCATTAAGGAGAAGTTTAGAACGAAGAATTTAACAATACATGCAATAATCATTCTCACGAATTACCCCAGTTTGCGTTCTCTTATTGAATCGTCATGGTTCCCACAACCCTAGTTGTGGGTTTAGCCTAGCATAATATTGATAACTTGCCCACAACAATAAGATGAAAGCATAATGATTGACTTACAATTGAAAGAACAAGAATCTGTGTTACAATCTTCGAATAATGATCACAAACACGAATCACACGTATTACAATGTCAAACTAGTGTTTTTTGCTTTTTCTCTCTTGTTTTTGCCGTCAAAACAGATCTCATAAAATAAAATAATGTACCATTTATACTAAGTAAAACTAATCCGATACAATTTAGGAAAAATAGACTCGGCAAAGGACACGGTCTGTTACACGGACCATCTGACGTCAGACGGCCCGTCACTTGGTCCGTCTGACTCAGCAACTGCTCCTGCACAATCCGTGACACGGCTCGTGTCGCGTGAGACGGGCCGTCTATCCTTCCGTGTGTCTCCACTTGCACAAATTCTGATATTTTTGACGAGGGCCCTTTGAGTTACATCACTCACACGGCACACGCCACGGCCCGTCTGGCGTCAGATGGTCCGTTTGCCGGTCCGTGTGAGTTTCCTTGCACAAAGTCCTTAATTTTCGACGAAAGGCTCTCCGAGCTACGTCAACCACACCGCGCGTGGCACGGACTGTCCGAAGGTAGACGGCCCATGTGACCGTCTGTGCGAGTGACGTTTCTGCTTTTCTTGCTCGTTGCACCAAGTGTGGTGCCATGGTCGGCCACACGGACCGTGTAGCGTGACATGACCCGTGTAGGCCTTCCGTGGTCCTACACTTGGCCTTGTTTTCCACTTGTTCCTTATAATTCCCTCAGTCGATCCATGCCTTTGCTATTTTCCTGCACAGTATCAAAACACACCCACTAAGCTAACAAAAGCGCTTAAGAACGCACAATAATTCTATGTCTTAAGCGTCGTAAAAGTCGTATTTTCATGACTCATCAACACCCTCAACTTAGAACCATTGCTTGTCCTCAAGCGATGACTAAAAATACATAACGACGCACAAAGACAAGCGCTTAACAAGAAGTAAATAGAGACCCCTTTATCATCAAATTCATGCTCAAAAAGTACACTTGCAATGTGCTCATACCCCAACGGACTCTTATCAGATCAACCTAAGCACTATACTATATCCCGTTGGCCCTACTTAAGTCCGAGAATAAAGATGAGCCGGTTAGTATAGCCACCAAATAGTGTGGTGATATTGCCCCTCACTACAAGGAAGTCTCACACACAGTGTAACAATGTAGCACAAAGGCTGGAATGTAGACACTCACACTCAAAAAGATTTTCAACCGACACACAAGTATAGACCATATGCTTGCCTTTATTTTCACCCCTTGACTCTTGAATGACCTTTTTAGGATCACTTTAGGGCTTTTGCGGCTTGTAACGTAGGCTCGGGCTTGGGTGAGGTATATTTAGGATCAAAGTGACTAACATTTCGTTCTAAGACCCTGCTTTGACTCAACCTCTACTTTCAGCCCCCAAACTCTTTGTTTCCCCTGTTTTACCTCTTAACTTTGCGGATGGGCGTGGTTACCTTTTTCGTTCATTCATTCACACGCCCCAGACTTTCCTTTTTTTTTCATTCCAGCTTTTTTTCTCATTACTCGACTCCTTTCCATCCATATTATTCTGCCTCTCTTACAATAGCCACCCTCAACTTAGGATTTTAGCTTGAGTTGAGGTTCACAATGCCTTTTCAAGGACCAGGGCCAGCGTAAGCCACCCTCAACTTAGGCCTTTGGCCTGGGTTGAGGTTCACAATGTCCTTAAAGGGACCAGGGCCTGAGTACAGGTCAACAGATAAATTGGGAACATGAATTGGGTAATAAGAAAGAAAAGGTCTATAGGCTCAATCATTTGGTTCAAAGGGAGAAACTTCATTTGGTTGATTCGTTTTAGGCTTAGTGACTTCTCAATAAAAATGGCCTAAGATCCTATCCTAATCCGCTCATTCAATCGTTTTAGGGGGACCAACCAGGCAAGTTCTAGCTTACAAGTGTGTCAATTGAATTCAAGCAAGTACACTCCTACACACATGGCACATATCCCCCACTATTCAGCACTACACAGCACAGTCAAGCTTCATTATTCAAGATGCCAACTAGACAATGTACACCGTGCTTTAAGAGGATCACAAAATCAGTCAGTATGGGATGCATGCACACATAAGTTTCGTGGATTTTTATTCTTTAAATTTTTGGGGTTACTATAGACTCTTATGAACACTTATCTTTACACGAACAAAACAAACAAAACAAACCTACACATGCCAGTTCTACTAGATACTACACCTTCTGAGAAAAGAAACATTGCAAGAAAAACTCGTCGGGGTAGGATGCCCCACCCCCAGCAAAATACAGTACAATGTCCCCATTGCACCCTGCCAAATACTGAAGCGAAAATAGGAGTGGAACATACCTGAGATGCCCTAGGCGTAAGGCGGGTCATCATGGCCCGATCTGACTGGTGGGTCCGGGTCGGCAGCATTAGCATCTGGTCCCACGGCACTCCCAGAAGCACCAGTCCATGCAGCCTCGTAGGCTAGTCGCTCCCGCTCCTCCTAGGCTGCAGCTTCCCGATTCTAAGCTCTCAATGCCTTGCGCAGCCTCCGTGCTTCCTCACGATGCGGGTCTTCCGGAGGGCTAGTGCGCTGGCTGCGGCACTTACCTTTCTCCTTATGACTAACAGCCTCTAGAGGAGGTACCTGGGCAGCAGGTGGGACGAGTGGTATGCCCCAGCCCTCGGTCAGGCTAGGCTCCACCGGGGCATTGAATAGTGATATCAACGAATCTGGCAGTGGAGCCGGAGCTGGTACCGTGTTGTTATACCGGGCATACAGCTCTACAATCTTCTCCTTCATATCCTGCATCATTTGCACCATATGCGTCATCTCATCATCGGACAAACTTCCAAACATCCCTCCAAAGTGTTGACCTGCTCCTGTAAACTCTGTATTTGGCCCACTAGTTCGGCGCGGAGACGGTCCTCGGCCAGCTGCACATGAGCCTGCACCACTTGAGGCACCCTGACCACCATTTGGTCGACAATCGCCCGTGTCTGTCTCTGCTTTGTTACCATGCAAGCTAGAAAGTTATAGGGGATATATGTGTATCCCTGATGCGTCTGGGGTGCTGTGCCACTGCCCCAGGGATGCTCAGAATCTGTGCCGGTCTGGGGGGCCGTGGGGGGCTCCTTAAATGACAAGGGTTGCTGGGAAGGAACCTGAGGAAGCTGTGTAGGAATCCCAAGCTGCCGGGCTTTGTTATGATACAACGGGTTGTCTATATCCTTAATCATGGCAATATTCACCACACCCGTTGGAGCTATCTTTCTATCTAGGTAGTGGGTGGTGGGGACACAGGCCTGCCTGCAAAGTGCCCGAATCAGGCATGGGAATGACATACCTGCTCGTTCCGATAGGGCGCGGTCCTTGATCTCCATGGCAATGACACGACCCACATTAATACCAAGTCGGGCTACCAAACACGCTACCAACGAAGCATGAGAGAGTTGGAGCATGTTGTCATTCACCGTGGGTCGTAGTCGGGCTCGCACCACCGACCACCAAAACTTCGCAACAAATGTGAGGGATGCCTTGGTAATGGGAATCTTGGGGTTAGTCACCCAAGCTGCCTCCGCTCCTTGGAGCGCAATCTGCTCCGCAACCCACTTCAACTCCTTGGCTCGTTCAGACGGGTCCGACATGTGAACCTCATCAGTAATGTTCACATACCTGGCAATGAATAAACCATCTGGTGGGACACGGTAGTCTGGGCCAAATAAAAACCTGTTGATTGTCTCCGCTGAGATATCTACCTGAGTTTCCCGGATGGTAACATAGTCCCGGTGGGACAACTTAGCAGCAAGCCGTTTCTTCGCTCTTCTGGGCAGGTTGCCTTCGATGAAGGCAAGTAGACTGGCAGCGTAGCTGGAGTAGAACTCGACAATCATATCAGGCCCATGATATCCGGGAGGGTTGGCCATCCACCTGAACTGGTAAGCAACAAATGCATTGCGTATCTTCGGGATGGCATCCAATTTGTCAACGAGGACTCGCATCTCCGGAATGATCGGCCTCCCCTGATACCCCCTGGATCCTTTAGTGATGCTATTTACATAGATTTCTTTTACCTCGGGGACTGTCCACCATCTGCGCAAGAAGACCAGAAGCCACTTGGCGGTTTTCGGGTCAGAAGTCCGGGCCACCGCCTGGTGAGTAGCCTCGTCGTCGCTGTCACGGAGGAGCAGAATGTCATCTTTACCCCCAGCATTGTGCTCTACGGTGTCGGGAGTGCCGGCCTCTTCTTCCTGTTATGGGCCATCTTCTCCCTCCACCCCCACCTCCGGAGCTTCCTCCTCAGACTGGGAAGCTATATAGCGTCTCACTGCACGTGAACGGGTAGTGCGAGGGGGGTAGGGGGAGACATTGTTAGTGCTCTGCACAACTGACCCGCCTGCAGAGTCATCACCTGAGTCACTCCCCTGGTATTGACTTGAGGATTCAGTGATTGAGTCCAGGAGACGTGACTCATGCTCGTCCCTACGTTGGCAGGTCTTAGACGGGGGCCTATGATAACCTGCAAGCATCGTAAGGAATAAATAGTTAGTCACGTCATAATGGTTAGGACGACACACTAACGGGTACTAAGACTTCTCCTGTGTTAATAAAGTGACAAAAACCCTTAAGAGTGGTGTCACCCAGTCTATCATAGATAATTTTGCACTAGAATGACTATTGGAATCAATGAGGATAAATACAGTGAAGTCCGTAAAAAATAAAGTATAATGACATGGTGGCTTCACACGGCCCGTGTGACAGTACACGGTCCGTGTAGAGGCCCGTGTGAGGGCCATGGGAAGTGGCAAACTTCAAGGGGTCTGGGACAGACAGCCACATGGCCCGTGTAGGGTCAGACGGTCCGTGCGAAAGTACTGTGTGGCATGCCTTTGCGCGAATCGTGCAACTCGGTCCGGACGGCCCACGACACAGCCCATGTGATGCCACACGGACCGTGTAACGTGCCGTGATACGGCCTTCGTCCCCCAATCAGCCCCAACATCCTAGAATCCATGTTCATACACAAAACATTGCATCTAAAACTCAAGATCGACCATTATACTATGCGTACCGCACCTCCTACAACATTAATCCTATTTTAGGGCCCTAAAATCACAAAGACTCTATGTTCAAGAGTTCAAGAATGCAACAATGGAGTTTTTGGGTCACCCATCACCAAATCATTAAGAAACTGAACCCAAGAGAGTCATAGACCTCACAATCAACAAGTATATACATAGAATCACACAAAGGAACAAAACTAGAAGAAAAATTTCAAGCAACAACTAAAGAACAACTAACCCAAAACAAAAACTTACTTGAGAGAGAAAAGTAGACTTTGGACTCAAAAATTTGCCTAAGGAAATTGTGACGGATCGTGAACGGATTGCACAAACTGTGTGAGAAGAGATGAAAATTTAGTGTTGTGAGGAAGAGAGGAGAGCGCGTGTGGGGTGAGTGAGAGAGAGAAAGGTGAATGTAAAAACAAAATTGGGAAAGAGGGTATAAATACCCAGGGAACCGCGGCCCAAGACGCTTCGGAAAATGGGTTGTGCCACGTGGCACGTTCCATGTTGCATATCTTGGGCGGCAAGCATCTGTTCCCGAGGCGCACGCCCAAACCGTCCGGTAAATGGACCATTATACGTGGCACGTACCGTGTAGCGTGCCGTGTGTCGGCACGCGTGACTTTCCCAAAGCGTGTGCTCAAACGGTCCGCTACACGGTCCGCTCGAGATCACACGGACCGTGTGAATGGACCGTGTGCTTTACCTTGGGCGGATGGATGACCTTACCTAGGGGCACGCTCCAACGGACTGTTAAATGGTCCGTCTCGCTTTAGACGGGCCGTGTGAACGGTCCGTGTGATGCTCTTTTGTAGAACTTTTGTCAGTTCCTTCGCCCGCACGTCTGATTAGGCTTCCTTTCACCATGTGCATCCTTCCCTAAGACAAAAATACAAGCCAATATAAAGCATAAGTCAGTGTGTTTTTTTTTATGGGTTGCCTCCCATTAAGCGCTTGGTTTAACGTCACGGCTCGACGTGGTTTTCTCGGCTACTCAGACTTCATCAAGATGGAGAACCTCTATCATAGAGGTTTCATCTGCAGCTCCCCAGTACTTTTTCATGCGCTTCCCATTGACCTTAAAGTGGTGCCCGTCATCCATCTCTAGCTCAACTGCTCCATTAGTAAACACTTGTGCGATATTGTATGGGCCAGACCATCTTGATTTTAACTTTCCAGGGAACAGCCTCAACCTGAAGTTGTAGAGCAGTACTCTGTCACCCACCTCAAAGCTCCTTGGTGCAATTAGCCTGTCATGATAGGCCTTCATTTTGTCCTTGTATAGGGCAACACTCTAATAGGCCTGGAAACGAAATTCATCCAGTTCATTTAGCTGGTCCATCCTCATGTTGGTTGCCTCCTTCCAGTTCATATTCAGGGCCTTAAGAGCCCAGAGCGCCTTGTGTTCCAACTCAATTAGCAGATGACAGGCCTTACCAAACACCAACTGATATGAGGACATACCAATGGGCGTCTTGTAAGCTGCCCTATAGGCCCACAATGCATCATCTAACTTCCGCGCCCAGTCCCTTCTTGTGGCGTTCACAGACTTGGTCAGGATCTCCTTGATTTCCCTGTTGGACACCTCAACCTGCCCACTTGTCTGCGGATGATAGGGCGTGGCAACCTTGTGTTGGCGTACCCCGTACTTAGCAAGTACATCCCAAAAGGATTTGTTGCAGAAGTGGGAGCCCCCATCACTAATAATAGTTCTGGGTGTCCCAAATCTAGCAAAAATGTTCCGCCTCAGGAATTGTACCACACTTTTGCTCTCATTATTTGGCAACGTTGTTGCCTCCACCCATTTGGAGACGTAGTCCACTGCCACCAGGATATACTTCATCCCAAAAGAGCTCACAAACGGGCCCATGAAGTCAATGCCCCATACATCAAATAGCTCAATTTCCAGAATAGGGGTCATTGGTAGCTCGTGTCGCCTCGAAATGTTTCCTTGGCGCTGACACTGGTCGCACCCTCGCACCAAGTCATGGGCATCTTTATAGATGGTGGGCCAGTAGTACCCACACTGCAGGATCTTTTTAGCCGTCCTAGCACCACCATGAGGCCCCCTTACTGGAGAGGAGTGGCAGGCTTCCATGATGCTCAACATTTCTACTTCTGGGACACATCGTCGGATGACCCCATCTGCGCATGTTTTGGATAAGTATGGGTCATCCCAAAAGTACCTGCGCACATCATGAAAAAACGTTTTTCTCTGGTGAGGGTTAAGGCCTTCCGGCATAATATCACTCACCAGGAAGTTAGCAAAATTAGCATACCAAGGGACTAAGTCCGCAGAAGCGGCTAATACTTGCTCATCAGGAAATGAATCATCAATGCTCAACCACTCATTGGCGCGGGCTGCGTCCTCCAACCTTGACAGATGGTCTGCCACTTGGTTCTCCGTGCCTTTACGGTCGTGGACCTTGAAGTCGAACCCTTGTAGCAAGAGCACCCATCTGATTAATCGAGGCTTAGCATCCTTCTTGGATATGAGGTACCGGAGCGCTACGTGGTCAGTGTGTACGATCACCTTAGTGCCCAGTAGATATGCTCGAAACTTGTTGAATGCATACACCACAGCCAGCAACTCCTGCTCTGTCACAGTATAATTCCTTTGAGCCTCGTTTAGTGTCTTGCTGGCGTAGTAGATGGGATGGAAGATCTTGTTGCGCTTCTGCCCCAGCACAACACCCACGGCAACTCCACTTGCGTCACACATTACCTCAAATGGGGCACCCCAGTCTGGTGCAACCACGACGGGCGCAGAGATCAGCTTCTGCTTCAAGGTCTCAAAGGCTTGCCGACACGCCTCATCAAACTAGAACTTGACATCCTTCTCCAACAGTTTGCACAATGGGTGTGCAATCTTGGAGAAGTCCTTAATGAATCTGCGATAGAACCCAGCATGCCCAAGGAAACTTTGGACCCCTTTTACTAAGATAGGAGGTGGCGATCTCTCAATGACTTCAATCTTTGCCTTGTCCACCTCAATCCCCTTATCTGACACCTTATGGCCAAGGACGATGCCCTCCTTGACCATGAAGTGGCATTTCTCCCAATTTAGGACCAACTGGGCCTCTTCACAGCGCTGCAGTGCCTTGCTTAGATTCCGCAGACAATCATCAAAAGAATCACCCACTACCGAGAAGTCATCCATAAATACCTCGAGGGTGTTTTCGACCATGTCTGAAAAGATGGACATCATGCACCGCTGGAAAGTGGCTGGGGCATTGCAGAGTCCAAATGGCATCCTCTTGAAAGCAAATGTGCCATAGGGATAAATGAAGGTAGTCTTCTCCTGATCGTTTGGGGCAATCGATATCTGATTGTAGCCCGAATACCCGTCGAGGAAGCAATACCACCCACGCGCAACTAACCTATCTAACATTTGATCCATGAACGGCATGGGGAAGTGATCCTTTAGAGTCCATCTGTTCAGCTTCCTGTAATCCATGCACACTCGCCATCCGGTGACAGGTCTCAGCGGGATGAGTTCATTTTTGTCATTCGCTACCACTGTCATGCCCCCCTTTTTTGGGACACACTGCACTCGGCTTACCCATTTACTGTTTGAGATGGGGTATACCACCCCAGCATCCAGCCACTTGATGATTTCCTTTTTCACCACCTCTTGCATGGGTGGATTTAATCTTCTCTGATGCTCGATGCTGGGCACGCAGTCATCCTCCAATTTGATTTTGTGAGTGCAGATGCCTGGAGGAATGCTAATTATGTCTGCAATGGTCCATCCAATAGCTCGCTTGAACTTTTGGAGGACCCCCAATAGTGCCTCCACCTGACTTGCTTGAAGATCTGCAGCCACAATCACAGGAAGAGTGTTATTAGTACCTAAAAATGCATACCTGAGGTGTTGAGGTAACTCCTTGAGCTCCAGAGCAGGCGGTTCCTCGATAGAGGGTTTCGCTGGTGGTGTTGGCCTATTTTTCAAATCCAAGTCCAACTTCCGAGGGACGAATGGTCTGGTGCCCATGTCCTGTAATGCATAGATGGTGTCTTTGTACCCATCAACACCATATCCTGGAAAGTTCATAAGCACTGCCGCCAGTGCGTCTACCGTCATCTTTTCCTCCATCGAGACTTCAGAGGAGCCCTCGATATCAAAATCCATGACAGACATCACAGCTAACTCTTTAGGCTTTTTCATGGCAGCGCACACACTAAATTTCACCTCTTCGGTGTTTAACCGGAAGGTGAGTTCTCCGCGCTCTACGTCTACTAGTGCCCTGCCAGTTGCCAAAAATGGCCTTCCAAGGATGATTGGTACCTCGAAGTCTACCTTACAGTCGAGGATGACGAAATCGGCAGGGAAGATGAACCTGCCAACCTGAACTAGAACATCACACAATATCCCCACGGGCCTCTTCACTGATCTATCTGCCATTAGTAGCCGCATGGTCGTGGGTGTGGGGGCTCCCAAGCCCAACTACTGATATACTGCCAACGGCATCAAGTTGATGCTGGCACCCAGGTCACAAAGAGCCCATGCAAAGTCATATGCACCAATAGTGCACGGGATGGTGAAGGCTCCTGGATCTCCCTTCTTTTCGACCAAGGACCTTGTAGTGATGGCGCTACAGTGGTGTAAATTATCAGCTGGCTCAATCATGGCTGTCCTCTTCTTAGTAACTAAGTCCTTCATGAACTTAGCGTAGCCAGGCATCTGTTCATGTGCTTCCACCAAAGGTATGTTCACAGACAGCTCCTTTAACATGGACAGGAACTTCTGGAACTTGCCATCCTCCGCCTTCTTTTTCAGCCTTTGGGGGAATGGCGGTTGCAGTTTCGGGATGGCTGGCAGATTTGGGTAATAGGAGGTGTTCGTCTCTATTGCCTGCTTGGTCGACTCTGGCTCTGCTGTCATAGCCTCGGGTCTATCACCCCCATCGTCAACCTGACCCTCCATGGGGCTATGCATCTTGTCACCTACTTTCACCTGACCTGCATCATTAGCAACAACTGGGTTAGAAAGTACCTTACCACTTCTCGTGGTGATCGCCATGTAGTGGCCATCGTTCTTCGGGTTTTGCACTGTATCACTCGGGAGTGACCCAGCTTTCCTCTGGTTAAATGCCACTGAAAGTTGCCCCAACTGCTGCTCTAACTGCTTGATCGAGGTGGTGTGCGAGTCTACCAGCTGCCTAACATTGGACATTTTGCTCTTTACATCCCGCACCCCTGCCTCAGTGGCCTCCACTTTGCTTAGGACTTTTGTCATCATGTCCTCTAGCCTAGAGTTGCCGCCACCTTCGTTTTGACGGTCACAGTTTCTGTAGCCATCCTTATTCTGCCAGTTCCCTTGGTAATTGTCCCGATTGTAGTTCCGACCTAGGTTACCAGAGTTGAAACCCCGGTAACCCCCCTGACTACCAAGAAACTGAGCTTCCTCATCATAGTCGCTTCCTTGATCATCATACTTGGGGAGTGCTTCCATTGCTTTGACCTTCTCAGTGCCCCCACCAAGGAACCTCTTTGACAGCAAATCTATTTGTGTCCGCATATGGGCCATGTCCTGGTCCCGTTCTTCCTCCTTCTTGCGTTGCTCCTCACTCATCTCAAATACCATTCTAGAGCAATCTGCCTCTCTAGTGTACCATGTCCTGTTCCACCTGATCTAAGATGACCACTATGTCCGGGAAAGTCCTAGACATATATGACCCTCCACAAGCTGCATCAATGATTGGCTTGGTAACAAAGTTACAGGACCTATAGAAGACTGCCTTCAAGTGTTTGTCAGTGAGATGATGGTTTGGGCACTGTTTGAGCTTTTGTCTGAATCTCTCCCAAGACTGATACAGCGCTTCATTCGGCATTTGTTTATGAGACCCGATCTCATCTTCGAGCTTTAGTTGCCGTGAAGCAGGGAAGAATCTTTCCAAAAAGGCTTCCTTTAGTTCTCCCCATGTACGGATGGAATCATAGGGGAGCTCGTTCAGCCACCTTATTGCCTCCCCAAACAGAGACAGTGGAAATAGTCTCAACCTCAGCGCTTGTTGACTAACTCTGGAAATTTCGGATGACTGACAGGTAGCCAAGAAATTCATCAAGTGTTGATTCGCATCCTCTATGGCAGCTCCAGTGAATAACCCCTTCAACTGCAACATCTGCAGCATGGTGCTAGTGATAGTGAATTTGACCCCAGCAGGCAGAGGAGGCAGCACTATTGCCCCAGTTGTCCCAGCACCCTCATCATCATCATTAACTGCAGGTGGGTACTGAGGTCCCTGAGGTCTTAATGGGGGTTGGTGTTGTTGTGGTGGTACGAGTGGCACCTGACGAAGTGGTGCCGCTGGTGGTACCACATTACCAGCGAGATCATCCATACCCGATCCATCCTAACCTCTGTCAGCAGGATTCACTACCAACTCTCTCTGCCTAGCTGCTTCGCGGTCTTGGGCGTTTATTCTTCGAATCGACTTAGCAAGTTCGGGATCGTAGGGAATAAGTGCTTCACCCTTACTTCGGGTGCTTGGCATGCAATGCTGATTCCCTACAAAGACAAAAACAAGAAACAAAGTAAACTTAGGGACTAGACTTACACGCTGAAAGTAGCAACTAATAGACTAGTTCTTTGTCGCGTTCCACGGCAACGGCGCCAAAATTTGATACGCCCAAATTACACTCCGAATAGAAGAGTAAAGCGGTCGTTGGTCAAATATAGAACTCAACCAGAGTTGAGGTCGATCCCACAGGAAACACGTAAGAATTGTTCTATTAGTACCGGCTTTCAAATGTAAATGCTATTCCCAAGACAAACATGCATAAAGTAAATGGGGGGTTGCGTTGTTTAATTTAAATGCTTGTGTAATGTAACCAACAAAAACGTTGTTCTAATTTTCAAACAGATAGAGAGAGGCTAGGGTTGTGTTCCCCATGACGTCTAATACGATAACTAAACTGGATTGGTAAACTCGCTCTTAATGGTGCATGAAAGATCCAACAACTTAGCTAATCTCTAGTTCACCTTTCAGTCCTTCCTAGTGATATTTCACTCATCTCCTTTCGGTCGCAGAGTGTATATTATTCTAAACTTTGTTTTTGATCTCAAAGCACCCTCACCTTTCAGTCTCAGGCACTTAGACTAGGTTCATAACCCCGAATTTCTATTGTTAAACTCTTTTCCCAATCACTATATCCCTCTCGGGCATGCAACGAATACAGGCTTACCCTAACGCGTCGACTCATTAAGGAGAAGTTTAGAACGAAGAATTTAACAATACATGCAATAATCATTCTCACGAATTACCCTAGTTTGCGTTATCTTATTGAATCGTCATGGTTCCCACGACCCTAGTTGTGGGTTTAGCCTAGAATAATATTGATAACTTGCCCACAATAATAAGATGAAAGCATAATGATTGACTTACAATTGAAAGAACAAGAATCCGTGTTATAATCTTCGAATAATGAGCACAAACACGAATCAAACGTATTACAAAGTCAAACTAGTGTTTTTTGCTTTTTCTTTCTTGTTTCTGCCGTCAAAACAGATCTCCTCATAAAATAAAATAATGTACCATTTATACTAAGTAAAACTAATCCGATACAATTTAGGAAAAATAGACTCGACAAAGGACACGGTCCGTTACACGGACCGTCTGACTCAGCGACTGCTCCTGCACGATCTGTGACACGGACCATGTCACGTGAGACGGGCCGTCTGTCCTTCCGTGTGGCTCCACTTGCAGAAATTCTGATATTTTCGACGAGGGTCCTTTGAGTTACGTCACTCACACGGCACATGACACGGCCCGTCTGACGTCAAACAGTCCGTTTGCCGGTCCGTGTGAGTTTCCTTGCACAAATTCCTTAATTTTTGACGAAAGGCTCTCCGAGCTACGTCAACCACACGACGTGTGGCACGAACCGTCTGAAGGTTGACGGCCCGTGTGACCATCCGTGCGAGTGACGTTTCCGCTTTTCTTGCTCGTTGCACCAAGTGTGGTGCCACGGTCGGCCACATGAACCGTGTAGCGTGACACGGCCCGTGTAGGCCTTCCGTGGTCCTACACTTGGCCTTGTTTTCCACTTGTTCTTTATAATTTCCTCAGTCGATCCATGCCTTTGCTATTTTCCTGCACAGTATCAAAACACACCCATTAAGCTAACAAAAGCGCTTAAGAAAGCACAATAATTCTATGTCTTAAGCGTCGTAAAAGTCGTATTTTCATGACTCATCAGTGATCCTAGTCCAATTAGTTGAAGGTTTGAGTCATGAATATAGGGAAAAGCCTATGGTATTAGTCATTATGCATGAATATCTGTTGTGAGGGTGAGAGAGTTTGCACAGTCCCTATGCTAAACATGGAAATATCATTGAGTGTCAGGTATGGGACTTCTTTCTGTGAGGGCACTTGCATTGCATTATTAGCATTAGACTTGTTTAGTGATTATGGATTGCTGATAATAGCTTACGTGTCATAGTTATGTTGTTACATACACACGTTTTGTATGGTTTGCTAAATAGCTATCTAATCCTGTTTTGAAGAGTTAGTCTGGGTGTCTGAGTATAAGATGTATGTGATGTATGCTATTGAATTGAGGTCTGTGTGTGGCTATATTGTCTATATAGATTGAGTCCGTCGCTTGAGGACAAGCAACAATTTTAAGTTGAAGGTGTTCATATGCTGCCAAAAGAAAGCACTTTTGATGCTCAAAACTTAGGATTTTGTGTGCTCTCAATGCGACTTTAGTTGTTTTTATGTGTTTTTGTGTTAAGATTTTCAAGAATACAGGTTGTCCATGATTTGGGGAAAAAATTGCAGAAGTTGCTGGTTTTTGCTATTGTGTGAAACCTTCTACAAGTTGTAGAGCATTCTACAAGTCGTAAAGGTGTTTCATGAGGAATTTCAATGAGGAACCAAATTTTAGAAGTTAATTGTATGAACATACAGATGAGTCGTAGATCATTGTACGAGTGGTAGAAGACCTTTTGTACCCTGAGGATCAGAGAAGTGGACTTGCAAGAAAGTTATCAGACGAAACCCCTTTATGGGTTGTAAACCACTTTACGAGTCGTAAAGGGGTGTCGTAGAAGAGAAGTTCAAAATTCCAGCAGCTTATTATGAGACCTCGAGTACGAGTTGTAGAGAAGAATATGAGTCGTAATGTACTTTCATGGTTTGCCAACCAGTTTTCCTAATTTGTTTAGAATTTGTTTTTACTTATTATAAATAGGTATTTAGGATTATTTTCAGAGGAGAGAACTAGCTATTGTCAGTTCATGTGATTTTAGAGTAGTTTAAGTTAGAGAACTCAATATTCTTGGAGAGAAAATTGTGAGAGAATCTTTGAAACACTTGTGGTTAAATTTAATCTTCAAGCTTGTGATTTTTATTGACATTGGATTTTCTTGTTCTTAATCCAGTTGTCTAAGTCTTTAATTATGTATTCTAAATTCATAATCTCTTCATCTATATAAAGCATGAGTAGCTAAATCTATAACAAGGGTTGTCGGAACCATGAAGAACTAACAAAGTAAAATCAGATAATTCACGATTCATGGAAGGTGTATATGTATATTTTATTTAATTCTCTTCATTTTGCATGTTTTCTGATGGTGGCCAACATTAGAACCCGCCTAGAGTTACTGACTGGACCAAGGTAGTAATGAATAGGAAAAAAGATTAATTAACAGGATTCGATTGATGTGTTCTTGTGTAATCAACCAAACTGGGCCAAGGGGAGGTTGTACTGGGACTTATAGGTAATGGTTAGCAATGCACACTACGGAGACGGGCCAAGTCGCATAGTGAAATTCGCCTCTTACCTTTGAACAAAGAGCTGAATTAAATTACCATCTTGCGTGCTATACATTAGACAAGAATCAGGTTATCCGGTGATACTGAGTTGGAGAATCATGGGAAACACAATACCCTGGTTGCTCTCCTTTATTGATCTTTCTCTTGTGATAGTTAGTTAGTTTATTTTTCTCATTGATTTTTGCAAAATACCCTCTTTGGGGAATTAAGTTGATTAACTACTCAGATTGCATGTTAGTGAATTTTTCTTGAGTCTATGTATTCCCTATGGGTTCGACCCTTACCTTGGTTAGGTTCTATATCTTGACAGCGACCGATTTATCTCTAAAAAGGAGGTGTAACTTGGGTGACAACCAATATCCTATGATGTTTTACCAAGTATTCACATATGTTTAAGTTATTAATGATGACCCCAATGATGAGTATTATCCATAATGAAGTGTCGGCTATTTTACATGTCTTGAATAAGCATATTTTCATGATTTATGATGTTTTAACTTAAGAATTATCCCACTAAGTTTCAAGTAAACCTTTGATGATCTATGATGATGATTAGGGCATTAAAGTTGAGTTTAGAAGTTATGATTTGTCAAAGACATAAGCATGTTGACAATTGTCCTAAAAGATTTTTAATAAGGTCCCCAGGATGAAAGGACAATTCTCACTTGGTGGTTCCTAAGTTCTAGCTATTCTTATAATTTGTTACTTATGATTCTAAGTGTCATGAATTGACTAAGTATATGTTTATAAAGATTTCTGTGGGATGACTTAGCACTGAGAGGATCTTGAGATTGAGGCTCATCCCCTTAGTTAAGGCATGACCCATTAGAGATGAATCTTGGTGTCCCCTAACTATGTCCCACTATAGGAGCCCTTGTAGGCTAGGCTAATTCATCCACGTAGGCCATTGATTATGCTATATAAAGATGCATGCAAAGTGATGGAGTTCCACCTGACAAGTGGTCTCCCCGTGCCAATGTAGTAGCTCAAAGGGTCAAGTGTGGATTAAGGTCCACTCCCACAAGTTTATGACTCTATAATATGATTTCATTACATGTGGTCTTTTATGGATCTACTCTCATTCATATTGAGCGATATTCCTTGTTCATACTTAATGTTATATTACGTATTTTAACTACCTTATATGTATATATTTTACCTATGGATGATGACATTACCATTTTCATACTTGCATTGCATTTCACATACTTAAAACATTCCAAAAGTACTAATGTATATTTTGCCTACATGATTTATCCATGTAGGGACAAGTACTCTTCCAACGGCTCACGGCTAGTTTTACGACGTTCCAGACTAGTACTTCTACTGTGATGAACCCTTAGTTCAGGTCTCTACCATTTTTGTTCTTGCTTTGTACTTGAGACATTAATGTATATATTGGTCTTTTGAGGCTTTTACATTCTGTGTTACTTTTGTATGGAGTCTTTTGTATTTTATGGAAACCAACCATTATTGATTCCGTCCATCTATGTATTAGTCGGTATGTGTTATGGAAAAATGTTGATGTTTCTTTTTAATGTTTCTTCGTTGTCATATTATGTTTCCATAAACCTTTCCCCGTTGTTATTCCGCAAATGTTTAAGTTATGCCTATGAATGCTTAAGATATTAAAGGCGGCTTAGATGAGGTGCTTTCGAGTACCTCATTCGCCGTGAGATGACTAGGCCCTAGGTCGAGTTGTTACATTGCATGTTTCTCAGATACTTAGTTCATTCAAAGTATTAATGCATATTCTCCTTTCCTTATATTGTGTTATAATGACGTAGGGTCAGGCAATCTTCTTACCTCTCGCTCCTGTGGCTAGATTGGAGAGTACTTGTACTTGATTGATGAGTCCTCTTACTTCGAGGATAAAATAGTTGAGCCTATGCTTTTTTTTTGATATGTTCAGACTATCTTTCCATTTTTGTTTAGGATGAGCTAGGAACTTGTCCTGTGCCCCTGCCCTTGATATTACAGGCACTGTTAGACAAAGATGCGTAAGTCCATTTATTCGTGCACATTGTTTAGATTTACTTTGTCCTATTGAGACTTTCTTTTGAGACTTTATTTCAACTTCGATGACATAGTTCGAATGTTTTAGTTACTTTATGTATGCTCATGATTGATATGCTAAGATGGCTTGGTTGGAGCCCTTTGGGGCTTCGATCTTTGTGTCATCTATAGGACCTAACTTGGGTTGTGATACACATCAAGATTGATCGTCACTTTCAGCAAGATAAACTCTAGGATGGTTTGATTACTGATATGCTAACCTGACATTCTCACTAAAGCCTTAACCGGAATTAACCACATGAATTTTCTTGGTAAGGTGACAGTGAGCTCCTCCATTCCAACTTGAGGTTGAGTTGTTGAAATATGCTTAGTTAGTTAAAGGATAGTTGTTATTATTTATCAGTGGTTAATAATTGTGCCTTACCTATGACAAAGCACTTAGTAACTAGCTTCATTAGGTGCTAAGTCGGTGATTAGCAATGCTTATATATTTTAGATCCTTAGGTGAATATGTTCATGTACAAATAGTGGTTCATTAATGAATACATTTATTCTGTAGGATTGATTTTTTTTCAATTCTCACTCGTCTTCTTCCAATTGCTCAGTGTATAGTTTCAATACTGGTTGGAGGTTGGATCCAATCTGCATTCTAGTTCTCAATATGTTTAACTTCACCCCCATTTAAATAAGTAAAATATTTATGAAACAAATAAACTGTAGGTTATACAAATCCTCTCATCATTAAGGCCATTACATGTATTTTCTAAGGACACGTGTTCCTTGTGGCATTCGGAAAATTTAAAAGAGGGATCGTATGGACGGTACAGTATCAAATCATTATCCCAATTGTCTTCGTAACAACTAGTTTCAGTTTTTAATATTGTTGTTTTTCCGGTACAGCAAGAAATTGGTTCAGAAAATGGGATAAGTAATTAAAGTTATAGAAAGTCAAAATTCTCTGACAACTTGGTTGGAAGGGCCAAAAAAATGAAGATAAAGAAAAGTAGAAAATAGGGGAAAACAATATACATATCATTTTATGGGAACTAATAAAATAAGTACATGTAACTGGTGAAGGTACAGGTAAAGTCAAAAGTGTCAAACGAGTTAAACTTTATTTAATTACTACTAGTACTTTAATTAAACTCTATAATTGAAAAAGAGAATAAGCTAATATTAGAATTTAATTCCATATTGCGGCTTTGTGGGATAGTTCAAATTCTTCATCCTTCACTCACAATCACATGCCACCTTTTTCATTTTAAAAATTGTCACAATTTTTCTCCAACCTATCTCTTTCTATATATCTATAAAAAGCCCCACCACCTCCTCTCGTGTAGTAATCCAAACATACAACTTTCTTCTCAACTCATCTCATCTCTCTTTCTCCAAAACACCTTTTATTCCCTCCACCTCTCTCTCTCTTTAATTTGATCTATACATCAGTGTCTTTATTTCCATCCATCAATCAATTTCTCAGATTAAAGTAAATTCATTAATCTTGATGGATCGTCAACATGGTAAAGTCGGTTTGAGCCGTGGAGCTCCTAATAAGAATGATGAAGACATGGACCTCCGACGAGGTCCATGGACCGTTGAAGAAGACTTAACCCTCATGAATTACATAGCTCATCATGGTGAAGGTCGCTGGAATTCTCTTGCTCGTTGTGCTGGTAATTCTTTTGTGCTTATTTGTTTTGTTTCTTGGATATTTTTCTTGTCAAAAAGATCGGGTACGGTTTCCTTAGGTGGATCGGATATGTTGGAAGGTTCGTGTTAGATAAGGATTCAAGTGGATGCGTGTGTGGTTTATAATTTGTCTCCGTATAGGTAATCTTTTAAAATCAAAGAAGCACACATCCAAATTTATAAAAAGATAAAGGGGGTATAATTGGGTGCAAAAATATTTTTAACAGCAAAAGGCAAAGAAAAGGCAATTGATACTTAGTCAATTAAGTTCTTGTGTTCTGAACTTTACTCGAATATTAAGCTCAGAAATAGAAATCTGATATATTTCTATGGCATGGGAATTGAAACAGGTCTAAAGCGAACGGGGAAAAGTTGCAGATTGAGATGGCTGAATTATCTCCGCCCCGATGTACGACGTGGAAATATCACTCTTGAAGAACAACTTTTAATTCTCGAACTACATTCTCGTTGGGGCAATCGGTATGTTTCATTTTAGACCTCATATATAATTACGAATTTGTTGTCTCAGTATTATTCAACAAATTCTGATCAATTATGTTACATGAGTGTAGGTGGTCAAAAATTGCTCAGCATTTGCCCGGAAGAACCGATAACGAGATCAAGAATTATTGGAGAACCCGAGTGCAAAAACATGCCAAACAGCTTAAGTGTGACGTGAACAGCAAACAATTTAAGGATACCATGCGTTATCTATGGATGCCAAGGCTAGTAGAGAGAATTCAAGCAGCTGCTGGGGCATCTACCTCGACTGATACCGCCTCCGAAATTCTCCATCCTCAGACAATTAATCGAAGCATGGTGCAAATTGATTACAACAGTAATAAAACAGGTGTAACAAATTCAAGCACAGGAACAGCTTCATCAGAAAACTCATTTGGGACGCCTGTTTCTGACCTTACTGATTGTTGCTACAATTATCCCCAAGTTAGCAATCAACAAGATTGTTTTCAAGTGAATCATCAAAGTATAAGTAATCAACTCGGAGAATCTTTAATCAGCCCCACAGGTTACTTTCACCATGCTTTAGAATTCCAAAGCGCTGCAGCTGTGGATCATCAGCAAAACACGACGACTCAGTGGATGGATGGTGCGAATTTCTCTGACAATTTGTGGAACATTGAGGACATGTGGTTTTTACAGCAGCAACTCAACAACAACAATGTTGTCTGAACATTTGTAAGACCAAACTGTGTGCTAAATAAAAATAATATCATCGATCACGTGTACGGAAAAAATATATTAAAGAGGTCATAGAAGAATTGTGGATGCATCAAAGTTTCATCCTTATGTAGGACACATACATGTAGCTTCCGGGGAGAGAGACATGCAGGAGTAATTTGTGGATTTTACAGTTTAAAATTACTTTTCTTCTCTATTTTAGGGTTTTTTTTTCTTCCATGGAATTGGGTTGGTTTAAAAGGATTGATTTGCCACATCTTTATTTTTAATTATTTATAACATCTAGTTCTTTGAATTATATTCTTTGCATTTTAATGATGTTCTATATTCTTTCTATTTTATTTTTTCTAAAGCGCAGGAGAGAAACCAATATATATAAGACAAGAAAAGTAAAAACATGAAAATGAGGAGATTCCACACAAGGATTATAGAGAGAATTGTTTTTGTCGGTATATATATATTAGTTTGATATTTTTTTAGACGAGAATTTCATTTTTACATATAACAGATTTTTAAAAAATTTTATTCAATATGTAAGTGGCTAAGATATTTCTTTTCCTCCGGATTATATTGTAGCAACTAGATATTTCTTCTTTTTTTTGGCGCGTATGTATATATATATATATATATATATATATATATTAAAATAAAGAAGGTTGCATTATAGAAGGGAGGAAAAGGCTATAGGTATAAATTAAAGGCGATGAGGGAAGAGGGTGCATAATTGGTTCCACTATCTTTACTTGTAGAGATGTCATTGTTGCTTGTTATTCTAGACAATTAAGTTGTGGAATTTCACAAACATAGCCTATGGGGCCTGAACCAGATTAAAAGATCCTTGTCCTTGTTCTAGATTAAGGGAAAAAAAGTACAGAAGCAATGATTTAAGGACGTGGCATATTCTCAATTATGTATTTATAAATCGTTAAATCCATATTGCTGGAATTCTTATTCCATTCCCTTACTAGTGTAAAGTCTCCCATTACTGTGATCTTATCATTATATTGTGTGAATGCTACCTGAGTGGCTTCCAATGTCACTAGTGACTAATGGACATTTAATTATATTTAAAATATACACATGAACATCCCAATTATCTCTTAAGACACATCCTATTATGAATCTTTCTTCTGTTTTGGCACTTTGTTTGCCATCGTACGGACAATGTTTTCATTGAGCCCATAGAACTCGACCATATTCGTATATTTGTAGTCTTTTTTTAATTTACTTTCTACGTCTGCCAGTTATTTCTCTTACACACTGATCACTAGAAGCTGTAGTTTATTATTAAATAAAATACTCACTTTCATTTGTTTGGAAAAATAATCTCAAGATACATGCATTTTCCCTTAACCTTTTATATGGGCCCACTTGTTTTTCTTAGTAAAAGAAAAAACGTCTATTGTCCTTTCTACATTGGAGTAGGAAAAACATCATCAGTGGAACTTATTGTTTCTAATTATTTGCTTAGTATGTTTGATATAATGGTTAATCAATAATTTTCTCTCTTTACATCATACCATTTTTATTTTGGCTCTTCTGGAGTGACAGTTAGAGGAGAGCCAAATCATTCATTCACATTCTGTGAAATTTATTAAATGGAAAAGTAAATTGTCTTTTATCAGAATGTTGTTTATTCTATGGAGACATCTCATTTATTTAACCACACCCTTAGATATATACTTATATATTATGAAAAGTAGTCTAGTTTAAATTCTGTTAGCCCAGATCTTATATTATTGAAAAGTTATGAGGAATTTACGTTATATGCACTATCAGTGTATTCATTTTTTACACTATTAGATAATATTAATCTATTACAGCAGGTTACTAATTTATTTTTAATTAATATTCTATTTCAAGAATGTTAATCATTTTCTCCCCACCTCTCTCTTCTTCAAAGTTTCCCAATCTTCCTCGATCTCTTAACTATTTATCCCATAAACAATTTACTGTTTTATTATTTGTGTTTATTAATCTCTAGAAATCTCAAATAATGGTCATAGATTAATGATTTAAATTTGTCAATAAAGTTGAAGCCAGTTGACTCTACACATCTTATATTATTAGAATTATCTTCTTGTTCAATCTCTTTATTTTTTGTCTCTTCTCTCACTATATTGATCATGTTTTTATGTTATTTGTGAATTTACTCAGAGAAAATTATCAATTATCCAATCTTTAAAATGTTTAGGATATTCCAAGTTTTCAACCTCTGGAATCACAATAATAAGTAATTTCTTCTTTTAATTCTTTCTTTTTTTTGTCCCGATCATGACTTCCCGTAATTTTAGATTTAAAAGCAACTACAACTAAAAATTATTTGTCGAATTAAAGAACTACTTTTGATTTCGAAATAATGTTGAGAAAAGTCATGAAAATTTTAAATTTAGAAAAAAAAAATTGATTAAAAAGATAATTACAAATTAATTCTTTCAGAACAAAAGGAGTAATCAATTTTTCTTTACTATCTTTCGTCATAATTATAATTATATTTATAAAGGTATATGATTAATTACTTAATAAGTTATCATATTTGAAAATTTTATACATTAACAGTGCACAAAATTTAAATTCAATAATAATTAAGTTTAATTTATCTGTGCCACAAGAATGATACTATTATTATTGGCGAGTATTTATTAGTTCTTCTTTGGGTACACAATTCTCAAATATTTTTATTTGTTTTAAATGTGTAGTTTCTAAATAAGTCAATTTATTTTATGAAAAACGAGTCACATATGTTAATAATGTATTTAAAATTGAGAAGATATATCGTTTCGTTAATAATTTAGCTCATACATGCTATTGGTGCTAAGGAGTTGGTCTAAATATATCTAATTAATTAGTTGATTAGTAAGCGGTACTGACCCTTCAAAGCATGCAAAATTGAGTAGGTATATTGTTTAGCATTTCGTTAGCATGTGCAAGTTGAACATTTTATTTTCTAACCATGTTTCTGTTACCACTAAACCTAAGCTCTAATTTCAAAGTGTGAAGGTAAATATATAGTCTCGCTTAAGTTAATATTATATTGTTAATTAATTACATAGATGTAAACCATATATGGATATCGTAACATGCGATCATGTATTTGGTAATGAAATTTGTAATATATATATATATATATATATATATATATGTTGGCTCCTTGGCTTTTGAGTTTTTTTAGATCGATTCATATTATCTTTGCCTTTTACTTGTGTCCTAAATTAAGGATGAGATCATTTTCATAGTGTTATTATAAAAATTAAAAGCAGCTAGCTTATGCCAAAAGATTAAAGCTATACAGTCTAAAACAATAATTTTTTGAAATAACATCCTTTAAGAGTCGCTTTCTCAGCCAAAAATACTGTTATAAAAAATCAATCGGGTTGTGAGAGATAGGGGGTTTGGGGTGTATCAACCAAAAATTAATTTATTTAACTTGAATAATTGAGTAATTAAGTTGATTGGGTGGGAGGAGGGGTGTTCAATATTAGATTAAAGATATATTCGGACAATCTATTATTCCCTTCATCCCATTTTAGATGGGCACTTTTTATGCTACACATAATTAAGAAATTATTAATAGATTGATGAATTTTACTATTTTGACCTTTGTTCACAATAATTAGCCTCTTGAAAAAAGAAATTTGAATCTTAAAATATATTTAAACTTCCAAAGACCATATTAATCCTAGGGATAAAATGAGAAAAAATTAATTAATTCTATGCTAATTTAGTAAATGATCAAATAATATTTGATAAATATTTTAGTCCATCTAATATGGGACGGAAGGAGTAAAAAGTAAGGATATGTGAGAACTAAACAAATAATGAATAACATATTTGGACCTGTTTCTTTAATTTAATTTTTAATAACCTAAGGAATTAATGTGTCATTTGCATCTAATCTTAAATAAATGAACTCGTATAATCCAAGTCCTTCAATTCATTTTGATGATTGGAGCACATAGTATCCATATAATACACCTTCTAAATCTCATAAAAATAGGCGTAAGATTTGTCTATATCCACCTTATGCAGATTGCACTAGTAATGATACATTGAATATATTTATATTATGGAAATACCTACTATATATAATAAATGTATATTTAGCATACTCACTTTGTGTTAATTTAAAGATAAATGGAAAAGAACAAGTTGTTCGAATCCCACATGACACTTTGTTGCGGTTATGTTTTGCCTCAATGGAAAACGGTGCCAATGTATATTACGGCTTTATGTATTGTTGAAATTTCAATAACTCTACTTAGAGGAAAAAAAGAAATAAAACTCTACTTAGATGAATTAAATTTCACAAAAAGTAATCATACTACTATCTGTTCATGGTTTTACGGTTGTACTAATCTCTATACCATATCCCAAACAATTTTTTTTTTTAAAAAAAAGGATGGTGTTTGGCAGGACATAGATTTTTTTTTCCTTATGACAGGTGAGAGGAAATAGTTGAAAATTTGAGTCACACGTGAGAAGAGGGATGGATAAATGAAAACGTGATGGAATATGTATTGAGGAGAAATGTGGACGCGTATAATACTTCAAAAACTAAACTATATTTTATACAAGAGTTAGAGAGAGAAATGGTGGGTTTGACTTGGCGGCAGGAATATTTGTAGGGCGCGTGCCTTATGCAGAAGCCCAATCTAGTGGTCCCAAAGTTAAAAGAGTGTTAACAAAGCTCCACGTATACTTATTAGCCACCCCCTACACTAATGATAAAAGTATTAAAATACAACTAGGCTTCCTAGACTGAAACACAAATAGCCGCAACCCTTGACACTTCTACCAATTTCCATTGCCAACCAATGCTAATATTAACCCTCTCACCCGCTCGGTGCCTATGATGGGAAACAGCAAACCCACCCCACAATATTTTCCAAACGTTTAATCTTATCAATTTCCCTTTTTTCTTTTAACTGATATAGTTGACAT
This sequence comes from Solanum rostratum, assembly GCA_029948455.1. Taxonomy (NCBI): domain Eukaryota; kingdom Viridiplantae; phylum Streptophyta; class Magnoliopsida; order Solanales; family Solanaceae; genus Solanum; species Solanum rostratum. The sequence continues at coordinate 46,849,704 of CM057045.1, forward strand.
CACAAAAGCAGCTAATATCAACAACAACAGGTAAAATAGTCAACGATGATTCAAACTTGTAACGTTAATTAGGATTTACTCTTTTCATTCCATATTACTTGTCCACATAATTAAAATAATTATCACAAATTATTAATACGTTTACAAAATCAAGATAAAGTTAATTTATTTTTTTCATTTTACCTTTAAAAGTAATTCTTTTTTAAAGTGCAAATAAATATGTAAAGTTATACAAAAAGTTCTTCTGAACTTTTTTTTCAATATTTATAATAAGCTAATTGTTCAATGTTCAAGAGAGTTTTTGAAAAATTTTTCTACTTTCGCTCTTCATTTAAATTTTCTAGATGATAAGTTCAAGAGAGTTACTTGCTCATATTTATGATTTTACTTTGAGTCATTTTGATTTCAAGAATATTTTGATATTAACTAAAGGGCAATTTTTTCTTTAATGGGTGGCATTGTCTTACAAAATTAGTAAATATGGACTAGAGGCAGTAAGAAGTATATTCTTGTTATTTATGATTTTCTAATGAGCATGTAAAAGAAAAAATAGATAACTAATATGGGACATATAGAGTAGTTTACTAATTGTTATACTCCTAATAAGTTATGTTATCCCTCAATATCGATTTATGTAGATGTATTTAATTGGGCAGAAAATTTAGGAATTCAAGAAATTTTTTAAAACTAATGGTTTAAAATAATTTATGAATATTTGTGTTATTATAAATCATCTCTTTAAGGATAAAATGAGAAATTTAAAATTAGATTGTTACTAAACATAAAAATATATTACTCACTTTTTGACAGACTAAAAGGGAAAGATCTCACATTTTAGGGCCGAACGTATGGGGTGAGTAATTATGCATACTTTCGTTGTCTTTTTTGTTAAATTCAATCTTCTAATATGAACTTGTAATTATTTAGAACTTGTAATTTTTCTATACTTTGATGATGTTATGAGTGATGATTTTATGGCTATTTATGCTTGTTATGAGACAACTGAAAAGGCTAGCATATTAAAATATGTAGGTATAGTGAGTATTTTATCACATTTCAGATGATGAATGGCTCTACTCTATTGTAAATTTTACGTATGAGCCATTATGTGTGTGATTGAATTAGATACTATGCAGTGTAGCACGTGGATACCAAGGATCCCCTACATGCTTTGATGAGATGGACAAAATTAAGTCCTTTTAGCGTGTGTGTACAAATGAGAGTAGGACTTATGATTCAGAGAGATGTGTACTGATTATGCAACTAGAAGGCCACGATGAATATAATTTTCATTATTGTATTGATTTATTTGAATCTTGAACAAATCTATTGATTGCCTCACGCTGATTGATTATTGACACTCAGTTTTTCTTTTTGATGTACTAAATCAAAGTCCAATTTTATTAGAGAGGGGGTCTATGTTTAAACTCTTACAATTAATCTTGCTTATCAATGTTAAGTATGGGTGAAAAACTATATACTTGATAAGTCCGGGGCGTTGGATTATGAAATGTTAAAAGGGCGATGATGAGTTGTATTTATGTCTTGTTACGTACTGATGTGCTAATTACTTTTGATGAATATGATGAAGTGCGGCTTATATGAAAATACATGTCTACTAATTGATACGACCCAAATTACACCTTCCTAAAGAAGTATAAACAACCATTATTCAAATATAGATTTTAACAATAATAAGATCAATCTCAAGAAGAATGTATGATGAATATGGTTGACAGTTTCATTGTGTTTATTTGTGCTCTTAGTCGTATTTATTTTTGAAAGAGGAGTTTTTCTTATGTACTAGCAGTAATTGTAAATATAGAACATAACAAATAACTAGTATCAGTCGCAAGTGTTTTGAATCAATCGAAGATGAAACTAAGATTTTGTGATTCTTATGAATTCATGACTTAGTAATATCGAATATTAGTACCCTTTTCTAGTGAGTAACATGCAAGACTAGTAATTTAGGTATCATCCAAGTAGAATGGTCATATTCAAGCCAGGCTTAGGCATGACACAACCATTGAAACTGCTAAGCCAAGCTTCTTAATCATACAAACATTCATAAGATAAGTAAAGACATCGATAGGATCATAAAGCAAAAGCTAAGTCTCAAATAGATCATAGTCTAGCAAAAAGAGAACTCAAAATAAATGGACTACACCATCATAGTCTTGCATGCCTCTAATACAAGTTTAGATGGGGCTGTAAGACAAGCCTCTAAATACATTTTTTACTTGAATAAAAAATTATTCAAGTAAAAATCCATGTAAGACATTTGAATGATTTAAATCTATTCAAGTAATTTAAGTTGTAAAGAAACTTATAAAAATACCCAACTTTGAAAAAAATTAACTTAAAAAGAAAAAATGTTAAATGAAATTTCTAACTCTAACCAAATAAGATCTTTCAAAAATTGACTAAGTGTCGAAAATAAAATCTAACGTTATTTTTCGAAAGCAAAATACGAAATATTTTGAATGAGAAAAATATGATTCTGAACAAAAATACTTAAAACGTTTTTTTTAAAAGGAAATAACTTGAATATTTTCAAGTGACTTGAATGGACGTGATTACTAAAGTAGGCCAATTTAAATCAAACTCATAATTTTGACATTCAAAATCATCTCAAATAAAACAAGCGATCATAAAAAAAATCATTTAAAGAAAGATAAATTAATACAAAGTGGTTCGTCCGGTGGGAATTCAATTATGTTAAACTATATATTCAAGAGTTAACACAAATAATAAAAATACTCAAAAGATATAAAGGAAGTGAATAAATATAGACTCTGGACCTCTCCCAATAACTTGGGCCCAAATCCAGTTACTGTTCACCTGGGCTGGAATTTAGGCCCCGCTGCTGTCAAATTAGGGGGTTTCAACCCAATTTTCTGCTATGGATATAACCATTGTATAGCGATGAATAGCGTCTGTATATCCGATGTATAAAAGTTGTATATCAATGTATACACCCTATATTATTCCCTCAAAACTTGTGACCAGCTTCTCTATGGATTGAAGAGATTTAGATCTGATCGAGACTCATGAACATGCAAAGGTGGAGTCCAAAGTAGACCGGGATTTAAGGATTCATGCACACACAAGAAGAAGAAAAAAAGATTAGTAAATATTAATAGCTAGCTATCATTTAAACATAAGACAATATTTTATCAAATGTAGTAGGACCATTGATATGATGATAAGTAGGACAGATGTCCAGGAACTCACGAATTGTACCTAAAGCAAATAACCCATTCATGCAAACAAATCTATATGAAATAAAATCTAAACATTGGATGCTAAAGGAATCATACATAATCAAAAATTACTTAGCTTAATAATTGAGGGCAAACAAGGTAACGAAAATTTCTATGGAGCCACCTTAATCACTCCAAAACAGTAAATAAAAAATTAAGACGAAACTAATTCCTTTAGTTGAAAAGAAGAGTGGTACAGTAATAAGCATCAAACATACAACTAGAAAACAAACAGGGACACTGTGAAAAAATCAAACTGTCTCGTAAGTTATTGCTAAAAAGAAATGCAAATAAAGATGGGATATAAGAGAAAAGGTTATAGTCCAATATTAGGATTTTATTTTTAAAGATGTGGTCATACAGGTTAATTAACTAAGAGATAGAAAACAAAAGAATCACTATGTTCCAACTATTATGAGTATTAGCTATCTAAATTGAAACCATGTCTTTTCTCAAATCTTCACACCATACCAAACATGTTTGCATCAATTGAGATTTGAGTGTCCACAAATATTAAAAGGCTACTTCTACATAAATGATAAATAAAGAAAAACTATACAGAAACAAGTAAACAAGAAGATTATCATAAAACAACTTGTCCATTTAAACTAGGACTTAGCATTTATCCATTGATTATGATGCTAAACAACACCCATTGCTCAACAAGACAAAGCTGGAACGTCATAATTAAACTTAAAATTTGTCGGAAACCCAAAGACATAATCAAGTTAAAGAGAGACCCTTAACCATTGGACCTGAAAAATAAGGTGAACTAAGGAACCTAAAACACAGGCCAGACTTAGAATTTGATTTAGAAAACCAACACATCAAAATGCATGAAAACCTTAAAAACAACAGTGTTAACATTGGAAAAAAAATTAAGAAATTAAGCCTTGATTCAACTCATGCTTTGCAAACCCAAATCCTACATCAATAACTTAACACTCGTTTGTTTAATCAACACTCAAAGAAGATTTTAGAATCAAGATAATTGTGAAAGAATCTGTAACAACGCTGTGGTCCAGAACACCAAAAGTCAACTAGAGATTCAAACATAAATGGATATCCTAAGAACTTTTAAACCAAAGATAAACGAAGCTAAATCACACAAACAAAGCATCGAAATAAGAGAGTACGTATAATATCAAATTAAAAAAACTCTGCTGAACAGATTCATCACCTTATATAACACTTGAAATTGAAATTTACATGAGATATGAACAAGAAAAGGCATATTACCTTTTCCATTGCAGCAAAAATGAGATGGCGAGCTTGGTAATGAAGCCTTTTGCTTCATGACTTCGAATCTGTGAACTTAGAAGACAACCAAATCGTTCTTTTTTTCCAGAAAATTCTTGTATATTAGGGGACTTTGTATTCTTTTTGAATGGAAAAATACTGCCCATTGACACCCTACTAAGTGCATCAACTATTATATAAGCATCACCCGATGATACATCACTCTCATATCATAATATTTTGGAAGTTCTAACCATCATCTTTTCCTTAGGTTGAGGTCTCTTTGACTAAATACGTATCGGAGATTCTTCGTGAACATATCCACATGTACTCCATAAAGATAATTTCACCAAATTTTCAATGCAAAGGCAACCGCTACAAGCTCAAGATCATGGGTTGGGTAGTTTCTTTCATGCACCTTCAATTGCCTTGTGGCATAGGCGATCATCTTCCTGTGTTGCATCAAGGAACATCCCAAACCGACCCGTGAAACATCACAATAAAACCCTTCGGCACCTTCTGGCGAAGTTAAGATTGGAGCCAAAGTTAGTCGATCTTTCAAGGTTTGGAAGCTTTTCTTTTACTCATCCATCCATACAAATATTGCTTTATTTTGAGTCAACTTTTTCAATGGCTATAAGATAGGGGAAAACCCCTCAACAAACCTTCTATGGTACCCGGATAAAACTAAAAACTCCTAATGTTTGAAGGAGTCAATAGTCTAGGCTAATTTTTTACTACCTCTGTCTTTCTAGGATCAACCTTGATTCCTTCACCAGACAAAACATGCCAAAGAAATGTCACTTCTTCTAACCAAAACTCACACTTACTAAACTTGACAAAAAATTGCCTCTCTTTAAGGTTTGAAGCACAATCCTCAAGTGGTTCATCTGTTCTTACCTACTATGAGAATGCACCAAAATGTCATCTGTGAAAACAACCACAAAAGCATCAAGATAGGGCTAGAATACCCTATTCATTTGGTCCATAAATATCAATAGCACTTTAGTTAAACCAAATGACATTACCATAAACTCGAAATGACCATACCTTGTTTGAAAAGTCATATTGGGAATATCATACTCTTTCACTCTTAGTTGATGATATTTAGACCGAAGATCAATCTTGGAGAACTGTCTAGCCCTTTGGAATGGTCGAACAAGTCATCTATCCTTGAAAGTGGATAGTATTCTTTATAGTCTCCTTGTTCAATTGCCAGTAATCTATGCACATCGATAGCAACACATTATTCTTCCTCAGAAACAACATCGGAGTGCCCCATGGAGACCTACTTGGTCTAATGAAACCCTTCTCTAACAAATCCTTCAATCAATCCTTTAACTTCGCTAGAGCATTCGGTAAGAAGGAATAAAGATAGGTTGGGTATTAGGAAGAAAGTCTATGCCAATATTTATACTCCTTTCATGAGGAACACCAGGAATCTTTCTTGAAAGTCTATGCCAATATTTATACTCCTTTCATGAGGAACACCAGGAATCTCTTTGAGAAAGACATCAGGGGGCTCATTGACAATGAAAACTGACCCAAAAGATGGAACCTCAAAAGTGACATCCTTGACCCTCACTAGATGAGAGACACACCCCTTAGAAATTATCTATGGGCTTTAAGATATGAAAAGAATCAACTTTTGCACAAGAAACGACTATCCTCCCATTCAAGAATAGGCTCATTTGAAAATTCAAATTTGACTCTACGGGTTCGATAATCAATGGAAGCATAAGAGGCATGTGACCAGTTCATCCTAAGAATGACATGAAAATAAACCATGGTTAGTTCAATAAGATCACAAGGTATAACTTTACGCTAGATAGAAATAGGACAACCTCTTTAGACCTTTCTAGCAACGACCAACTTATCTATAGGGGTACGAACTTCAAATGAATCAAGCAAGAGTTTAGGACATACATTGAATCTATTCTCAAAGAAAGGAGTTACAAAAGAATAAATAGGCTTTTGAGTCTAATAATGCATACACATCATAATTGAAAACTTTCAACATACCAGTGACTACTTTGGAGTCTCTTCCACTTCTTATCAAACTTGCAAGGCATAAAACTAGTTGGTGCATTGAGAACCTCCTTGGGCTTGCCCACTTTAGACTCCTTGACCTTGAATCCTAGCACCACCACTTCTACACTGTCTAGCATGATAACTAGGTTTTCCACACTTGAAGCATGCACTAGAACCAGCTAGGCATTCCCTTTTGTGGAGTCTTCCGCACTTCTTGAAATTTGGAGGGGCTTGAGCACCCAAAACTCCTTATGGCTTGGGATTGAAAACCTTGTCCATGTTGGAACATATAAGAGTAATATTGGTTGAACCTTGACCCATTTTTGTTTGGTCACCACCGAACTTGCGATGTCTACCAACTCCCAGGTAGGAGAATCCACAACCCTCAATCCAAGTCCTCTTGGACTTAAAAGCACGCTCCCTTAACTTTTCATCTTTGATTTTCTCTATATAGGTTATGATAAAGATGTCACGACTCAAACTTAGTGTCCTAGGTACTACATGGCAAATAGGAAAATCAAAGGTACCCCAAACAAGCCTCATAACATACTTACGCACATCCTTGGTTAAGAAGTATGGGTCAATCATCAACAATTTGTATTAAGGAGATTAGGGACTTTGGACGCACTCTATGGTAAAAAAGATAAGGGATTTCTATTATCTCAAGCACAACATGCAATTCTAAGGAAAAATGGAACATGGGACGCACTCTATGTGGTATATGGGCTTAGAATATTTATCACCTTACAATTGACATTACAAGTAACAACAAATATGAGATAGGGACTAAAGGAAATCCTCCATAGATAAATAAGCATCACCATAATGCATAAATAACATATCATCAAACAATATCTCTAGTCGTAGGTGGGATGGAGGTCTAGACATATTTCGAGTTTACCCTCAAAAGTAAATAATAATGTCTTAACATAGGTAGATAGAATTAGATGTCACCCTTGAAATGGAGGACTCACCGCAAGCAAATTCTTCAAGAATTATACTAGCCATGAGGTGATGGATGGGGAAGGGCTCCGACCCCTATACATGGTTAGATAATATATAGTTAGATAATATAGACAAAAAGTATGCATTAGTACTTTAAATGTACTAAGTATGTGAAATGCAATGCAACAAGAAAATCATAAGTTATAACAGATAAGATGCATAATCATAGCAAAGGAAATAAGCTCAATATGATATGTATAATCAATTCCTTAAGTAAAACATGCATAGAAAGGAAAACATAATTTCATAACATAGCATATACATATGTTGGAGGAGACCTTAAATGATACTTAAGACCATGTGAACTACTACATGGAATCTTGATGTTTCCTCTACATCGAAAAAGAAGCGGTTTCGTACAAAGATAAATTATATCCCCACCTTATGGAATGACCTTTTTGGTGGGTGTTACATGACCTAGTTAGATCCATTAGTGTAATCCTATTTAGGGAAATAGTAATAACCTATAGTGGCACATAGTTTAGGGACAATGAAAATCTATCAAGGTCTTCTTGGTACTAAGCCAATACCTTATGGAGTACATAAAGCATAAGAATAATCAAAACATGCATAGGCTTATAAATCATAATATCATCATAAGAGTAGCCCATTTAAATTTATGATCCCTTTAAGTGAGTATCTCTTTTTGCAAGAGGGTCTATCATGACATCACAAAAGGGCTTCATAATTTTGCATAATATTCATAGAGCTTTTATGGAATCATAACATACTTGATAACTCTTATTCATTCATAACATTCATAACTTGCATAACTTGTGATAAACCTTTCATCAACATGAGGTGCTTCATCATACAATCTTAGTTCCAAAACATAGTGGGTCTATGCATAAAGAGTTAAAAATTATGAAATCCAAGAGTAATGTGCATGAATAGGTAACATATGTTACTTGAGACCATCCAAATCAACCTACCATAATCATAGTAAAACCCCTAGTTACGACATCATGAAAATCATCTCAAAATCCATAGGTTTCATAGCATTTTATAATAACATAACATTCATAGCTTAGATATCATGAAGAATTCCATGATATCAACCCTTAATAGGAGTTCATGTATTTGAATCCAATAGATGACAATTTTCAACATAAGTCATACATAATAGTATGAATAGGAAGTACCCCTAATGAAACAAGTCTTGAAATCAAAGATTGAATGAAAAAAGGTTTCGAGCTCCATGTGTGAAAGGACCCAGGGATGAAGAAACCCATATACCTTAAGGTCTTGAAGAAGACAAGAGAAGCTTGAGAGAATATTGAAGCTTGATCCTTCATGGAAGAGCCTTGAAACCCTAGAAATTTAGGAGAATTTAGAAGAGAAATATTGTAGAGTTTTGAGACGATTTTAAGAGTTTTATAGAGTCAAATAGATCTAAAAATGATGAAATTTTTTAGTATTACCATATATAAGAGTTTAGGAATTTTTATCTACCGTTACTTAAATCTGAAAATTTTTGAAAAATTGTATGCTGTGGTGCAACGGAACTGCAACGCAAACTTGTTCCGCTGTAGTTCATTTTTGCATGAAATTCAATTTTCCCTTGCATTTTCCATGGGATGAGTCTTGGCTATCTTTACTCTAAAATGAACTCTCCTTGTGATGTAAAGAGGTTTTGAACCCTTTTGGAAAGTGCAAAAACTTGTGAAATATTATGTTTCGCTATGGTTGACTTAAAAATCAAAGGTGACCATTTTCTTACATAATTTTGTCTCCTGAACAAGAATACAACCATAGATTATCCAATAAATGCATGGATTATGCTTTATTCATGGAAAATATTACTAGGTATCCTAAGGCACTTTGGAGGTTTTACAATAGGAGATATTTATCTCCTTCACTAACATGCAGCTCTTGCACTCCTTGGAAACCAAGTCCAACACTCAGAAAATAAACTTACTCATTCTTGTCCTTGGGTCAGCAACCATGAATGGTGCATACTTTGATAGCTCCGTGAACTTGAGAGAATATTCCCTCATACTTAGGTTTCCTTGTCAGAGATTGATGAACTCTTGAACCTTGGCCTCCGTAAACTCTAATGGAAAGAACCAATCTAAGAAGGCACCTTTAAACTCTTCCCAAGTAATTAGCCCCGCTTCTTCGCACCTTTCTTCTACCCAATGGTCATACCATACTTTAGTGATGCCTTTGAGTTTATAGGACACAAGTTCATCCTTTTCATTATGTGGTACTCTCATAATGGCCACAATTCAATAGGCCTCATCAATGTACTCCGTTGTATCCTTACCTACCTTGGAGACATGATACTTGTGTGTATTCATCCTTAAAAAACTCTAGAACCCTAGTAGTCATGGTACGTTCTTGAGGAGGACGGAAGACCTTCCAATTAACTTGGTTGGCCATATCTTGAGCCAACATTGTGAAAGCAGCCGAAACTCCGTATGAGATGCCCTTTCTTCTTGGGGAATTAGAGGAACTTGGGCCTTATTCACATCTCTTGGTGGAGGTACTCATCTTGGCAGCATGATCTAGAAATTCCAAAGGACAAGTCATTATATAAGGGGAAATCTTAAGACAACTCTAAGGCACAACTTGAATTATGAAAAAAGGAAAAGTTTCCTAAATTCCTTATGGGCTCTCATACATAATCGTGGCACACTTTACAGCCATGAACTTGACTTTGTTAGATGTGGTGTGTTGGAATCCAAGGAGCATTTAAAAACCTCATGCTCTGATATCAAATTTGTGATGACCCAAGGTTAAGGTCTAGTCAAAACATGGCGATTAAGGAATCTGAATGTAATTTACCCAAGCCTCTTAACATTCATCAAGCATTTATAAGTAGTGAACATAAATTAAAGTGGAATTTAAATGGGAAAAAAAGGACTAAGACATATCAAGTCATAAGAACAAGAATAAAACTCAAGACTTCAATACATTTGTCTAGCAATACCTTTTAATGGAAAGTCTTAGCGGGGACCAAGATAGGATCCAAGCTCACCATTAACCAAAAGTAGAAAAACGAAATACAACTTAAAAAGAATCAAGTGTATTAATACATCAAGCTTGAAGGTAAATGGGTGTCGTCCCCGAACTAAAGGACTCACCAAATCAACTAGACATCAATTTCCACAGCTAGCAAGACTTCAGAACAGAAGGAGCACTGGTCCTTATACAGTGATATTATGTAGATAAAATATACATTAGTACTTTGAGTGCACTACATATGTGGAATGCAATAAAGAAGAAAATCATAATGTCGTAGTAAGCAATATACATAACAAACAAGAAAATGAAGCTCAAGATGATGAATGATAAATACATCATTTAAGACATGATGTGAAGTAATACAATTATCATAATTCATCATATACATGTCTATGTGGGAGGAGACTGTATTTAATATTTAAGACTATGCAAGCTACTACATCAAATCTAACATAACCCCCTACATTAGTAGGACGAGACTACTTGTCAGGTAGAATTTTTTATATATATATGCATGCATATCTTTAACTTTAACTTTATGCTATTGTGGATCCACTAGCCTTAGCCTACAAGGGCTCCTATAATGGCACATAGTTAATGAGACAAGAGTTTGCTGCTAGGGTTCCCTTATCGAACCCCACATGAAGCCCAGTTAGTGCTAAGTCAAGTCCTATGAAACACTTTAAATGCCATGGCCCAAGCCCATGGCCTAGATGTGACATGGTGAATGGGGAACCCGAAGGAACCCCAAGCAAGACTCTAAGCATAAGTAAGTACATCCTTCGTTGTGGAAGCATAAGAAAATATCAAGCAAATAAATCTAAGGGGAACAAGGCTTTGGACTCACGCTAATGGGATAGAAAGGGAATAGGAATTTCCTTCATCACATAACAACAAAGACTAAGGGGAGGGTAAGTAGGACTCAAGCTATAGGGAAATAGGGACTTATGACTTTCATCACATACTATCAATATCAAGAAACAACATATAATGGATAGGGACTAAAAGAAGTCTTCATACATACATAAGCACTATAGTAGTCAAGATCATTGCATAAATACATAAGCATGAAAGAAAGTGGTTATTGTCCCCAGAATAGAGGACTCACCAATAGTAAATCTTCAACCCTACGTACTAGCCATGAGGAGGTAGATGAATAGAAGCTACGATCCCTATATGGTTAGATCGTGTAGGAAAAACATATGCATTACTACTTGAAATGTACTAAGTATACGAGATGAAATGCAACACAAGTTCATAATCCATAATTAGATAAGATGTATAATCATATTCAAAGTATATAAGATCAATATGACATGAATGATCAATGCCTTAGTCTAAACATATATGAGAATAGACAAACGAAAGAACATATCATACATAGATGGGAAAAGACCATAACTAATATGTAAGACCAAGCTAACTACTATTTGTAGTCCCGATGTTCATTCCATATTGAAAAAGGAGTGGTATACTTTGCCAAGGTAAACTAAACACTCACCTTACGAGAACTTTCCCATTTCGAAAAGTGATTCACAAACACCTTACGGGAACACCACCCTTTTTGATTACCTTATGGGAACACCATTCTTTTCGTTTAATATATGATTGAAGCCTTATGAGAACACCACTCTTTTTGGATATCAATTAGCATGTACCTTATGGGAATTCTCACCCTTTTTGATAACACAAATCTTCGGCAGCAATGTAGTTAAGGTACAATGGTTATCTATCAAGGTCCTCTCGGTGCTAGGTCAACAATTCTAAAGAATACTCAGATCATAGTCATAGTCATAATGCATAATCTCATAATAGCTTAATATCATCATAGAGTAAATCATCAAAACCAAAGATTCATAAAATCAAAAACATATCATTCATAACTTTCATAATGTTCTCATGAACTCATAACATGCTTAGTAGCCATTCAACATTCGCAACGTCCATAATTCAAATATCTTGCCATAAGACTTACATTAACATAAGAAGCTTGACTCATAACTTTAATCAAATCATGGTCGGTGCGTATACATGGGGTTAACTTCATGAAATACCTTAGTATAGGACATGGAAGAGTAAAACATAGTCATTTAAGAACCATTCAAATCAACCTACCAATATATTAGCAAAACTCCAATCTGGGTATCATGAAATCCATTCCAAAAGTTCACAGTCTTTTAAAGATTTTCAAGATATCACAGCATGCATAGTGTAGGTTTCATAAAACCATTTACAATATCAAACCCCAGTAGGTGTTCATGCATAAGAAAACCAATACTTAACAAAATCTAACTTAAATCATGCTTTCAGTGAACAATAGGAATTATCCATAAAGAAACAACTCTTAAAATCATTGAATTTCATTAAAAAGGAGAATTGGACTCAATGGGTGTAAGAACCCATGGATGAAGATCCACATACCTTAAGGTTTTGAAACTTGAGGAATCACTTTGGAAGCTTGGTGTTCAATAGAGTGGTCTCGAAAATCCTAGAATTTTGGATGATTGTTGGGAGAGAAAACTTGAGAGATTTGAGAGGAATTTGGGGGTGTTTGAGAGAGGAATAGGGCTAAAAAATATGAGAATTGGGTTTAGAAATATGTATTTGGGATAAATAGGTCGAAATTCCTTCTAGAGAAAGCAAAGATATCATCAAAAGGTCAACAAATGACATTTTAATGTGTCCTGGCAGTGAAATTGGCAGTCCAGGGGTCCCATCGCTGAACCATTCGGCGGTACACTAAATGGGACCTTCAGACCACCTTTTTGATAGTGGTTGAAATTTTTTAGAGTGATCGGGTGACTGATTCGGTAGCTCGCTGGATGCATTCAGCGGTCAGAATGACAGACGCCCATTTGATAGCCTAGACAGGCTTCAGTAAAATGATCATAACTTTTATTCTGAACTTGGAATAAGGTGAAACTGGATGCGTTGAAAAGATAATTGAACACTCCATAATCATGTCATAGAATTACATCAACTAAATTCATATAATTCAATATACATCATAATCTCAATCTTTAAAGAGATTTCGTGCAACACATAAAAGTTCCCATAACTTAAAAGTTAAATAAATAGAAAACATACTTGAGCTTTGTGGATGAAAGGGAGCCATAAATCAAATGCACATAACTTGATTAGAAGCCTAATAAAGAATCCTAAGTTTGGGGAAGAGGACTTGAAAACCTTTACTTGCCTTCCTTGAGTCTTAAGATGAATTGTCTTAGGAGAATTTTGAGAGAGTTTGGGGATAAGAGAGAATGAGAGTGTATTGGGATAGAATAGGTTTGATATAGTAGGAAGTAAGCTTACAATGATGTAGTATTGGCCTAGGATGTAGAAAATATCAAAATTCCCTTCATTAAAACACCTTAGACCCTATCTATGGACCCGATCTATGAGTCGTTGATCAATATACATGTCATAGGTAAGGGGCATCATCTGGTTACAGTTAGGAACCTTAAAAATCGTCTTTAAACCTCAAACTATGAACATCCTTTATAGTCTATAAAAAAGTTGATGAGTCGTAAACACCTTTAATCTAGTGACACCTTCCAAACTTGAAAAACATGTTTCCGTTCCATAACCATTATCTATGACTCATAGTTTCTTCTATTGGTCATGGACACTTTTTGTACTTCAATTTCTAGGCTTCAAGATTTCTCCAAGTGACTGTCCCATTTACGGGGCCTATCTATGGCCCATAAAATAGATAATGAGATTTGGATGGATCATACATCCCTGTAGTAAAGACATTTTTGTACTCCTCATTCTGATTCTAACCTTTAATCCTGTGAGGCCACACATGATACATTAAGTATAAGGTCCCGTAGATTGAAAGGTGAAAACAAGGCCTAAAAATAGGGTTTTCAAATTTTTTTGTCAAGGGTGTCCACCAAGACCCACTTCATGGACCTTGGTACATACCACCATCCATGAAGAGGCTCATGAAAGGGCCTCTTGGATTGATTTAGGGTCTACCATGGTGAGGTGTTCTGCCATAGAACCATCCGTAGCTCATGGAGCATACTATGGCTTATGGAGTGAACCCTCCTAGGCCACCCTCATTTTCCAGTGTAAGGCACACACCACGAACCCCACCATGGGTCATGGTGTACACCATGGTTCATAGTGGTGTTTTCACGTAGGGTGCTATCAAGTGTTTGAATATGATTTTGTAAGGGAATTTGGGTCCTTTCCTAGTTTCTAAACTTATTTTTGAATGGTTTTTAGAATTAATTACCCTTCTAACGATATCCTAACCTATCCAAGGCCTTCCTATATTGTTTCCCACACTTAGACTCAAATTTTACTCCTTAGAACAACTCTCAAGTCTCCTCTTAAGCTCAAGTGAAGAATTCATTGAAGAAACCCTAATTTCAAGTCAAGTTCATCTTTAATCTCTCAATGCTCATCAAGATATATGGGTATTCATCCACGGGTACCTTTCACCTTGGAGCTCAACCGATTTTCTAACTGTTCCATTAATTTCAAGTATGATCAAATTAGGAGTTCCATGACTTTGATGTCAACGAATATTATTATGATGTAGATTATATTTATATGCTAGAATATGCACGAATCACCTTTAGTCTACATGAATTACATGATATACATGAGATTTGTCAAGTATGCTATGATATACATAGAAATTATGAATTGGCCACTTCAATTATGATTAAAGTGATTTCCAATTCATGGATTATGAATGTACTTATACTATTATCATGATTTTAAACTTATCTAATATGAACCCATCCTATTCTAGATCACTTCATCTCATGATCATGTAGGTACAAGGTTTTCAAACAAGCTTATGATGATAGAATCGGGATTTAGGACCTTGAGGGTGACTTGGGGTCCCCAGTGTTAGATTCAAGGTCCCAATAGGTATCCTAGGACCCTAGTATGATACAAGAAAGGGGATTCCGGACAAGTGACCTGGGTACCTATGGAAAGATTCAAGATCTTTAGATATGCCCTAGGATCCTAGTAGGGGATTTAGGACATCGATGGTGGTCTGTGTTCCACAAAGGTTACTCAGGATCATGAAGAGTGACCTAGGACCCTAATATGAAATGAGTTACTCTTATGCATGATGTGATGAGCTATGAGATTATGATCAAGCTTATGATGATGATGTACAAGTATGAATTATAATGACTTATGATGTTTTATGACAAGTATGACTATGTGTCATTGTTATGTATTTCATGGGATGTTGACATAGCAGCTAGAGTACCTCGGGATTACGACTCACTTGTTACTTGAGGCATGACCCATTAAAAATAAATCCCAATATCCCATAATTACCTACTACTGTATAAATGATTATGCTTTCCAACATAGGTTGCTAGTGGATCCAATAACTTATGAGATGTAGAGTTCTACTCTTCCAAGTAGACTTCTTTTCCTATATTGGGATAACACCGAGATTCCATATTATAGCTTATATGGTCTTAATGTTATTATACAGTGACATTCCCACATATGTTGATATACTATGATAGTATGTATCATTATACTCATGGCATATTGGTATGTTGATTCCTTTCTCTAGTTTGGTTCTATATATATGTGCCCTTTCTCATGTATCATTATTATGCAACTTTTGATGTAGTGTATATTATTGTATTGCATGCCTGCATACTTAGCATTTCAAATATACTGACACATATTGTATACCTACATTATCTTTTAATGTAGGGGCAGGTGACTATCTTCCTCCTCATCCTAGTAGCTAGATTGGGATTTCTTTCAAATATAGATTGGGAGAGCCCTCATGCTTCAGGGACAAAACTTACTATCCTCTAGCTTTATGTTATTTTTAAGACCGTATTTTATTTTTTACTGAGGGTGAGCTGGGAACATGTATTAGAGCCCACCTCCCCCAAATTTATGAGTTAGAGGCTTGTTGGACATGATGTATGACTCCTATGGCTTATGTATCTCTTATCACTCTTATGCTACAGCTTATGATTATGTCTCAGCTTCCACTTATATTCTTCATTTTATTATCCTTGAGCAGTTATGACATGCTAAGAAGGCTAATTTAGGGTTCCTTTGGGACCTCATTTGCCTTCTTACACCATGCTCTAGCTTGGTTCATGAAAAACTAGGTATCAGATCCTAATGGTTAGAAGTGTCCTAGCGAGTGCA
The DNA here is from genome assembly GCA_029948455.1 of Solanum rostratum. Classification (NCBI taxonomy): domain Eukaryota; kingdom Viridiplantae; phylum Streptophyta; class Magnoliopsida; order Solanales; family Solanaceae; genus Solanum; species Solanum rostratum. The sequence continues at coordinate 46,866,371 of CM057045.1, forward strand.
ACATGCCGCATCAATTAGAGTCTTATTCATAGGTGTGAAGCGCACCACATAAATGAGTAGGAGGCTATGATGCATTTGGAAAATGTTTTACCTCTTTCATGGTTCATGTCATGCTATAGAATGTGTAAGACTTCCTGAATCTAATGATTGTTATTTGTGCTTTTCAAAAAATACCTCCAAGAAGGGTACCCAAGCCAAGGGAAGTACGTACTAACGAGGATCAAGCCCTCTATGAACCTTTGGGAGAGAAAGTCACCGATACTAAATTAAGGACCCCTGTTCCTATGTTGTCCTAGGCTATAACAAACAAGGCCAATAAAGGTGTGGTTTCTCCTCCTCCTTATATGCCTACCCTAGTGGCTAGGGTTTGAGATTTTTCCTCAATGAACCCTCTTAAGCTCTATGGATCAAAGGTAGATGAAGATTCTCAAGAAATCATTGAAGAAGTGTACAAGGAGTTGGTAGTCATGGGATGACTTTATAGGGAAAAGCATAATTGGTAGTATATCAACTGTAACACCCCATATTATTTATATGTTAGTCCTATCTATGTGACACTTGAAATATCCTTATGGTGTAGGTGAAAGACTAAGTTTTTTCATAAGAATGGTGGTAATTTGAATTGGATCGAGAGGTATGCAATATCCACACATGTTTCAATGGGGATAATTTCAAGATAAACTCGACAAAAGTATTTAAATTCAAGGTAGTAAGGTGTTATTTGCGTTGAAAGTCTAAAGTGAAGTACTAAGATACAATATAGGGGATTGATATTTTGAACATGAGGTAAGACAAATGAGCTGCTTGCTTGACTTAACAAAGCAAGTAGGTGCATCACCTACTTGGACTTTTTGACCAGCCAAAAGGACCAAGTAGGCGCACCACCTACTAAGGCTTGTTTATCCATTATATAGGGCCCAAGGTCACTAATCATTTAATTGAAAATTCTGGCCCAACCCAAGTGAAGGAAAAAGGTGAAGAATGGGCAACTAAGGCTCAATAAGTTGATGTCCAAAAAGGCCCAAGCTAAAAGGCGAAGTAGGTACATCACCTACTAGGTAAGGTATGACCAAAAATTGAAGAGAAATTCGGTCAAAGTTGGTCCCTTAAAAAGGGAATATAACCAGCTCTTTATAGCCATTTTACACATAAGAAAAATCTGATTTTCAAGGTTCTCTTTCTTCCCTCTTCTATGTTCATATAGCAGCCATAAAAACCCTAAGGGTTCTTTAGTATTATCCCTCATCTCAAGTTAGGATTGAGGGAGAGTTTTTCCCTTAGAAAATATAAGTTAAGAGAGCAAGAATCCCCAATAAGTAAGGTAAGCTACCACACTTTTCTGCCTCTTTTGTGCTTGAGTTAATTAGGGAACTTTATATGTGTTAATAAGGCCGGAGTGGTCCCTTTTACATGATATGATCTCATGGGAAGGTTTGCTGGTGGATTGTGCATGTCGGGACAACCATGTAGGGGAGTCCCTTTGAACTTCAATTGTGAGCTCATTATAGAATTGAAAGTGTAATGTTACTAAAAACTCACGAGACACTGCTTGGATACCATAAGTTCAGATTGCTCCTGCTACATTATCATATTTAGGGGTTGTTTTGTGTATGTGATGGTAAAAGGTATGACTACAAATTCAATTGGAGGAGAAGAAATTAAAAGAACACCCTTAGTTTGGTTATTGCATACTTGTTGCCCAGGTATAACTTATAGGTGTGAGTGAACTATGTACGTGTGTTTATCCACTAATAATACTAGTTTCATCACCTACTCAATTGTAGATAAATATCTGGAAAAAGGGGAGGTTACATTGCAATGAAATGAGGTGGCATGACAAGGTACGTAAGGTTATCTTATTCCATATTCTTTGGCATGGAATCTAATACTCGTGTCACTATCAATAAGTGAGCTTTGCAAGAGCTATTCCTTGACAATGCTACTTATTAGTAAATCTGTGGTTTTACTTTTTAAAGCACTAGCATGAGGAGTCTACTTTCATCTATGGAGATATTTGTGTCATTTAAACTCCTAAGTAGTTGTTAATATGACACTTGTTTTCTATATTATTGTACTATCTTGATAGACTACTGTTCTATCTTATGTTACTGGTACATAGTTTCAAAGCTTAAAAATCGTCATGACCACCAAAGTAACAATCTCAATGTATTAAAGAATATCTTAGAATAGTGTTCATATTGTATGGGTGGCATCCGAGGGACAAAAGCCTAGCATGGGTCGATCTCACTTGTGCATAAGGGTGCCAGCCCAGGGCAAGAGCCTAGCATGGGTCGACTTGATTCGTATAGTATGAGGACAACCTCCCATGGGTTAAATTGCCTAGCATGGGTCATCCTCTTTTAACCACCAATCAACTGGTCACATGTAATATGTCCAAAGAAATTCATAAAAAACTGAAGAGTAAAAAAAAGAATGTAATGTATATGGCTCTTCAAGTAAGCCCAGGTGGTCTTTTATTATGGTTTGCACATTTATGTATCGCTATTTGATTTCACTTGAGTTTTCATTTTATTTATGCTATTGCCTTACAAATTCAGTACATTATCATGTACTGACATCCCTCTTGGGGGATGCTGCAATTCATGCTTGTATGAACTTTCACCACTGCGTAGTTGTCATAGTCATATGGATAATGAGCATAGGTTATATGTTGGTTCTCTCGAGCCTCAATTGCACCGGGTGCCTATCCGCCTTTATAGATTTGGAGGCGTGACAAAGGTGGTATCAGAGCAGGTCATCCTAAGGAGTCTACAAAGCTGTGTCTATGTAGATTCTTACTTATGTGTGTGTTGTACACCATATCTATAAACATGAGGCTACAGAACATTTGGGAGTCGTCTCTTTTATTTCATGTTCTTGATCGTGCCATAGAGCCATTATCGTAGATTAACCCTAAAATTGTTTGTGTTCTTTATAGCAAAAGATGCCTATTACAAGGAGAAAAAGTACATGCAGGCAAATAGATTTTAGAGAAGGGACTAACCAATCACAAGCTAGACCTAACCAAAGTGACATTCCAGATGTATCTTTATCATAGAGTTCCTCAACTTCTCTACCTCAAAAAGAGCTATGGAGGGTAGAAACACCTCAAAGGCCTCTAGTAATTCTACTGAGTGAGATTTGAGGAATGTAATCTAGTTATTGACTTGTATAGTGGCTGGTCAAGGTCAAAGTCAAAGTCAAGAAGGTCTAGTTGTGGGTACTAGTGGTGTAGATAGGGTATCTAGCACTTCATTACGTGACTTCACTAATTTGGACCTTTCTTCATTCTCTAGATCAGATCCTAAAGAAGATCCACAAGACTTTGTTGATCAAATCCAATGGACCTTGGATGTTATGTATGTGCAGTATAGAAGCTGTTCATCTAGCAACATACAGATTGAAGGGTGTAACTGTGTTGTGGTATGAATCTTGGAAGCAGTCCAGGGGTACGGATGCACCACCAATTGGTTAGAAAGAGTTCAAAAAGGCATTTCTTGACCACTATCATCCATTGTAGATTCAAGAGGCTCGTGCAGGTTAATTCTAAAATCTCCACTAAGGGGGTATGAACATGAGAGAGTACAATCTCCAATTTAATTCCTTGACTAGGTATTCCCATAATGTGGTTGCTACTATGAAGGATCAAGTTCACCGATACATGGATAGATTAGATTCCTACCTGGTTAGAGATTGTACAATTTCTTCCTTGAATAAAGACATGGATATAGTAAGGATGTAAGCTTTTGCACAAAAGTTGGAGGATCAATGACAAAGGAGGAGGATACAAGAGTAGGAAAGAGTGTAGTCCAAGAGCTCTAGATCAATGAGGCAGTTTACACCATCCCAAGGTGAGCTTAGACCTTGATATTCTAATTGACCACCCAGGCCATTATTCTCCTACTCTACCACTAGTGGTGTACCTCAATATCAAGGGTCCAGGGGCAATCAGTTAGGGCGACAAGTTGAAATATAAGTTTCACAAATAGCGGAGTACAAAGAGAAAATGAGTATGAGCTAATCAAGACCTACTCGACAACCTAGTAAGTAATGTAAAATAACTCACCTAGGTATGTGTTGGTTTAGGACAGATGTATATTTTTGGATGTAAAAGGACTCACCTAGGTATGTGTTGGTTTGGGACAGATGTATATTTTTTGTGTGGTACACCGGGCCATATGATGAAAAATTTCCCTCAAAGGTACACGAGTGGTATGGCCTAACCTACTAGATCAGTTGTTGCATCATCATCAACAATGCCTCCATTATTTAGGGGGTCTGCAATTATCTTTAGGTCATGGTAGGGGTGTAAGAGGAGCAACTAGTTCTAGTGGAGCTCAAAATTGCACGTATGCTCTAGGAGATTAGCAAAATTTTGAGGCTTCCCTGGATGTGGTTACAGGTACACTGTCCATCTTTTCACATATTGTGTATGCATTAATTGATCCAAGATCTACTCTATCATATGCTACTTTATTAATTGCTGGGAAGTTCCAAAGAGTACATGAATTACTGATTAAACCATTTGAAGTGTCTATGCCAATTGGTGAGTCCATTATAGCTAGAAGGGTCTATCATAATTGCATAGTAACTGTTTGTGATTGTGACACATTGGTTGACCTTGTTGACCTAGAAATGATAGATTTCGATATTATAATAAGTATGGATTGGTTGGCTTCTTATTATGCCATTGTGGATTGCCGAACTAAGATGGTGCAGTTCCATTTTCAAGAGGAGGCAGTCCTTGAATGGAATGGTAATACTGGGGCACCACGAGGTAGGTTTATTTCCTATTTTAAGGCAAGGAAGATGGTGCCTAAAGGCTACATATGCCACTTAGTAAGGGTAAGAGATATAGATGCAGACCCACTGACCCTTCAATCTGTTCTGGTGGTAATTAAATTTCCAGATGTATTTCCTGAAGATCTCCCAGATTTGCTCCCGAATGAGAAGTTGAGTTTGGTATTGACGTGTTCCCACATTACCCCATACAAAATGGCCTTACAAAATTACTGGAGTTCAAGGAGAAATTAAATGATTTGCTAGAGAATAGATTTATACGACCTAGTATGTCCTCTTGGGGAGCATAGGTTTTACTTGTACGCAAGAAAGATGGTTCTTTGAGGATGTATATTGACTACTGACTATTAAATAAGGTGACGATAAAGAATAAATATCCCCTCACTTGGATTGATGATTTATTTGATCAGTTTTAGGGTGCTAAGTTTTTTTCAAAGGTTAACTTGAGGTCAGGTTATCACCAAGTGAATGTCAAATATTAAGATATACCCAAGATAGATTTTCGAACACGGTATGGTCATTTTGAGTTCTTAGTCATGTTGTTTGGGCTTAGAAATGCACCAACTATTTTTATGGATTTGATTAATAGGGTGTTTAAGCCATTTTTGGATGTGTTCGTGATATTATTCATAGATGACATTTTGGTGTATACAAGATCGGAAGGGGGTCATGCTAATCACCTATGAAAAGTGTTACCAATTCTTCATGATCGTAAGTTATATGCGAAGTTTTCTAAGTGCGTGTTTTGGTTAATATCTGTGGTATTCTTGGGGAACATCGTATCTTATGAATGAATAAGGGTTCATACACAAAAGATAGAAGCTGTGAAGAACTGGCGAAGACCTACAACACCTACGTAGGTTTATAGTTTCCTTGGGCTGGTAGGTTATTATAGAAGGTTTGTCGAATTATTTTCTTCTATTTCAGCACCTTTAACAAAGCTAACATATAAGGTAGCCAAGTTCCAATGTAGTGATGTAGGTTAAAGATGCTTCCAAGAGCTCAAAAAATAAATTAATAACAACACCTATATCGGTACTTCCTGATGGAATAGAAGGTTATGTGGTGTATTGTGATGCTTCAGAAGTGGGACTAAGATGTGTCTTGATGCATTATGGTAATGTAATAGCCTATGCCTGAATGTAGTTGCGTCCACATAAGAAAAACTATCCAACCCATGATTTGGAGCTAGCGACAGTTATATTTGCTTTGAGGATATGGCGCCGCTATATGTATAGAGTTCATGTTGACATATATACTGATCATAAGAGTCTATAATGTATCTTTAAGTAAAAGAACCTAAACCTAAGGCAATGATGATGGATTGAGTTGTTAAAAGATTATGACATCGACATTATGTATCACCCCAAAAGGGCAAATATGGTAGCATATGCTTTAAGACACAAGACAATGTCAAGCACTTTTTGGTAGTCCTCAATGAGACAAGGGGTAAGTTAAGATCTACGTCAATTAGTCTGCCAGGGGTTCACCTTCTTGAATCTCCATAAGAAAGAGTTATTGTGGAAAATACAACAGAATCCTCGTTGATAATGAATGTGAAAGATAAATAGTACATAGATTCCATTATATTACAACTTAAGAAAAATGTACAATAAGGTATGACTAAGGCATTTGAGCTCACACAAGGAGTACAACGATGTTAAAATGGATTGTGCATACTTAATGTAGATGGGCTAAGGGAGAAATATAACGGAAACACATTAGTCAAGATATTCGGTCCATCCAGGCTCAACAAAAATGTATCATGTCTTGAAAGAAGTGTATTGGTGGAGGGAAATGAAGAAGGATATTGCATAATTTATAGCCCCGTGTCCAAACTTTTAACTAGTCAAAGTAGAGCACCAAAACCTGGAGGTTATATGTAGCATATAGAACTTCCAATGTGGAAGTGGGACATGATCAACATGGATTGTTTACTGGGTTACGTCGTTCATTCTGGAAGTTTCACTCTATATGGGTAGTTGTTGATAGACTTACCACATCATCGCATTTCTTACCGATCATAACTACTTATACACTTGAAGAATATGCAAGATTGTACATTTAAGAGATAGTTGTTGCACGAAGTGCCAAACTCTATTATATCTGATAGGGATCTCAATTTATTGCAAATTTTTAAAAGTCATTCCAAAGATGCTTGGGGACGCAAGTGAACTGAAGCATAACCTTTCACCCTCAAATAGATAGTCAAGCAGAACACATAATCTAAACACTTGTAGATATGCTTCAATCTTGTATATTAGACTTGAAAGGTAGTTGGGATGACCATTTTCCACTTATTGAGTTCACTTACAAAAATAGCTACCATTCAAGTATCAAAATGATACCTTAACGAAGCTTTGTATGGAAGAAAGTGTAGGTCACCTATTGGCTGATTTGAAGCAAGTAAAACCTGCCTTATTTGGGCTAGATCTTGTTCATCAAGCTATGGAGAAAGTTGAGATAGTACAACAACGTCCAGCGACATCTCAAAGTCGACAAAAATCATATGCAGATGTTAGAAGAAGAGGGATAGAATTTTCCATAGGAGATTGGGTGTTCTTGAAAGTGTCTCCAATGAATAGAGTAATGAGATTTGGTAAAAAGAGAAAGCGTAGTCCATGCTACATAGGATCATATGAAATTGTTAAAAGAGTTGGCCAAGTTGCATATGAATTAGAGCTACCCCAAGTGTTTTTCGTGGTTCATCTATTGTTTCATATTTCAATGCTTCGAAAGTGCATAGGTTATCCATCTCATATCACTCCAACCAAAGATGTACATATTATAGAAGATCTCACTTATGAGGAAGTACCCATTTCTATTCTAGATAATAAGTTGTGAAGTTAAGAAATGAAGAAGTAGCTTCAGTAAAAGTACTATAGAGGAAAAGGCAAGTAGAAGAGGTTACCTAGGAAGCGGAAGAAGCGATGAAATCCAAGTACCCCATGTTTTTCAGTCCATTAAGAAAGTTGAAAAAGTCAAAGTTGAGGCATTCACAAGTATGTGTTTATATGTATTGTATGATATGTGTTTTAAGCTTGAACATGTTTTGGCTGACTAATTATTCAAGGACGAATGTTCCTAGGGGGGTAGGATGTAACACCCCGTATTCTCTGTATGTTAGTCCTATTTATGTGATACTTGACATAGCCTTATGGTATAGGTGAGGGACTAAATTTATTTCATAATAATGCAGGTAAATTAAATTAGATCGAGAGGTGTGCGATATTCCCACATGTTTAGACAGGGATGAGTTCAAATTAATATCGATGAAAGTATTTACATTCAAGATAGTAAGGTACTATTTGAGTTGAAAGTCTAAAGTGTAGTACTAAGATACAATATAGGGGATTAAGATTTGGAAAGTGAGGTAAGACAAATGAGCTGCTTGCGTTGACTCAATGAAGCAAGTAGGTGCATCACCTACTTAGACTTTTTGACCAGCCTAAAGGGACAAGTAGGTGTACCACCTACTAAGGCTTGTTTGGCCATCATATAGGGCCAAAGATCACCAATCATTTAATTGAAAATTCTGGCACAACCCAAGTGAAGTAAAAAAGAGAGGAATAGGCAGCCAAGACCCAATAAGTTGAGGTCGAAAATGGCCCAAGAAAAAAGGCCAAGTATGTGGATCACCTACTTGGCAAATTATGGCCAGAAATTGAAGAGAAAGTTGGCCAGAGTTGGTCCTTTAAAAGGGAATATAACCAGCTTTTGTTTAGCCATTATACGCACGAGACAAATATGATTTCCAAGGTTCTCTTTCTTCCCTCTTCTATCTTCAGGGTTCTTGAGTATTATCCCTCACCTTAAGAGAGGATTAAGGGAGAGTTCAGCCCTTGGAAAATATAAGTTAAGAGAGCAAGAATTCCCAACAAGTAAGGTAAGCTTTTGCACTTTTCTCCCTTTTTAGTGCTTCAGTTAATTAGGGAACTTTACATATCTTAATGAGGTCAGAGTGGTCTTTTTTATGTGATATGATCTCGTGGGAAGGTTTTCAGGTGATTTGTGCATGTTGGGACAACCATGGAGGGGAGTCCCCTTTAACTTCAATTGTGAGCTCATTTAAGAATATAAAGTGTAATGTTGGTAGAAAGTCATGAGCAAATGTTTGGATACTGTAAGTTCACATTGCTCCAGCTACATTATGATATTTATGGGCTATTTTGTGTATGTGATGGTAAGAGGTGTGACCACAAATGCTATTGGAGGAGAAGAAGTTGAAGGAACACCCTTTGTTTGGTAATTATGGGTTTTCTGCCCGAGTATAACTTGTAGGTATGAGTGAACTACGCACGTGTGTTTATTCACTACTAATACTAGTTTCATCACCTACACAATTTTAAATAAATATCTAGAAAAAAGGGAGGTTGCATTGCAGTAATAATGAGGTGGGATGACAAGGTATGTAAGGCTATCATATTCCATATTCTTTGGTATGGAATCTAATACTGGTGTCACTATCAACAAGTGTCCCAAGAGCTATTCCATGTTAGTGTTTCCTATTAGCAAATTGGTGGTTTTACTTTTCCAAGCACTAGCATGAAGAGTTTACTTTCATCCATGGAGCTATTTCTGTCATTTAAACTCCTAAGTAATATGTCAATGTCACACTTGTATTCTACGTTATTATACTATCTTGAGACATTATTGTCCTATCTTATGTTATCTGTACGTGGTTTCGAAACTTAAAAATCATCATGACCACCAAAGTAACAATCTCTAAGTATTAAAGAATAACTTGGAACAGTGTTCAAAGTGTGTGAGTGGCAGCCCAGGAGAAAAAGCCTAGCATGGGATGACCTCACTTGTGCATAAGGGTGAAAGCCTAAGGGCAAGAGTCTAGCGTGGATCAATCCCAATTTATATAGTATGAGGATAACATCCTAGGGTTTAAAATAAAATACCTAGCATCGGTCATCCTCTTTTAACCACTGATCAGCTGGCCACATATGATACATGCCTAAAGAAATTCATAAAACACTGAAGAGTAAAGAAAAGTATGTAATGTACATGGTTCGTCAAGTATAACCTAGGTGGTCTTTTATTATGGTCTATACATTTATATATCGTTATATGATTTCACTTGAGTTTTCATTTTACTTATGCTATTGCCTTACATATTCAGTACATTATTTTATACTGACCCCTCTTTGGGGATGCTGCAATCCATGATGTAGTTATAGGTACTCGAGCTAGTAGACCTCTATTATAGGCACACCCAACACCCAACACCCAAATGCTTTTGGCGAGCTCAAAGTTGATCCGAGGCTTTATTGAGTCTAAACTATATGCATTTTGGTGTTTTATAATTGTTCAAAGTAAGGTGGGGCCTGTCCTAAACTATGTTATTATAGAGGCTTTGTCGACTTATTATATATAGTTTAGTTGCATTTTTCTATTTAAATAGTTATGGCCTCAACGGCCAAGTCTAGTATGTAAGTTTTGGTGCTACCTATTTTTATCTTTTATCTCAATAGCTTGTATGAACTTTCACCACTGTGTAGTTATCATAGTCATATGCATATTAAGCACAGGTTGTGTGTTGGTTCTCTTGGGCCTCGAGGGCATCGGGTGCCTGTTCTCCTTTATAGATTTGGAGGCGTGACATCAAAACAAAGGAATGGACTAGGTATGGGTCACATAATGGGCATTTGGGAGGGTTAATGAAGGTACTATACATTGGGAGGATTTAAATCTTGCATTTCTTGGCCTCTTCTTTCTACATGAGTTAGAGAGGCAAAGATGACTGAGTTTACCAATCTCAAGAAAAGGAATATGAGTATAAGGGAGTATGCCCTGATGTTCACTAAGGTATCCAAATATACTCCATCCTTAGTTGCTAATCATTGTCCCAAAATGAGCAAGTTCATCTCAGAAATATCTAACTTGGTTGTCAAAGAGTGTTGGACTGCTATTATTATGAAGAAGATCGATGTCTCTTAGCTCAGGACCTACGCTGAGGAAATTGAAGGTGAGAAGCTCAAGGAAAGAAGGGTGAGGAAGTCCAATAGAGCTTAATTTGAAGGTAGGTTCTCTAATGCTAGCTGCTATAGTGGAAGTGTCCATTCTCAGCAAGGCTAAAGGTCATTTCAAGCTCCAAATTAGAGGTTTGACAAGGATAGGGTATTATACCCTAGAGTTCAAGGTGGTGGTGGACAAGGATTTCCTAGGTGCGAACTTGTATGAGAACCATGAAGGCAGGTGCTTGGAAGGTTTTTGTGTTTTTTTATAGGTGTGGAAGGATAGGCCACAAGCAGTTAAAATGTCCATGCATAGAGAATAATGGTCAAAAATGTCTTCCCAAAGTATAAGTTTCTCTAGGCGGTCGAGGTAAATAAAGGGTTCAATAAGGTATTGCTTAGTACAACAAAATATTCTATGCTCTTCAGGCTAGGAAAAAAGTGGAAGAGGCTATTGATATGGTCATTGGTATGTTGAAGGTCTTTAACTTTGTTGTGTATGCATTGCTTGATCTGACTTCCAATTTATCTTTTGTCGCTACTTTCCTTGCCCCCCAAGTTTTATATGAGTCCTAAAATTCTTCTAGAGCGTTTCTCAATATATACTCCCGTAGGGGTGTCAGTTAGAGGCTAAAAGGTCTACTAGAGCTGTCCTATGTGAGTGTTGCATAAATTTTTCCTTTGTGACTTTATTGATATTGATATTATTGACTTTGACATTATTCTTAGGATGAATTGGTTACATTCTTCTTATGCCTCCATAGACTGTTGGACCTGTAAGGTCAAATTGCAATATCCTAATGAGCCAATTCTTGAAAGGATAGGTAGTGACTCAACATTCAAAGGTCAATTTATCTCCTATCTGCTGGTCCAAAAACCTATTTTCAAGGGGTGTATCTCCCATATTTTGATGGTTATTAATATCATTTTTGAGTCCCTTATTCTTTAGTCAGTCCCTATCATCAATTAATTTCCTGATGTCTTACTTACCCAATATTCCTCCCAAAAGGGATGTATACTTTGGCATAGATCTCCTCTCTAATACCCAACCTATCTCTATCCTTCCTTACTGGATGACACTGATGGAGTTAAATGAGTTAAAAGATCAGCTGAAAGAATTATAGTTAAAGTGTTTTATTGGGCCAAACATTTCATGACAAAGAAAGATCGGTTGCTTCAGATGTGTATAGACTACTAGTAATGGAACTAGGTGACTATAAAGAACAACTATGTACTACCTAAGATAGATGATTTGTTTAATTAGCTGGAAAGGGCTACTCGCTTCTCTAAAATTAATCTCTATTTCAGCTATCATTAGTTAAGGGTAAGGCAATATGATATTCTCAAGATAGCATTTCAAAAAAGGTATGGTCACTTTGAATTTATGGTTATGTCATTTGGGTTGACCATTGCTTTGGCGGTGTCCATAGATTTTATGAATATAGTGTTCAAAGTTTTATGTTGATACTTTTGGGTGGTCTTCATAGATGACATCCTAATCTATTTTCATAGTGAGGCAGAGCATATGAGTCACTTGAGGTTATGATTCAAACCTTGAGGGATAAGTAGTTGGTTGCAAAATTCAATAAGTTTGAGTTTGGCTTAATAAGGTGGAATTTCTTGGTCATGTGGTATCTAGTGATGACATTAAAGTTTATCCAAAGAAAATTGAGACGGTAAGGAATAGGGCTAAACCATTGTCTCCTTCAGACATTAGGAATATCTTGGGTTTGACTAGGTATTATCGGAGATTTGTTGAGGAGCTTTCATCCACCGCTACACCTTCGAACAAGTTAACTCAAAGGAAGGTGAAATTTCAATATTCAGATGAACTTGAGAAAAGTTTCCAATCACTAAAGGACCGTCTTACATTGGCTCATATTTGGCACTCCCGAAAGGTTAGATGGACTTGTGGTATATTGTGATTCTTTGCACGTTGGTTTAGGTTGTGTTCTAATTCAAAATGGTAAGGTAACAACATATAATTCAAGGAAGCTAAAGGTGGATGAACTAAATTATCAAACCTATGGTCTTGAATTAGTGGATATGGTCTTTGCATTAAAGATTTAGCATCATTATTTCTATAGGGTGTATTTTAATGTGCTTACCGACCACAAGAGTTTTTAATAGGTATTCTGTCAAAGGGACCTAAATTTGAGGCAAAGAAGGTGCTTGAGATCCTCAAGGATTATGAAATTAGTGTATAATATCATCCGAGCAACGCGAATATTGAAATTGATGCTCTTAGTAGGCTATCAATGGGTAGTGTGGCTCATGTAGACGAGGCCAAGAGGGAGCTGGTCAAAGATATGCACTATTTGACACACTTAGGAGTCGCGTTAAGTTCCTCCAATGAGGGAGACATTCTTTTGCAAAATGGGTTTGAATCATTGGTGGTGGTATCAAAGCAAAATAGGTCCTACATCCGATGTTTGTTGAGTTGATGAAGCTAGTTTCCAAAAAAAAAGGTAGGGGTTTTCTCCCAAGGGGGATGTGGTGTGCTTATCTACCAAGGCTAGTTTCATGTCCCAAATGTAGATGGTTTGAGGGAAATGATTTTGAACAAAGCTCATATTCTCCCTTTTCTAATCATCCTAAATCCACAAAAATGTACCGAGACTTGTCGGAAGTATATTGGTGGAATAACATTAAGAAGTACACAACTATGTTTGTGTTGTAGTTCCCTATTTATCAATATGTTAAGGTGTAACTTCAAAGGCTTGATGGTCTGTCCCAAGACATAGAAATTTCTACTTTACAGTGGGGAGATGTGAACATGGATTTCATGACAGCTTTACCCCATACTTGGAAGCAATATGATTCGATTTGGGTGATTGTGGATAGAATGACCAAGTCTTCCCGTTTCCTACTAGTCAAGACTACTTTCAGTGTTGAGGATTATTCTAGGTTGTATATCCAGGTATTGGTGAGGTTACATTGCGTACCACTGTCCGTTATATCAAATTATGGTACCCAATTCACTTCTCATTTTTGTAAGTCATTTCAAAGTGGACTTAGCACCAAGGTGAAGTTAACTAAACCAGTGGATAGGCTGAAAGGACAATTCAAACCCTAAAAGGCATGTTGAGGGATTGTATATTGGAGTTTGAGGGAAACTGGGATGATTACCTATCACCTATTGAGTTTGCAACAACAATAGTTATCATGCTAGCATTAAGATATCACTGTTCGAGGCTTTTTATGGAAGAAAATATAGGTCTATATTTGGTTGGTTTGAAATTAAGGATATGGCTTTGATCAATCTTGATTTGGTGTTGGATGCTACAAAACAAGTGAGTCTCATAAGGGAGAAAATAAAGACAACCCAAAGTCACCAAAAGTCATATATGGATGTCATGAGAAGAGATCTAGAGTTTCATGTAGGAGATTGGGCGTATGTGAAGGTCTCATCCTTGAAAGGTATGATGCGCTATGGTAAAAAGGGTAAATTGAGTCCTAGTGTATTGGTCCTTATGAGGTTTTGAAGAAGATTGGTAAGGTGGCTTATAGGATAGACTTGCCCTCCAAAATGGTTATGGTTCATCCAGTGTTTCATGTGTCTATGTTGAGAAAATTCACTAGTGATCTGAGCTCAATTATGACTTTGGAAAATGTTAAAGTTGGAAAGAACTTGACATATGAGTAAGTTTCGATTAAGATTTTGGACTGACAAGTAAAGAGGATGCGTAAAAGGAAAGTTGCATCAGTTAAAGTCTTTTGGAAGAACCAACAAGTTAAGAGGGCTAAACGACAAGTGGAATTGGATATGATGTAGCAATACCCTCATCGTTTCCACTTTACTCAAGCCTACTGTAATAGGTCACTCATGTTCAAATGGTTTGAATTCTTTCATTTTTGCATTTTCATGTCATAACATGCATGTATTCTCATGAAACAAGTTTTAAATGATACTAGATGCAAAAGTTTGAAGGTTTACAATTTTGATGTTTAACATGCATTATTGCAATCATGTGGGGCTATTAAGCTAGTTCCTATCTCATTCGAGGACAAATGTTTCCAAAGAGGAGATGTCGTAAGGTCCCATACATTGAAAGGTGAAACTAAGGCCTAAAAATAGGTTTTTTTAGAAATTTCAGCCTAAGGTGCCAACCAAGACACCCTTCATGGATCATGGTGCACACCATATTTGTGAAGGGGCTTGTGAAAGGGCCCTCTGTTATGATTTAGGGGCTACTCTGGTGAGGTGTTTCACCACATAACCCTCCACGACTTATGGTGCACACCATGAATCGTGGAGGGCCACGTGGATTTCACCCTCCCAAGCTACCCTCATTTTAAAGTGTAAGGTATACACCACCATCACCACTATTAGTTGTGGTGCAAACCATGGTTCGTGGTGTTACTTTCGTGCAGGGTGTCGTCTAATTTTTAAATGTGCTTTTGTAGGGGATTTGGATCCTTTTCCTAGTTTCTAAACTTATTTTTGGATGATTTTTAGACTAAGTTACCCTTCTAATGTTATCCTAACCTATCCAAGGCCTTTCGATATCATTTCCCTCACTTAGACTCAAATTCAGTCATTTAAATCTCGCTGAAGTATCCTCTCAAGCACAAGTGAAGAATTCATTGAAGCCCCCAATTTCTAGTCAATTTCATCTCCAATCTCTCAATTCTCTAAGGGTATGTGGGTCTTATATCCTCGGGTAACCTTCACCCTCAGAGCCCAACCTATTTTCTCACTATTCTATTGATTACAAGTACCATCAAATTTGGGTTTTCATGACTTTGATCTTAATAGATATCATTATGGTATAAATTACATTTATATGCCATAATATGCATGAATTTCTTCTAGTATACATGAATTCCATGTTTTACATGAGAATTGCATTGATATTACGAAGGTTTGAATATGCATGTCCTTTTATATGTTCAATCTATGCATCAGTAATTTCAAGTATGCTTTAATTGGTGACTACTTCATGGATTTACTATGATTATGTTATATTATGATGATTTAACTATGAATACCTAGTACCCATGCTATTTATTCATTCCTCATAGAATAAGCATTCATGAACATTTATTTTCATGAGATTTATGATGTGGGTCAAAACCCAATTATATTTATGGCTATGTATTCAAGAAAAGTATGTGTATGATAAGAATGTGATCACATGATATCTATGATTTGGCTCAAAGAGTCCTATGAGTGTATACACTATTATGTACAAGAATGAAGGAGCTATTCCCATGCATGAAAGTATGACATGAAGTATGATTTGTCTTTTAAGCCTAAGTATGCATGACTATGAAATATGTTTTGGCCTTTAAGCCTAAATATGCATGACTATGATTTGAAAATACGTATAGCTCCTATACATATACACACACATATATATATATGTATGTATATATGTATTCTGATGGGATAATGACTTAGCACTGAGTGGACTTTCGTGATGGAGGCTATCCCCAAGTGACCTTATACAAATCCTCGTGTCCCATAACTATATGCCCTTTTTAGGAAATGTTAAAGATCTACCTTCGGCAAGTAGGTCACCTCTTTATTCAATGTGGGGAAGATGACAGAGTCCCAAGTTATAACTCACTTTATCTTATGTCGGTTGAGGTCACATCCCCCTATGTATAAAGTATTTTGGCATTCATGCATCATGAATTTCCTGGCATATCAATATAACATTCTTTCTTATACACACCTATTTCTATATATATGTGCCTTCATCATCTAACATTGATTGCTGGTTAACATATTTCATAAGCATTTGCATGCCCGCATACTTAGTACATTCAAATGTACTAATGCATACTTTTTCCTAGATGATCTAACCATGTAGGGACAGAAGACTATCTTAATCCACCTTTTAACAATTAAATTAGATTGTGAGCTTGCTAGTGGTGAGTCCTTTACTTCAAGGATAAGAAGAACTTCTATCTACCTATCATGTTATTTCCACTTAAATCTTTACTTTGAGGGTGAGCCCAGGACATGTCTTGGCCCCCATTCTATTCTATAAACTAAAGGCATTGTTGGACATCATATAAAGTCTATGTACGGGCTTGTTATGAGTTATGCTATTTATTTATGGAGGCTATGATTATGGATAATGCATGTTGTTTATGTTATGATGATATGTTCATGATGAGATGTGGAAATGTAGAAAGTCCCAAGTTCCTTCTATTCCCATAGTGTGCATCATACTTACCTACCCCTTAGTTCTTATGTGCTTGTGAATCCATGCAAATTCTTATCCCTATGATATCCCCATAGCGTGAGTATACTTACCCCTCCCTTAGAACTATGTGCTTATTGTTTAATTATGCGCATTTGAATCAATGACGTGTATATGGATGCTCTGAGGCTTATTTTGAGACTCTTGGGGTTCCCATTCTCCACGTCACTCCTAGGCCTTTAGGCTCGAGTTGTGACAAGTAGATGCTATGAAGCTTGTTTTGGGACTTTTGTGTTCCCATTCACTATGTCACTTTTAGGCCTGGGTCATGACAATCTTGGTATTAGAGCACTAAGACTTTAAAATAATCCTTAGAGTCCAATATGCCGTGTCGAGTAGAGTCTTATTCATGGGTGTGAAGTGCACCATACCTATGAGTGCGAGGCTATGATGGCATTTTAGGAATTATCTCACTTCTTTATTTCTTATGTCATGCTATGGACCGTGTTTTAAGACTTCCTAACTTTGATGATATCCTTGATACCCTTAAGGAAGATACCTCCAAGAAGAGCCCCTCTACAAGATGGCTTTCTCAACCAGTATGGGCTTTTTTAATTTGTGGTGATGTCATTTGGTTTGACTAATGCTCCAGTTATGTGTATGGATTTTATGGTGTTCAAGCCTTTCCTGAATAGTTTTGTGGTTGTCTTCATCGATGATATTTTGATTTATTCAAGAGGTGAACAGGAGCATATATATCACTTGAGGTTGGTTCTTCATACTTTAATGGAGAAGAAATTGTTTTCCAAGTTCAATAAATATGAGCTTTGGTTGGGTGATATGGCTTTTCTTTGCCATATTGTATTCGGTGATGACATTAAGGTTGAACCAAAGAAGACCGAGGCAGTGAAGAGTTGGCTTACACCATTGTCTCCTTCTTACATTCAGAGTTTTCTTGGATTGATTGGTTATTATTGAAGGTTTGTTGAGTGTTTCCCATCCATTGCTTCTCCATTAACTAAGTTAACTCAAAAGAAGGACAAGTTTATATGGTTTGATGGGTGTGAGAAGAGTTTTTAGACTTTAAAAGGCTTACATCGGCTTTTGTTTTGACTTTACTAGATGAGTTAAATGGGTTTATGGTATATTGTGATGCCTCTCAGATTGGGTTGGGTTATGTGCTCATGCAACATGGTAAGGTGATAGCTTATGCATTGAGGAAATTGAAGGTGCGTGAACAAAATTACCCGACTTATGATCTTGAGTTGGCGGCCGTGGTATTTTCTTTGCAAATTTGGAGACAACATTTATGTGGGGTTCATCTTTGTATTTTCACCGATCATAAGAGTTTGAAATATGTTCCAAATATATCATAACTTGAGGCAAATAAGGTGGTTGAAACTTCTTATAGATTACGACATGAGTGTTTAATAATATCCTAGCAAGGCAATATTGTAGCTGATGATCTTAGTAGGCCATCTATGGGTAGTGTTTCCCATGTGGATGTGTGAAAGAAAGAATTGGTAAAAGATGTTGATCTCTTGGCTAGATTGTGTGTTAGATTGCTGACTTTATTAATGGTGGCATTCATTTTCAAAATGGCGCTAAGTCCTTTTTGGCTGTTGAGGTCAATGCAAAACACAAACTGGACCTGTCTTTAGTTGAGTTAAAGAATTTAGTTTCCGGAAAGTAGAGGTTTTCTCCCTAGGGGGAGATGGGTGTTCTTTGGTATTAAGATCGGTTGTGTGTTCTGGATGTTGATGGTCTTAGAAAGGTGATCATGAGTAAAGCCCATAACTCTCCTTATGCTATACATCCGGGATCCACCAAAATGTATCGAGATTTGAGGAAAGTGTATTGGTAGCATGGTATGAAGAAAGACATAGCCAAGTTTGTATCCAAGTTTCCTAATTGTCAACAAGTGAAGATGGAACATCAATGGCCCGATGGTTTAGCTTAAGATATTGAGATTCGTACTTGGAAGTGAGAAGATGTGAATATTGATTTTGTGGTTGGATTTCCCCGTACCCAGAAGCAATTTGATTCTATTTGGATTATTATCGATAGGATGACTAAATCAACTCATTTCTTATCGATTAACACCACTGTTAATGCCGATCTTCTAATTGTTATTAGTTTCCGAGAGTCGGTTATATTGCATAGTGTGTCTATGTCTATTATATCTGATTGTTGTACCTAATTTACTTCTCACTTTTGGAAATAATTTCAAAAAGGGCTTGGCACCAAAAAGAAATTGAGCATCGATTTCCATCCTCAAAGCAAAGGACAAGATGAAAGGATTTCAAACTTTGGAAGACATATTGGGGGCATGTGTGTTGGAATTCAAGGGAAATTGAGATGATCATCTACCATTTATCTTGTTTTCCTACAACAATAGTTTTCATGCTAGCATTGGTATATCATTGTTTAAGGCTTAGTATAGGAGAAAGTGTAGATCTCCAGTGGGATGGCTTGAGTTGTATGAGATGGCATTAATAGGCTCGAGTTATGATAATATATCTCTATGCTCATGTTTCAAACACCAAAATAGGTATGGTCCCATAAGTTACATGTAAGGCACTCTCCGAAATGTGTAGGATCCTATAAAGTGAGGTATAGTCTACCTTGGCAAGTAGGCTACTCCTTTTTTAGTATGAAGACAACATTGAAATTTCATGTAGTAGATCGCATGGTCTAAGTGCCAGTTAAAGTCTCCTCCCACATATGTATATGTTATGTAATGAAAGTATGTTCTCTCATGCATGTTTTCATTGAGGCATTGATCATTCATTTCATATTGAGTTTATTGTCTTCATTATGATTATGCATCTTATTCATTATGGTGTATGATTCCCTTATTGCATTGCACCCTGTATACTTAGTAGACTCAATGTACTAATGCTTATTTTTATCTACATGATTTAACTATGTAGGAACTGGAGCTCCTCCTCATATATCACCTCGTGGCTAATTTTTCTTGAGAAGATCTTGTTTGTAGTAAGTCCTCTAGTTTGAGGGTTATAACCACTTTCTATCTAGCTTGATTATGTTAGGATAATTATTTTCTTTTGTTTCTTTAATTTTGAGGGTGAGCGCAGGACTTTATTGGCCCCGGCTCCATCTATGACTTAGAGGTATTGATGGATAAATATTGTATATGTAATATGCGATGATCTTATATCTATGGTAGCCTCCACTTAGTCCCTATCCTATGTATGATGTTGCTTGTGATGCTATTGGAAAAGTGTGAGATTCCTAAGAACCTACTTCCTATAAAGTATGTCTTCAGTCCCTTCCTTCAGAATTGCTTGTTGTGATTAATGGTGGTAATTCCTTATCTTTACCCATAAAGTGCGTCCTAAGCCCCTAGTATTTTCTCGATGACGATTGGATTATTTTTCTTACTAAGGATGTGCTTAGTATGTTATGTGACTTGTTAGGGTCACCTTTGAGTTCCCATTTGCCATGTCACACCTAGATCCTAGGTTTAGGTTGCGCACATGAACTTTCAATTGCCTTGAGGAATAAGCAATGACATTCCCATGTTGCATTAAAACACAACCCAACCCCACACATGAGGCATCACAATAAACCACAAAACCATCCAAACCTTTGAGTAATATCAAAATAGGGTGTGATGTAAGACGATCCTTCAAAATTTTGAAACTTTTCTCATATTTATTGAACCGTTAGCATTCCATCTTCTTTTGGGTTAACTTAGGCAAAGGTGAGGTAATGGAAGAGAATCCTTCAACAAATCTTCTATAGTAACTGACCGAACCCAAAAAGCTCCTAATGTTGGAAGGAGACAATGGTCTAGGCAATTCTTCACCACCTTTTTCTTCCTTAGGTCCAATCTAATACCATCACCCAAGGAAATGTGGCCAAGACATCTCTCTCAACCAAAATTCACACTTGCTAAACTTAAAGAAAAAATTGTTGATCTCACGATTTTTGCAACCTGATTCACAAGTAATCCTTATAATCCTTCATATCCCTCGAGTATATCAATATATCATCTATAAAAGCAACCACGAACATGTCAGATATGGCTTGAAAACCTTGTTCATCAAGTCCATGAAAGCTGCAGGAGTATTTGTTAGTCCAAATAACATAACTATAAATTCAGAATAACTATATGGGGTTCTAAATATCATTATTTATATGTTGCTATCCTTACCCTTCAATGAGTGATACTCAAAATGAAGACCAATTTTAGAGAAGTAGCTTGCACTTTATAGTTGGTAATGTAGGTCATTGATCCTCGGAAGTGGATACTTGTTTTTTATAGTGACTTTGTTCAATTGATAATAATCAATGCACATTCGAAGCAAACCGTCCTTCTTCCATACAAATAATACGGAAGCATCCCATGGCAAGACATTTAGCCTTATAAACCCTTTGTCAAGTAAATACCTCAATTGTTCTTTCAATTCTTTTAACTTCGCTTGGGCCATTTGACATAGATGTATGAAGATGGGTTGAGTATAACATAAAAGGTCAATGCCAAAGTTAATTTCTCTTAGGGAAGGAATATTAGGCAAGTCATCAGGAAACACATCGAGTAATTCATTAACTATAAGAACAGAATCAAGAGTATGGACTTCAGACTCTATATCCATAACTTGAACAACATGATATATGTACCCGTTGGAAATCACTGTCATAGCCTTTACATATGATTTAAACTTACTCTTAAACACCGAATTCATTCACTTCACAAAGAATGGGTTCAATAGGGATTTGGAATTTAAATCTAATGGGTTATACAATAATTAGAGGCATATGATGTGTGCAACTAATCCATACCAAGAATCACATTAAAAAAATTAGTCATGCCAAGTTTAAAGGGATCATATGGAAAGACTCTATGCAAGACCAATATGGGACGATTTCTATAGACTTTCTTGGCTAGAACCAACTCACCAACCATAGTATATACCAGATATGGCCCTAATAAGACTTCAGGAGGCACTTTAAACTTTATATCGAGGTAAGGAGCGACAAAAGACATATTTGCACGGGGGTCAAGTAAAGCATACACATCAAGGTCAAAGAGCCATAACATACCCGTAACCACATTGGGAGACTCCTTCACCTCTTTCCTAGCATGTAAAGCATACAAACAGTCACCACATGGACTACCTCCTTGAGCTTGGGAACCTTTTTACACTTTCCCTATTTGAATGGCTTGATAGGACGCGCTTCTCTCCCCTTGCTTAAGATTCGTAAACTCCATCACCTTGGCTTCTCTTAATTCAAGTGGGAAGAATCGATCAAAAAATGCAACTATGAACACCTCCCAACCCATAAGAACCTCATCCACTCGTTCAAACATTCATTGTGTGAAGCAAGCGTGATCAACTCTTTTGAGTTGGTAAGTTGCCAACTCTTCCTTCTCCTTAGATGTCACACCCATAATCTTTACCACTTTGTATAAACTCTTATGGATCTTCATTCACCTTGAAACCATAGAATTTTAGAGGGTTTATCTTTGCAAAGTTCCTTATCGTAGAAGATGAAGTAGGAGATTCAGAATAGTAGCAACTTGATTTGCTTGAGAAGACATAGCTTGGGCAAGCATAGTAATTGCAATCCAAAACTCCACATTAGTCACTTGGTTGGATAATGGATCTTGAGAAACTAGAAGCCAGAGAAGCTTATCCCTCATTAGCATAAATTCCCTTTTGCGTCGGAGCACATCATGGAGGTATTATTTCGAAATTTCAAAGGACATGCATTAAATGATAAAAGCCTTATCTCACAACTTAGCGCATGATATAGATCACATATAAAGTGAAGATAGCCTAAATTCCACATAGACACCTATGCATGAATGTGGTGCACTTCACACCTATGAACAAGGATCTACTAGACACGATATATTTGACTCCCTATGGTACTTTAAAACTTTGTGCTTTGATACCAAGTTTGTCATGACCTAAACTTAGGGCCTAGTCATGACACAATGAATGTGAAACCTAAAGGCGCCCCATCTAAGACTCTTCTTCATATCATAAGCATACATAAGGTAAATAAGCAATTACATGAGTAAATAAGCAAAAACATAGCCTTAAAAGCAAGATAAAAGCAAAGTCAAGAACTTCCCAATAAAGGGATTACATCATTATGCCCAATAATGCCTCTACATAGCTAAATCTTGGTAGGGTCTAGAATATGCTACTAGCTTACCCTTAATGAAGGCAAAAAAAAAATAAAAAAATACAAAGTCTCAACTAAAAGACATAAAGCATGAAATAAAGGCTTATCCCTGGAGCATGGGAACTTACCAAGTCTTCGAAGCACAAATTCAAATGTTAGCTACAATGGTGATGAGTAGTCTCTTGCCCGTTCCAACGAAGTTTGATTATTAGGAAAATAATATGTGTTTACTAAGTATGTAGGCATGTAATGCATTAAAGAAATGCCATAACACAGTAACTATATGCATAATTATACTAGTAGAATAAAGGACACGAGATGTGACATGATCAATGAAACTTTAAAATCATGAATGGAAGCATTTAAAAACATTTCATAATCATCCTAAACATGCATATGTGTGAATAGGATCACAACAGACAATAAAACCATGTGTACTATTACATAGAATCGCGATGTTGCTTGTACACCATAGTGAGAGTAGTCTACTTGCCAAGGTAGATTATACCATATATTATGGGCTAAACCCCAACATGATGATTGTCATATATGGATCCACTAACTTAATACCTTATAGTCATATTATTATAATCCTACCGTGGTACATAGTTATGAGACAACAGGATTTATATAAGGACCTTAGGGGATAGCCCCTTTCACTAAATCTAATTCGATGCTTAGTCAAATCCCACGTAATACATAATCATATAATAGATATGTTGTCATCAACATAATTCATAGGTCATAACATCATAAGTTTATAAAATATAAGATAGGTATAAACCAAAATAATTAATTCATGTCATAAGAATAGTCCACCTACATACTTTCAAAAAGTTAGGGTATACTCCCCATCTTGTAAACATAGCATAACATTAGGGGATTAGGTCACCATCATAATCATGATTATAGACCTACTTTTATACTTAAAAACTTATTCATGAAAACAAAGCTTAATCAGGAATTAGGATAAAATACGGGTTCATAAGCAATTGAAGCTAAAATCATGAAATTTAATAAAAATCATGCGAGTTCAAGGCAATTGAAGTCAATTTAAATCATAAGTGAAAGAACACATATCAATTCCATAAGCCTTAATCAACATACAATTAAAATTCCTTGAAAACCAATTAAAAATTATCCAATCCAAGTAAAATTATCACAATTCATATATAGAGTAATTTAATC
This sequence comes from Solanum rostratum, assembly GCA_029948455.1. Taxonomy (NCBI): domain Eukaryota; kingdom Viridiplantae; phylum Streptophyta; class Magnoliopsida; order Solanales; family Solanaceae; genus Solanum; species Solanum rostratum. The sequence continues at coordinate 46,890,642 of CM057045.1, forward strand.
ATATAATAACCATAATTCAAGCATTTAAAGAGGAATTATGAAAACCCATAACATTCATGCTTAAAACCGGAAGAAAAATGAGTTTAGATTTGGGCTTCATGGATGAATTTAGTCCATGGAGCCCTATATACCTAATTTAAGAAGCCTTAGAAGAATTGAAATAATTAATCTTGGGCTTCCTTGGAAAGCTTGGAACACTTAAGTGTCAATGGTGAATCCCCTTGTGAGAAAAGACATAAAGTTTTTGAGATAAGTTTAGAAGTGAATGAGTTAGAGAATTTTATTAGAGTTGAAGCGATTAGGCTAAAATGACTTAGTTTAGGGGTTAAATGGGTTGAAAATTATCAAACATTCCTTTATTAATTTTCTATTGGGCCTATCCACGAATTCAATCTATGAGTCATAGATTGAAGGACGTGTAAGGACCCAAACTTTGTAGGACCTCAATGGAGCTTGAAAATTTGGTTCCAAAAGGATTTCGACCAAGGTAATGCTCAATGGAAGCCTTCACAATCCTTGTGAGGCTATACGAACCGTGTGGAGCCACTTTGTAGTGGCTTTTGGCCTTGTATTGGGTGCGTGGGTTTTAACATGGAGTTTAGGACTAAGACATACCACACATGGACCCCATACAGGCTGAGTGATTCTTCATGGACCATGTGTTGGATCGTGCCTTGGCCATGAAGTTTTCATAGTTTTGAAGCCAAGGCATATCACACGGACAGTCTCATGCACCATATGATCCTTCACGGTCCGTGAGGTCTCCTATATTGGTGACAGAGTGAAACTTTTGGTAAATGTTGGATCACCGTCTCAAAAATTTATCGTGAAGAATTTTTCTAAGTGAAGTATTACGGAGGTGGCAAAAGGTCTGTATGCCTTGGTATGGACCGTGAAGACGTCCGTATGGATGCCTATGTTAAACTTTTCTATGCTTGGAATTACCGTCTTAAACCTTCACCCAGGAAGAAGTTTTCTAAGTTTTGGATCATAGACCAAGTATACGGTCGATATAACTATACACAGACCATATACCCCTCCCTAAGACCCCCGACTTCATTTTTTCTACTCGTCTCATTAATAGCGTTTTCATAATTATGGTATCCTAAGGTCCTTTTATGACTTTCTACGCTATCTAAATATATCCAAATGATCTATACTTTATTTCTCTCATTCAAATTCATCCTTACACTTAAAATCATATTGAAATCTTTTAAGAACTCTCTCAAGAACTCTTATGAAAACTGAGCTTGGGAATCAAGGAAAAACCCTT